>NDFZ01005484.1:0-90154 GCA_002192655.3 Mamestra configurata
TACGCGCTTAGTCGTGGAGTTGCGGAAACCAGCCCGAGTTACATACATACATACATACATATATTAGGATTTACGAGGACCTATAAAATAATGATTCATATCCTAATATATTAATTACAATAATCCACAACTGATGTTGTGGAGCTCGTGGCTGTATATTAACAGCTGCACTGGTTAATTTGGTGACAGTTTAAGCAAAGCTTGCAGGGGTCGGTCCTCAACATACTGAGCCCTCCGTAGTCCAGAAAGCATGTTAAACTGTTGGTCCCATCTGCAGATCTTCGACAGTCGTTATCAGTCAGAAACTAAGAACTCTGACTCCAGTCTAGCCTGATACTGGGTTGTGGAGATCAGAGAGGCAGTCGCTCCGTGTAAAATACTGGTACTCAGCTACATCAGGTTAACCTGAAAGACCCCTACATTATTGGGAAAAGGTTCGGTAAATTGGTTTATTGAGTTGAGTTCGCTGATCTTGGTATAGCCATGTGAAGAGGAGGAATGAAATGCATGTAACTAAAAGAGTTATGTATGTAAATGTTGATGGATGGAGGGAGGCCAAAGAAAAGATGGATGCATTGTGTTAGGAGTGATATGAAAGAATAGGGAGTTAGTGAAAGCGTAACGGCTGATAGGACAGAATGGAGGAAAACAAATTTTGCGCCGACCCCAAGTAACATGGGATAAGGGCAGGAAGATGATGAGTTGTCTGAAGGTACCCACCGCTCCAAGCAATGAGAAAACGTGGTGATTAATTTGTTACCTTCTCATTATTAGAAGAGATTTATTATTTATTGAGTATTTTAATGTTAAATGATGCCTTTTAAACCAGCCATGTTTTTCTTGTCAGTGCACTCAGTTTTATAAAGTGATCGTTCTACGTTGTTTACCATACTCTTTAAGATTAAACATGCGCACTTAAGTTCCTCAGGGCATTTCTATACTAGATAAAAAATGTACTCACTATAACTTTGTAAGCTCAATATTATTCCATAAACTTAAACAGTTGTTATAGGCAAACCGCAGGCGATTGCTTGTTTATTTTTAAATTCTATACTGTATTGAGAATTAAAGTACCTCCAAATATTATCTTTTTTCTGTTGAGTTTTTAAGATCTTTATTATTGTTCACCTTTATGATACGTACGTGAATTAAGTTACTTTTTTTAGGGTTCCGAACATCCACAAGAAACGGAACCCTTATAGGATCACTCGGTTGTCTGTCTGTCTGTCCATCTGTCACATTCGAGTGACCGATTCTGTTGAAATTTTGGTACACATATAGCTCATGTGGCTGTGTGGTGTAATACATTTTAATTGTGTACCAAGTATATAAATAAAAAAATATAAATCAAACTGTACCGTGTAATATATCAAATGAAAGGGCTGATTGAGAGAATTTCAAATATATTTTTTCGTAATTTTAAAATAAATAGTTTAGAAGTTATAACTTCTAAACTATTTATTTTAAAATTACAAGAAATTAGACGAAAAATAATAATTAAATTTGGAACTCCCATTCTAGTTTTGTTTGATCCACTGTTGCTTTTGTAGATAAAGTTATCATTTACATTCGCAGAAGATATTTTTTTAATATTACCATACTATTTCGTTACACCCTTTGACTTCTTTTGCTCTGGAGGAGCGGAAGGGCGTGTCAGACTCTTACTGACTAAAACCCATCCGTGTTCCTTCTAATGTCCTTGCGTTCCAGGGGGGCTACTTTCTAAGCCCCAATCCGTAGTTTAGGGCTTAGAGAGTAGCCGCCCAGGGCCGCGGTGACTCTTTCGAACAAATTCCGCAACACACTCTGGGATTGGCATGTACCTATGTACTATTCATAGTAAATCTGACCTCGCTATCACCATGAAAACCTAAGGAATACGATCGCTGTGGCTGAAATCGACTATCATCATCATCATCTTTAGTTACTGCCGAAATGTCAGGTGGTCAATCCCAATTCTTTTTTGTGTGGCATCTCGCAGTTCATCCTATGAGGTTATCGACTGCTTAACCGGGCTTGCCTGTGGTGGCCTTAATATAATGTTAAAACCTCCAGCCAGGGCTTTTAAAAAACTTACAAACTAAGCGACTACACGCTAAGGGCACCCCCTGTGGGGTACGGGCCTCGGCTTAGGGCGTCGCTGGGGGGAGGACAGCTAGGGACGAGCTGGATCGAACTAAAATTATTATTAGGGGTGGTGAATACCAAACAGTTATAGCTGATTATATAATGCCACTTCATCTAGATCTAAGGACCGTCCTCACCACGAAAGTAAAAAAAATGCCAATTTTTATCAACCTCAGAAGCTCGTGGCTCAATAATAACAGCCACACGGGTCGATCTTCAAGGTTAAGCAACACAGGTCGGTCTGTGGATGGGTGACAATCTTAACACATCGAGATTTCTCCGTGCCTCGGAAAACACGCTAAGCTGATGGTCCCGGCTGCCATTTGTAGATCTTTGGCAGTCGTAACGGATTGTCAGAACCTAGAAAATCTGACACCAGTCTTGCCAACAAGTACCTACAGTGTTACCCAATCAATGGGTTGTGGAGGTCTGGTAGGCAGTCGCTCCACGTAAAACACTGATATTAAGCTGAATCCGGTTTGACTGGGAGCCGACCCCAATATAGTTAGGAAAAGGCTAGGCAGATGACGATTATCAACCATAGCAAAAACTGTTCGGAAATAGTCGGTTACATTTCGCACTTTCACCGAAGCAGTTATCTACCCGTATCGAATCGTAATTTCCTTTTAATACAATCCTAAAGGGCGGCGTCGAATTAAGTGGTAGTTACGGGCAAAATACCAAATATTTTGAAATACCAAATAATGGATATTTTATGGTCCTTGTAGACAATGGGTGCATTCTTGTAGTAGTCTGTTGCTACCTTTATCGCAGATAATGACGTTTGTTATTAGTTGCATTATTATAACTTAATTGATGGGTTGCATTATAAAATAGAATTGAGTCCATTGAAATACGATTCTATTAAGGAATCCTACAGTTCATTTACTGACTGACAAAATAAATAACGAATTCCTTGAAACTGATTATTTCAAAGATATACTCGTATCTTCATTTGAGGTTAGCGCCTAGGTGAATTAACGAAAATCATGGTATTTTGATGTTTTATTTTATGTTAAGTCATCAAATGAGTACTCCCACTGTGGGCGTCGCGGGAGTATCAGATTGCTACCGACTAAAACCCACCCGTGTTCCTCCATATGCCCTTTGCGTTCCAGGACCGCGGTAACTCTTTAGAATAATTCCGCAACGAGAAAAGACTTCATAGTAGGAACGCAAACGCATTAGAAGGAACACGGATGGGTTTTAGTCATTAAGAGTCTGACAAACCCTTCCGCTCCGCCCAGAGCGTAAGGAGTCATTTGATGATTTCCCATCGTAAAAAAAAAGACAATCTGACACTACTCTTGCAGTTCAAAACGTTCTTAATTGATAACCCTGAAGGATAGCCCATTCAACTAAGTGGTTAGTTAGCCCACACCCTGCAATATTTCTTGATCAAGATTCCGATCATTTCTCCCTATTATCGCACATCCGATGTTGATGAG
This sequence comes from Mamestra configurata, assembly GCA_002192655.3. Classification (NCBI taxonomy): domain Eukaryota; kingdom Metazoa; phylum Arthropoda; class Insecta; order Lepidoptera; family Noctuidae; genus Mamestra; species Mamestra configurata. Next base: position 3,576 of record NDFZ01005484.1, read on the forward strand.
AGGTTTCTGATCACGTGTTTAGAAATAATTTCCTATTTGCTGCATTTGTAGAAATGATCAAAGAGATTTTGATTATAGAGAGAGCTGAGAGTAAGAAAGAAAAATATAATTTCAAATCAAAGAATAGTTTAATTACAAATAATAATGTTATTTATTTATTTAAACTTAATGTACAATAGTGGTACATGGGCGGACTTAATGCATCAAGGCATTCTCTACCAGTCAACCTTTGGGTTAAAAAGACTCTGTGGTAGGTTTACAACAAATAAAAAAAAAAATATATAATTTTGTTTCGGATATAATACACAAATAAAATATAATATACTTATAAAATACATAAATATGCTAAAATAATAAACTAATTTTGGAGATTTCATTGACAAAGATGTTCTGTTTCTTTGGAATTTTGAGCAACCATATAATAATTGCTGAGAAGGTGCGGCTTGCTGAGAGAAAACAGCATTATGTTGCTTAATTTAGATGACTAATTAAAAGTTAAGGTACAGTTTTTCATAAAGCTCAAAGTAGCTTAAAAATAGCTCCATGAATAATGAACAATGGATCTTTGGCTCGAAAACCCAGGGCGCCCACAGTAGTTTTAGGTTTTACCGAGTAACAGCCTTTAGTTTTTTTTTTTTTTTTAAGTATGGGATATCATCAAATGACTTCTTCCGCTCTGGGTGGAGCGGAAGGGCGTGTCAGACTCTTACTGACTAAAACCCATCCGTGTTCCCTCTAAAGCCCTTTACGTTCCAGAGCCGCGGTGACTCTTTCGAAAAAATTCCGCAACCCTGGCAAACCGAGTAATAGCCTGGAGTATAGATTTATCAATCAATCATTTAGTTTGTTAAACATAGGAATGGTTACAGATTGTATATTGTCTAAAATATTTGCGCTATGTTTTTCCAATATATGGCGTACAAAATTTACATAAACAAGCAATTACAATCACAAGTCCAATTCAGGTGACATATAAATATAATACATTAAACAAATAATTCAATTAAAAAAAGTGCAGTTAGTAACGACATACTCCTGTCCCTTGGCGGGCAGATTTACTTTTATCATTTTAGCAAGCAAAATTTGAGTGTTGGTCTGCCTGTCCATTCAATAGATAACAAAACGCTAAGATGATGAGAATAAACCAATTAGTTAAACTTGTCCTGATCTACTTTTTTCCGGTTTTAAATGGCTATATTTCTTCAACTCCCATCCTAAAAATAGCCTGGCCAATTGACCACAGGGTCAGTTAGCCCGACAGATGTAGCCCGATGACCGACCAACAATGATAATAGCCCGTCACACACTTAGCGTTACTTGAAGCTAACTTAACACTAGTTGTCAACTTAATTATATAATTCTAAGTGAGACATTTCTTATTTGTTTAAGTTTTGTTAGGGCTTATACAGGCTGGAATACTTAGATTAACTTTTGATGTTTAATTGTTGTTCCTTGTCAGCTATGAAACACCGGGCTCATCTAGCTTCAACTGAGCAAAAAAAAGATTGACGTGTAAAAATGTCATGTTTAACCTACTTACAATAATTATGTGTGCTGCTTGGACAAAATTATTTTTTTATGGTTATGTCTACATAACCATAATTATGCACATAATTATGGTATGTATTAATTAGTAAGCATTGCGAGATGATAAATGTCTGTTGTGACCTGACATAAATAAGTAGTTTATTATTGTAGCATAAGTTTTTTTTTGAGATGGGTTTGCTCTTGACTCCAGTCTAGGTCATAGATGACAGAGACAAAGTCGACGATGGAGCGAGCTTACCCAGAAGAAGCCTGTTCCATCTAATTTTGAAGAGATTAGGGTCGTTGTTTATAAGTAAAATTGTTATCTCAAAGAATTTAGTCGGTTGTTTTACTAATGTCAGATTTCAACGGTTCAGCCGGTCGATTCTGTGAACATGTCTAAGTAAAGTCTTGGGTGAAGTGATTACGAAGTGAGCTATCATTCCATCTTGATTACAAGGATTGATAGCTCACTTCGTGATCACTTCACCCAAGCCTTCACTTCGACATGTTTACAGAATCGCACTGCTGTAGTATATTGCTAGCACTATCACCTGGCAGTGTGTTAGCCCAGTTCGCGAAACAAAAGGGCTGTACAGCGACACAAGTCACGCTATTTAGGATCTAGTTCGATCCAGCCCGTCCCTAGCTGTTCTCCCCCCAGCGACGCCCTAAGCCGAGGACCGTACCCCACAGGGGGTGCCCTTATAGCGTGTAGTTGCTTAGTTTGTAAGTTTTTATAAGCCCTGGCTGGAGCCATTAATATGATATTAAGGCAACCACAGGCGAGCCCGGTTAAGCAGTCGACAACCTCATAGGTTGAACACACAAAAAAAAAAAACACTATTTAGGAGCAAAGAACGTAACAATACTATTTTAAAGCATCTAAGGAATGTTGTGCATGACAAAGTCAAAGTCAAAGTCAAGTCACACACGTGTATTTGACCTAGACAACATGGATATATAAAAATGGACAGAAAAGGAACCTAATTGGATTTTATGTTAATAAATACCTACATTAGAAAGATTTAAGAACCTAAATTAAACTCAAGCTATTAGCAGAAATTAACCATTAAGCTTTCGCTTGAAAAAATTACATACTGCACTATCTGAAAGTGGCCCCCCCAGATCAAATCAGTCCACATTATACAATTAAGTCAGTCACGTGCACCCGGCCTAACATTTACCTAATTACCGTCTTTGTTTAACAATCACAATGTTATCACTAACCGTTGAAGACTTTATTTAACAAAGTTATTATAAGTTAGAACGTGAATTAACACAAGTCGTTATTACGCTTACTTACATTGTTAATTAAGATTTTGAGGTGTATACAAGATGTTTTATAGTGTGTGGCGCTAATTATGAGATAATTATGGACATAACTTCGCGCTGAAGGTATTGGGGTAAGCAGAGATAGAAGATATGAAGAATACATTGAGTAACGTGTTTCTTTGACATGTAATTTTTCTTAAGGCTTTTTTCCGCATGTCTTTTATGTTAGTTTAACTTTTGTTTCGCATATTTTCTTATTGTTGAGGTAATATTTAGTGTTTCCCGTTAACTGTAGCGGTCTTTGGAAGCCTCGTGTTCAGTAGTGGAACTATCGATTGTAGTATCAATGTAAGTATATTTTTAAAAGATAAGTAAGTTGCAGAAGAATCTCAGTGGACTGGTGAGGGTCTAGACTGAGTGTTACTCTATTAACAATTGCGATTGTATAAAAGCCAATATTTAAGGTAGGCTTAAAGCAGGATAGTTGCCACACTTTATGAAATTATTTTATATATCTCAGTTGAAAAAGTAAAACACTATATTTGTAAAACGGGAAGGTACTTCGGTTTATCATCTTCAAATTTATAAATCTTTGATATTTTCAGAGTATAGGTGATTTTTGCGGACTGCTAAATTTTTTGTCAGCTATCCCAAATGGGGGATAGTTGCCTTATTCATATAAATTACGTTTAGGATACATGCCCCGGAGAAAGAGGACTTTCATCGCGCAAAAAACTTTGATCGCACCTTGCCTTCCCGTGCAATAACACATACAACACGATCAACTTCTTCCAACAGTAGCTGAAACGTCATTTTCGAAAGGCAAACATGACACTTCAGCTACTGTTGGTAACTAATTTGACAGTTGGTCAAAGGTAGATACGTTATTGAGACCGACCGTTAGTGGTAGGTAGTTATAGAGTATCTCAATAGATAAATAAAATAACATGTATTGTGATTCATCCGCAAAACTATAGTAAAATCAAGACAATTTTATTATATCCCTGTGACAAATATGCTGGTTTTACCCTATTAATCACGTGATGTTTTGACAGCGGCTGTCAATCCTATACATGTACTTTGACAAGCGGTTTCGCCGCACAACCGTTGACAGAATGTCACTTATCAGGAGCCTCAAATCTAGTATACCTGAATTATACAAGTAAGATCCTGAAGGACATACATTATTATCATTACACGAATCAATGTTGCAGTTGATATAATTAGTTATGTGGCCGTCGTTAATTGGTCTGAAAGGTCTTATAGCAATTCCAATCCCACATTTCCATACAATCTCTCTCACTTCTCTAATAAAAATACAAAAAAAAACACAAAACAATTAGCCAGATTGCAATCAGTGATGACAAATACAAAACCGATCTTAACTAACAAATTAACATAATTCCACCATTAAATCATTAAGCCATTAACTAATAAATACTTTAACGTTACAATACTGAGGTCATAGATTCGGAGGTCGGTAACCCTGCGCGCGCGCTTGTCGGCGCGTGTCAAATGATCTACATAAATATAAGAACCAACTTTATTTGCCATCCCTGGAACAATGTCTAGCGAAAATTGAACTTTATAGGAGAGCATTAAGAGTGAGAATAGAGTTTTTTGTGCGTATGAAGTGTGATATAGGGTTGGCATTTTTTCAAAATGAGATGCCCACATCCGATTGTTTTTATTCAAAATGCTGGAAACATTTAATTGTGTATACGTAATGTTAGGAAATAGTTGAAATGCAGATTACACTGTTTTGTTCGTGTATCGTTTGGTTGCTACGCGGTTCGTGGTTCCGTGTCAGCAACCACGTTTTGGTCGATAACGAGATCAGATTTGATGTTAATAATGTTTTTTCGAGCGTTTCATTCGAGTTTTGTTGGTTTTTAAGTGGTTCCTCAACCGTAATGGCCCAAAAGTGATATTGACCGACAATTTGTTCGAACATTTTTTTTTGTACGCAAGGTTTATTTTTGAATAATTTGGATACATGTGTTGATAAGACGTGACAGCCCTACTATTAGGGATGGGCTTCAACTCAACTCAACTGTCATAATTTTGAGACGAGGTGCGAACGTCTTTCTAAGCATAATAGGTTCATGAACTGACTTCAAAGGATGCTCAATGAAATTTTAATATATTTTGCATTCTCTTTATAAAAGGAGCAAAAGATTTTTCAGCTCAAACTATTATTTTTCAAAGGGCTGTCGTTTTATTAAAGGCTTCAAAGCCATTATCTGCCCTATTAGTGTCAGGTGCATCTTAACTAGATGTCTGTTTGAAGTACCTAAGCTCATTGCCCATCATTTTAATAATAGAGCAATAAACCATTTTTACGCGATTTGCTTATAAAGTTTTTTCACTCTATATTTTTCTGTCATTATTCTTGCACATCGTTTAAAATTAACTCTTGAATATCGCCACTGTCTTCATAAAGTTTACATTGCAAAACACTTCTTCCCCTCAAATCCATATAAAAATGTTTGAACTCACAATGGTCCCAATGCGTTGCGTCACACTACAATATATCACGCGTGGATTATAAAAAGAAATGTATTACTCTTTCAATTTAAAATGTCCTATTCAAAGCTGACGGCTCAAGATCGATGCATCACTATAAAATATGTAGCCTAATAACTTATGAGTGGCCAACTTTATATTACTGGCCGAAAATTCTAAATCTCAACGGTTTAAAAGTAAAATTGTTTGTAGCAACCGCATTTTGAATTTTGTTTTTCGAACGTTAAGTATTGCAAAGATATTTAGTGCCGTTCTGATGGACTTTATGTGAAAGACTTAAAGGTGGATTTGTGTTGTGAAGGTAAAGGAAGTTGGTTCAAATCTAGAGGTGACGAGGTAGGAAAATATTCGGCTTCAGAACATAGATGTCGAGTGATAGTGCGTGACATATTTCAGGGTTGCCAACCAATACAAAATATTTTTTGTGATCTTCACCAATGCGGTACCTGACAAGGACTTGTGACATTTGAATGAAAATTAATATTAAATAGTTTTAAACAAAAAATCACCACGGGAGAGAAAGACCTTTCAGTAGTTCAAACGAACCCTGCAGTAAACCCTGGGGGCAACAATACTGACAACTTAAACCCATGGAACAGGTTATTAATAAAATTAAGCAAAATACAAAAAAATGCATATCACTGCCTAGTTAAGTCCGCCGTTCAAATATTTAACAGAAATACTATGTGTATGCTAGTAACAAAACTAAAATAGATAGCGATAGTTTATGTTTAATGTGATGTATTTATTTTAGTGTTGATTATGAAGTGACAGCCCTACATGATACATGGTGTTTATTTCGTTGCGCTGACGCATCCCGGTGACTCACAGCCAGTTTAGGTAAACGGAACGTACGCGCGGATTGTGCCCACTACGCGGTACGCGTAGTACTACGACTAATTAGTTAGGTGATATTTTCGGATATGTGAGATTTGATGCGTGAGTCATGCTTGGGAATGGGTGTCATCGGTTGAGAATGTTCGTAAATGTATCTCTACCTATGCTTCGTTTTGTAGCTATAATATTTCAGTCTGGTTTGTTTAATATGAAAATAATGGACCCGTTTCTGAGTCACATGGTTTATTAATTTATTGTTGCTTCAATTATGTTTACTGAGTTTCTAATCAAGTCTACCTACATATAAATTTGACTTCATAGTTACAGTGCATATTTACCTTTTTCTTAAACAAAGGGATTTTGTAGTCGCTAACTGTTAAAAATAACCCAATTCTATTTTATTTATGAGTCAATATTGTCTATTTTGCCAATGTCTGATGTGAATTGGAAAAGCAAGTGTTCAAATTTTTATTTAAAATTTCAATGACACCTCTAATTTCCCTTAACAATGACTTAACTTCAACCTTAATAAAAAAAAAAAATCCTTTTGAGTTTGAATGATTCTTTGTAATCCTCCACTTGTGTGCCTGGTCATATCTCGCTCGCAAGCCGTTCGCGTCGTTGTGCAATACCTACAGACAGATTTGGTCTTCAGCTACTGCCAACACGTGGACCTGTTTATTGTATCATCATAAATAATTGATTATAAGTCATCAGTCATCAAGTCATCATTAACCGAAATACATTCATTGTTGTCAAGTCCAGTAGTGGAAGTAATTTGGTCATATGTCCAAGTCTCCCCCAAGAGCCGATCGACCGTTCCTGTGCAACTAGCAACCAGAATTATAAGTACCCTTCACACTCTCAACCTCATTGCTGATGACATGGACATATTCTGTTGTGCTTTGGTGAATTTAAAATAACAGCTACCGGTAGAATTTTGGTAGACAAAAACAATACAATACAATACAAAACAATGTACTACAATAACGTATTGGGTCTAACCTGTAAGGCTATTTGTAATTTTAGAGTGAATAAATAATATTATAGAAGTCTTTCTCGCATACAATTTGAGATACATGGCCTTTGAAACGCAATAATATATTTAGGCGATATCTAAAACAAAACACGGCTAGATAACAAATTGTACATACTAATTAACTTTGCTTTACTTTAAGGTCGCAGGAGATCATTTAGCCAAGGATCCCAGGTTCAGTTCAAAACGAATAAGGGTATGGATTCAAAACGTAAAATACCGAGACCGATGAGCATGCTGTGCAGGAGTAGACGGTGTCAGTTTTTTATTTTTAATTACTAACATTAGTTATAAGCAAAATTCTTGTTACTAACAGCCTTGCCTTGACTATGGACTTTTGATTTTTTTTGATTTTTTTTATTGAAAACGTTCATATTATACAACGTCGTTCACACCTTTAAACAAAATGATTGATTATTTATTACCAGAGATCGGAATAGGTAGAGTATATTTACCTAAAGTTCGATGAAGTAGGTAAGTAACATAGAGTAGGTATAATGGTGATAATAATAACAATTAAAACCGGGATTATAAAAAATATATTCAGAGTACAATATAATCAGGTAAATAACAGAAAAACTTTCAAGAATTATTTTTGTTTGTAAAACAAAGCTGTTTAATTGAACAGCTTTAGTACCGAAATAAAAAAATCTAAGATTTTTCAATATATTAATTTAGTTAAAATGTATTCAAAGCGCAATAAGTGATTTGCAATTTCATAAATCCCGGGATTTAATCGTCATGTTAACGATTCCGGGATTTTTATATTATATTATAAAACATGTCAACCCTGCTTTAATGGCAGGGTTGTCAGGTTTTCTGGCTAATTTAATAAAATACTCAACTTCAAATTTTCAATTCAGAAATCGTGATTAATCTCTATTCATCGAAACCTGTGACAACAGTGTTTCATTATAAACATTTCACTCATAGATATTAAAATTTTGAACAGTTGCAGCAATTATAATTTAGTCCTGCAATTTTTTATTTCTTATTTCCCCTTAAAAATGACATGACTTGGTATCTACAAAGTCTACTATTTATCTAGCTTAACGATGATTGGCTACGCAGATAGGACTCTTCTGTCAGATGTGACCAGATAATATCACATTTTATGCGGGCCATTAAAACGCTATAAAAAGTAGCCATGAGTAACATGTACTAAGTTTTATTTTTCTTTGCAAACATGGACACTTCGTTAATAGAACCTGGAGCACCGTTGCTTATTTCCGTACTTCGAAATATTTTTGTATATGTATTTGTAACTCGAAAACGTGTCTAATTTGAAAAGTTATTAAAATATTTATTTTAAAAAAAATTGTGAGTAGTAAAATAAGATACTAAGTTATTATTTTTTTTTTGTAAGAACGGTTTGAAAGTAGAGTATTTTGTAGTCAGTTAATTACAAAATATTGTTGTAATATACCACAGTTTTAGTAAAACTATTGTGTACTTGACAAGCTAAATAAAACAAGTAAAAAAAATCTCGCGTGTAGTTTTCTGTGTAAATAAAAAAACGGTATTTATTAAAAAAAGTATTTTTCTTAACACTTAATATGTTAATTTTGCTTGATTCCTGAAAAAAATATCGTTTAATTTTGAAACCTGTTAACTTCTACAGTTTTTCTTCATTCCAGTACACATCTAATCGTAGTATCTGTTTCTAAAGCCCACCTGCCCCTTGTTGAGATAACATAAAGCTTAGCAATTTAAATATCACATAATCAAAGTTAAGCATCTCGTAAGTATTTCTTAAGGAATGGACAGACTTACATTTTTTATGATAAACGTTGCGTGTCACAGAATGTCAGATACTAAGGCGTTACATGTCAGAAGATGGCAGTCAGAACGGCGTTGCACGTCAGTAAATGGCGGATGCTATCAGATCGGAGGATATCAGTCACTCAGTACGGGGTAGAACGTTAGATGATTTCTGTCAATACGAAGGAGCATATATCAGTGAATGAATGTTATGACATAACACGTCAGTGTGACACTATAGCCCAGCTTGTCAGTTAGGGACAATTACCGAGGTCGATGGTGAGTGTCGCTCACTACGGTTTATATACCACAAATGCATGTCAGTAGCTATTTGTGAGTGTTAGATACTGAGACTTCTCATCTTACATCATTGTATTCCAACCTTTATTTGGCCAGGAACCACTTTGGTCTCTTTTTTGCTAGCAAGGACCAGAATTTAAGAATAAAATTAAACTGCATTGATCTAAAAAAAAACTTTTATCATAATACACTTATATTCAAAACTAATAGCATTGGTAACTTTGTAATCGATAGGATAGAGCATTTTCATAGAAAACACAACATTTCTAATACAGACTTAAAATCAGTTTGCATTAATTATATTTTTGAGGTGAAATCATTAAATTTTAAGGCTTTCGCGGACCATATTTTGGACTATGGGGACCACCTGTGGTCCGCGGACCACAGGTTGGGAATCGCTGATATTTATTCGTTAAGGGTCCATGTAGATTCTATATGGGCCCTTAACTAATAAATGTGTGACTTGCATTCAACTGAACACAGCTAAGGTATCAAATACTGACTGAGGGACAGATGCAAAAAATATAGATTTATTTACGTATTTGCTACGATTGATCTTAAAGATATTGATTTAATCACCCATTTAAAATACAGTGTCTATTCAACATCAAACACTGAGTCCTCTGCTTTATTCTTTAACAAGCAACGAATAGGGTAGATTTCAATCAATAAAACAGCGATGTCATTCCATTCTGTCAGCTAAACGGGTGTTTATATTAGACAACCATCTATTTGCCTGCAACACTGTCAGAACCGACAGGTGGTCAGTATTTCTAGCGCATCACTAACCACCTAGCGCATCTAATAACTGCCTAGATCTCAACCCATCGCTTCATGCTAATAAGCGGGTATTAGATCCCGCCAGGTATCGTTAACGATCGTTTTAGGACGAAAAAGTTCTAGAAAAGGCTCGGTGTATGTTTACGTTTATGATTTTCTCCTTATTTAGTAGGGTTGCGTATTTTTAGATATTATTAATAAGGTTTGCAAGGTGTGAAGCGTCAGTTTTTTGTAGTTTACTTGTCTTAGCATGGTTAAATTAACAGACCACGTTCGAAACACTACACTGCACTCCAAATGCAAATCGTCAAGCTCAAAAGGCTGTCCAACTTAAATGGGACTGGGCAGGACATGTCGGCCACATGCAGGAAAACTAGTGGGCTCGTAAAATACAGGATTGGAGCCCTGAAATAGCGCGACGACGCCGCGGCAGGCAGAGAAGGAGATGGCGGGACAAGTTGGATGTCTTCCTTACGAATTGGAAGGAAGAGGCACCACTCCATGACAATTGGAAGGAATGGAGGGAGGCCTTTGACCAGCAGTGGGACAGTAAGGGCTAGTAATAATAATCATAAATAATATTTGTCATAGTAAAATGTGTGATCGATAATATCTATTGACTAATGTTTTCATATCGGATCATTCAGTTCCCTTCAAAATGGTTGAGCTGAATGGTGCTGATGCACGTGTCATGTTCGTGAACGGGCGCCGTCAGTGGAGACTAGTCATCCCTTAGTTGCCACTGCCTCATTTTAATATTTCATACTATAAATTGTTTTTTTTCCTTCTTTACATTGTTCTCATATAGGTATAGAAGCAACAAGGTTTATGTAACCAGGATTTTTGTAAACATAAAATGATTTAAAAGAGTGTCCGTGGAGTTTCTTGCACGTTCTTCTCCATAGAGATCTACGCTTTGGAACGTGCAAATAGCTTCATGTTTTTGACGGACTGACTTTGACAATTCAAAAGTACCTGATAATGGTTTATTTGAAATAAATGCTTTGACTTTGACTTTGAAATATATTGTAATCATACATTAAATATAATAATATTTATGTTTATTTGATACTTTAGTTTAAGGCTTCACATACCCCTTCTCTTGTTCTTTCTTACACACTATTGTCTACATTTTTTTTTTCATTTCTCTTTTCGCAGGTCTGCTGGAAGAAATTTTTTTTGGACAAATTTTTAAAATAATTTAAAGTTATGTCTGATACTTTCTCTGTGTGTAAATAAATTGAAGAATTCTACATCTTAGAGAATACTTTCATTAAACTATGTACGCCTACCTGCACTTGCCAAACACACCTTACATCTAGGTAGGTACCTCACTACACGCACGCGGGTTGGTCCTGAGAGCCGCAAGAGAATTCTACTTCTTAGAGAATATTTTTATTAAACTACGAGTACCTATGCCTACCCGCACTTTTCATACACACCTCATACCTAGGTAGGTATCTCACTTCACGCACGCGGGTTGGTCCTGAGAGCCGCAAGAGAATTCTACTTCTTAGAGAATACTTTCATTTATCTGTCTATACCTGCACTTGCCATTCAAACCTCTAACCTACCTACACAGATAGGCCCACAATCCTGCTGACCCCACTACACGCGCGCGGGGCGGTCCTGAGAGACGCAAGAGCGATGGACTCATCGATCACAAATTGAAGGGCTCGAGCCTCCGTGCGCTTTCACACTCGGATTTGTAACGTGACTTTAGTTTGACGTGTTCCGATTGTGGGTACCTACATACTTGGGTTAGTAAGAGTGTTTTATGTTTTTTTTCTACACAGTGTGTAATACACAGTATATTCACAAAACTGCGGGCCAATCATACTTATTTTTAAGTAACTTTTGCGTTCATATTTTAGTTCCTACATATTTGATAGATTGCGACTGTGATACGAATACGAAAGAACGATACGAAAGTTGTTTAAAATACGTAGAATAGGCCTTCTAGTATGGTGCCTAGATTTAAAATATTGTTAAAAAATACGTTTATTGCTTAAAACTTTATACACTACTAAGAACACTACAATGCCATAGGTATTTTGTACTAATCAAATTTAGGGCCTCACCTTTCATTTCACTTGATGTTAAGAACCTTCCATGAATTTGGATGCACACGAAGATAAAAAACATTTTTTTTATTTATTTTTATTTAATTGGTAGTCATATTTTATTTATTAATAACCATGTAAATTTCATATTTTAAATACTAATATATACACTTCAAATAAAAAATAAAACTCTTAACTTAAATAAATTCTGGCGTCAAAAATTCATCCGCATCGCTGTCGGCTGGAAGTGAGCTCAAAAGACTGGCGGCAATGCCACGTTGCAGTTGTATGGCAATGCTTATCCTTTGTCCGAGGTAAAAGCCAGCCCTTGGGCCACACGAACTGTCAACTAAGCGTTAAGCAAGTTATATTAAGTTATTAATTGGGTGTCTTAATAGTTTAGCAACAAGAAATCAACGGCTATTGTGCAAAAATTGTGATTTGTCGTAAGCCTTGTTCTAATATAGAAAAAAAAAACTATGATTCCCCCATTTCCCGTGAAACTTAGGGCCTTTTAATCTTAAGCTAACTTATAAAGTAATTAGACCGATATTAAGAGGTAAGTACAAGTATCAGAACTTCAAAAGTTGTATACCATCCACGCTATAATCTCTCATGATTCATCCGCAAGATTTTAATGCCACGCTGATTTAAATATAATAATTAAAGGCTCGGCAGCTGCTCATCAGATGGTGTTAAACATGCTTCATTTAGTACGATGTGTTTGTGTAATTGTAATCCGAGGACCAAAGAGAAACAGTGGCTCGTTCCAACATGTGCGACTTGTTATTGTGATAGAAAACTTATAGAATTATGTGGTGTAATACTTTTGAGCTAAGTATTTTGACAGTAGGGAGAGCGGGGCTAAATGTGCCGCGGGGAAGTTGTTCCGATGTAAATGAACAATGTACTGGATTTTACTGGCAAAATTCAGGTAGTTGCCATCGGTGCGCTGCAGCGTTCCGTTTTATGACTAAATTTACTTAATTAATAAGTTTTTTTTTCAAAAAGCCTATTTCAATTGTAACAACTTCCCCGCGGCACGTTTAGCCCCGCTTTTCCTAGCAAAAAGATAATAGAAATCGCTTTTAGCGATAAGGCCGTTTACTGTGTCATCCTATGTTATATATTTTTCATCCATCTTTTTTATAACTTATATTATGGTATACATTATAATATAGAGTATTATATTTGATAAATTCAGCATATTCTATTCATCACTATTAAAACAGTTCACCATCATCATCCACAGCCTGACTTCTTCTTTCTTGTGCTTATCCCCATGTTCCTGTGCCAGCCTCATCCAGGTTCTACTCACAATGGCAACAACATCGTCTACCCATCCTTAAAAAAGTTAACAAAAATTGATGCTCAAATAAATTTTAATTGAACTTCAATACCAATCCTATAGCAATGGTCTCCATCACTGGTCACGAGGTTATACATCAAAATGGATTTATAACCGAGTGAAGGTAACGGGCAACTGCTGAATGCTAGGATGCATGCACAGGATTGGTCGCTGTTGCGAGCCTTAGAGGGGTCATCAAGAAAGAAAGAAAGAAAATTGTTTATTTGGGACTCGCACAAGACAAACAAACCAGTAAAATAAAATTAATAACTAAACAGTATAATAAAATAATAATCTGTGCGAGGCCAAAATGGTCCCTATCTCAGTTTATGCTGCGATATCTAAAAAATAAATAACGCAGCGCTGGTATTCCAATAGGGCCAGTCAGTGGTGCCACGGATACACTCACGGAGCACATACAAAAGAAATATGCAAATAAAATAATAAGTATAAATATGCAACAATTATAAATATGTATATATACCTATAAATAATAATAATAAACAGATACATACATACATAAATAAATAAGCTGACACCCAATAGCCCAGCGCTCCAGTTGGAAGTCTATCGACTGACATGATGATGATGAAACTAACTTTAACCCAAAAACTTTATAAATAAAAGTTACGTCCAACACCAAAAACCTAACCCTCCAATGTGAACATCCAACCCCGATGCCCAGTACACAACCCTCAATAATGATCCCAACATTTCTATTCAGGGGCGATATTAATAAGTTGGTCCTTCGTACCCCCGTCGTCGCACAATACTTAACGTGCAATGCTCCAGCCCTTCGTACGGAGATTAAGGCCTATTTTATTTTAAATCGCTTTTTGAATAAGGTCTATTAGATGCGAAATTGAAAGAATATCGATTTTTACGAAGCTTTTATGATTATTATTTTGCTTTGTACGTTTGGGGAAGGACATCGAGATAAGCTGTTATGTTAAGAACTGAAGAAGATTGGATTCCTACTAATACTTATTTTGTTAAAGCAGTGCAAATACGGGTGTTCCCTCCTACATTTAGTGGTTTTATTTATTTCAGAAACGGAAAAACAGAAACGGAAATTTACACTAATAAAACTATTAACTCTTTCACATCTTAAAGGCTGAACGCACTTGGATGAAACTCGTGGCGCACGGGCAGATTATGTACTGGGTTATGACAACGGAAACCTTTAGTTCTAGGTGTGTATGATACTCGTATATTCCCTTGAGATGGTTTCAGACTTTCATGTGATGGAACCCGTTGGCAGAAGATGGTAACGAAACAATGAGCAGTCCAGGTGCCCAATGATCATGATCCAATTCCGACGATGTAAAGGGATAGTGCTATACGCTATGTATAGTTTCGTCTCTCTCTTGGAGCGGAATCTCGATCGTTTTAAGACTTCATAGTAGGGCCCCAGGTGCCCTAGTATGACGTGCTAATGCCATCCGATTCCGATGATGTAAAAGGGATAGTGCTATTCGCTATGTATAGCTCCGTCTCTCTCTTAGAGCGGAATTATGATCGTTGCAAAGGGCCCCTGAATCTATTACATTACACAGTAGGTACCTACAGCTTTGGTTCCCAACGTACCTAAGTGTAAACGGAACACTTATAGATTACACGTGTCTGTCTGTTTGGCTCTCTCTTATGTATTGTGTGATTGAACATTTGTAATAGTTATTATTCTTTTCAAACCGCTAATTGCGTTAAGTTCATCATGCAAGCACCATACTATTTATTATAGTTTCGTATCAAAAGATCACCAGCCAGTAAAATATTCTAGTTTTCATTTTATATGCAATTTGCACTTGCTTTTATATCCATCTGATAAAGATAACAACTCGCTTCTACACCTAGAATTATTCTAATTTAATTTATGCTTTCGAACTTTTACCATAGGTGGTAAAATATAGACCTAGGTATAAATAATAAGTTTTAAAGTCTTATCTTTGCCTAGAAACTAGCTATCCGTTACTTTTGAATGTTAAACCCACATATTTTATTTAAATTGAAATGTAAGAGCTATAACGAATTTGTGTGCTCGACGTCGTGTTTACTAGTTTAAAGAGAAATTGTTTAATAACTCACCATTGTATAAAACTGTAATATCAACCAAAAATATACCTAATGGCATCGTAATAAAAGTGGATTTAACAGTATGTCGAGTCGTTTCAATAGATCTAAGGGTTCGTGTACATAAGAGTTTGAAATCGGAATATTTAAAAATACGTTGTATGATGTCACTTTGTACAATCACGGTATAATCTGACCTTGTCGATGGGTGTTCTGTTTCAAATGACATATGTTCAAATGGCATGGTTTGTCCTTGGTCCATGACGTTTAAAAAAATAACGAACGCAATTTATTACTATGTCTTCATAGTAATTAATTGCGTTCGTAATAAAAAACATAGACTGAAAAATGAATAAGCCTCAACAAACTCCATCGCACTTTTTATTTTAATAAACACTCTAGTTAACAATCTTAAATACATGTGTTAATAAATAAATCGATAAAAAGCTGAAGTGCGAAAAAATATTAGCTGTAAAAAATAACTTTTATTTTTATAACTTTGCAATTTCCTTCGGTTTATTTTAAACGACACCTAGTGTAATTGTACCTCAACAAGGCGTAACTCTAGCCTAGGGCAGGTGGCACCTATCTAATAGATCTGGCTCGGTTATAATAAATAACTCAATAGCTACACGTCTGTCAGTACCTTTATGTCGATAGCGAGAACCTTTCGATACTATTTTATGCTATAAGGTTGGGTGGAGTAGTGAATCAATGGAGTACTACTGAGATGTGGTCCCACTTTACCACAGTAGAAATTCTCTTATTTTTTTGATTAGTTTTAAAACTAAAAATGAATGACAACACGATTTGACAGTAACTGTCAAATCGTGTTGTCATTCATTCTTAGTGGTTAGGTGATACGGACTAGAATACGCCCGCTACTAAGCCCGAAACTACGAACTTTGGGCTTAGACAGTGGCCCCCTGATTAGTAGATTCTTAATTGAAATAGAAAATGTTTAACTCAACAAAATTCTATCATTGTAGTTAATTTCATAAACTGCTGTAATTTATACACTAAGTAGTTTTTGCCCGTACTTTCAAGTGGCCTGTAACCGTCTCCAAGGTCTATCTCTTTACCAAAATTTATCAAAATCAGTTCAACATTTGAGGCGCGAAAGCGTAACAAATAAACAAGCAAACTCACTTGCAGATGTAATGTTAGTACTGTAGTAGTATATTTCTAACAAATGATTATTATCATTCGTTTGCTGGACAACTTGGCACTCCATTTGCTCCCAATTCTGTGTCAAACTGGAAATTTAGAAACGAGTCGGTATCAGCTACTGCAGTTGATCTCTGAACTTAATAACTCAGGTGATAACTGTTGCTTAAGGCCGGTAACGTTAAATACATATTATTGCTCAGACACTGCGGAATAATAAATAGTAACCTGCTCAACACGGTGTTAAAATATGGTGATTGGACACCGCTAAAGTTTTGATATAACCGGACCAAGGTAAGAACTGGATTAAGGTGAATTAATTGCCTGGCTAAGAATTAGCCTTGGAAGAAAATTAAGGTACTGATGCCAGGGTTGTGGAATGTTTGATGTGGAACGCAAAGGGCATTTGGAGGAACACGTATTGGTTTTAGTCAGTAAGAGTTCGACACACCCTCACGCGCTATGGGGCAGTAAGAGACTTCACATTATTGAAGTACGTACTACAGTGGTTTTTTGATTTATTACCGATTACGGTGGAAAGTGGGCGACTACTTCTTTTTCATGTTGTCGGTTTATCTAGATTTATTTGCCTAATACTCCGCCACAGCCACATCATCGTCGGACGAAGCGCATAGGTCGACACTATTATTCACATACACATAAATTCACACCTCACTTAAAAAATCTCTTAACTCAAAGGCCTCCCAATAACGTCCACCCGAAACAAATTAATATACCATCCAGCAAATCACACATAAAGCAGCCGACAGCGATTTATTTTCATATCAGCGCCATTTCCAACAGAGAGCAAATACACCCAGCACCAACCTCCAGCATAATTACTGAGCAATATCTATAAACAAAATAGTAGGGTATACTACACCCAGCTGTAGGCCTACAGAGGTGCGGCGGATAAAAGCCCCGCTGTACTAAGCGGATATTGCCACGGGTCGGCAATCACTGATTTCCGCTTTTCCGCTACCAATAATACCGAGCCGTATCGATTGATCCGCTATCCCGGCACTGTTTGTTTTGATGTCGAACTGTGTATAACCGTTGAAACACGTTTAATTAATAATTAATTTTCGTGGTACACCGCTAAATGATCAATATTAGGGAGATAAGATAATTTCCTGTTGGCTTAATTGATTTTTCGCGTAATTAGGATTTAAGGTTTGCTGGTAGCTTGTCATTTGTGGCTCCTCGGATAGATGTCGTGCTGGGAGCTTTTCATGCTACAACCAAGTACGAGTCGGACTCACGTGCAAAGGGTTCCGGACAAATCTAATTTTTGTGTACATGTTTCTTTAAAACCTAAGAGTTCTTATATTATTATTATGTTTTCCTGTAATCTGCAATAGGTAAAGAACTATTTGTATTTTTGTTTTAATTTTATATTCAGTAGTTTGGGAGATATAGGGTTTATAACGATAAGGGAATAGTAATTATTCATCTAATTTCTTAAATAACTTTAAAACCATTTATTTTTTAACTATAAAAAAAATATTACGATTAACCTTTACGATGAGGCCTTTTATTTGATATGTCATACGGTACAGTTTGTAAAACTTTGTCCCCCAAAGGCTCCCCCGAACTCAAATTTTGTTTATTTACATGATGCGCCTGTGTTTGGACCACAAAAGTTAATTTATGTGTACCAAATTTCAATAGAATTGGTCCAGTAGTTTCAGAGAAAATTTGCTGTGACAGACGGACACACAGACAATCAAATTTGAACAAGATTCAGGCTTATTCATAAGACAATACAAACCATATGCTTAGTTTAATAATTACTGATTATTATAACACACGAATCATTATTCAAACTATAGAGAATTTGGAATAATCATCGGTATTTAAACAAATGTAAAATATTAATAATTTATTATATATAAAAAGACATTTAATAATGGTAACAAAAGTTTTATAAATAGAGCTGTAAATATTTACGCTTTGGTAGGTAATATTCAATTCAGCAAACAAAACCAATTTAGCTTGTGCTCCTAAAACTATTTACAATATTCAAATCTGTAGGGTCTCAGACAGAACCCAATCGCGAGCGGCTTAGGGATCCCTGACCTTAGGCTTAATTCTTCAGGTTAGTAGGTATTTTTTCAGGACCTAGGTAAAATAGGTGCTTACATGAATAAGCACGTTATTTGTAAAGGTCCAGACTCTCTCGCTCCACGCCCGTTTGATCGTGATAGATTGCTCCTGATTCCCTTCGACCTTCGATCCTTAGATTATCGTGCTCGTCTTTCAAGATTTGACCTAAAATATCTTATACTGTAATAGAATTGGTTTTAGATGTGTCGTGTTTTCGGGCAAATATTTGGAGTGTTGTTACCTTTTTGTTTCTTTGTAAAAATTGAAATCCTGGAGATTCAGGGAATGTTTTTTTCACTGTACAGAAACAGTCACTTGTCTATACTACACTTTCGCACAATTTCATGGCAATTTTCTCTTGAAAACTCAGATTTTATTTTGATTTCGGGTACTGTTTCATTGTTTTTTTTTTTATTCTTTCCGTAACAGTTTATGCGTACAGTATAGTGCATGTAGTGGTCTTCCTTAAGTGATGAGGCACTTAAACTTAAGTCTGGAGTGATTTCTCGTAAATGTTATAGTGTACTTATTGTTGAAAAGCCAAAAAAAAAATCTATGCTTGTGACTGTAACGTGCTACTTAACAGTAGTAAGTGATGCTGAATGATACATGTTTTCGATTTTTTTCCGACAAAGTATTGATCTCAAATTCACCTAAAAAATCTCAATTTAATTACCCCATCAACGCACAACGAGTTCAAAACAAAACCCCACGTAAACGCATTCCAATACATTCATAAATTCCGTTGTAAAATCATCTAAATCTTCTAATTGTTTCTCAGACAGTATTGTATAGGGCTCCGGGGCTCCAGGCCTACAGTCATTTGCCGTCAGCCCCACTATTGTACCCCATGAAATATGGGGCAATTAAATCTGAGTTATGATTTAACTACCCCCAAATTTTTAAGATACACCCCGAAAAATTAATCATGCTTTGAATTGAGGTTTGTACGTTGTTGTAAAGAGTTGAAAATTGTAGGTGTTTTGGAATTTCGAGTTTCGAAAGGGTTGGAGAGGATCTTACAAAAATATAAATACCTACCTATTTATTTGGGTTCTACAGATGATTGTGTACGAATCATAATCAAAACTAATTATTGATATTTTTTGCAAGCTTTTCTACAAAAATTTCAACATTCTTCAGTACAACTTGCGCTGAATTACATGTTTTGCCTCACCCAGCCTATTTTTTTGTTGTGTAAATTAAACCACTGTCCTTTTACACGCGGCTTAGCCTCCATGGCATATCCCTAACTTCCCTAAGGGACCATGCAAAGAAGTAGTCTATGGCACTCAACTATACTCTGCTATCTTATCAGCGAAAGTACATATACTATTGTAGTCTTTGCAGTGGAGGTTTTTTTTTTTTTTTTTAATTTAATATGGTGTTTCCTCTTGACTCTAGTCTAGGTCATAGATGAGAGAGACAAAGTCGACGATGGAGCGAGCTTACCCAGAAGAAGCCTGTTCACTCTAATTTTGAAGAGATTAGGGTCGTATGCGTTCAGAAACACAGACGCAGGCAGAGAGTTCCACTCCTTTGCTGTGCGCATTATAAAAGACATCATTAGAGAAATCGGATCAGTACTTCCAGAGATAACTTCTTAGAATACTAGATAGTTTCATGTGTCCATAGGTAACACGTTCTACCTTCATAAACAATGTCTGAGAACTAAGATAAGGCTTATCGACACATTTCACTGCAAAGGGCGTGAATACCGTTTTGGGAAAATTTACGTTTTGATGCAATCTTTCGCAGTTTTTCACGCGCTTTCGACCTGTTTATTAAAAATTGCAATACGTTGAAAAATAATAGTTTTTCATGGGTTTTAAAAACCATTGTTTTTCACCGTTACAATTACCTTATATCAAATAATCGCTTTGTAGCAAAACCATTGTGTTTTATGCACATTGCCAAAAGTATAAAATTTCGATTTACGGCCTTTGGACCGTGTTTCGATATTTCTAAGTTTCATCTACCATCATCTGCCTAGCCTTTTCCCAACTATATTGGGGTCGGCTTCCAGTTAAACCAGATTCAGCTGAATACCAGTATTTTATTTGGAGCGGCTGCCTACCAGACCTCCACAACCCATTAACTGGGTAACACGGTACTCCTTGGCAATTTTCGTCTACCAATGGCCAAATATTGTCATTCAAGATAATTATGACATTGCGTACCCAAATACCGTTTATAGAGATGGTCTGTTTCGCCATAACATTGATGGCACACACAGGGTGTTTATGTTACGGGAGAGCCGCCATTATCGCTGTTTACAAAGCGTATATCAAACAATACGACGATGTTATTAAACAATAACACTGCTTCTGTCAACTGACGGAATTGGATTATCTTATATCATGCTTTTAGGTGACGAGTAGTTATCTATAAGTGTGCTATATTTATCTATACTAATATTCATACTTACTTACCACTACTGTCTGTCTGTTTGTTAACTCTTTCGTCTTAACCGCTGAATGGATTTTGATGACACTTGGCATACGGGTAGATTGTGCCCTGGTATAGGAGAGAGGATACACCGGGAGAATGTTCCCTGGGGATTATTGCCTACATTTTTGTAATTCTGATGTAAAAGCTACTTTTGCCCGCGAATTCGTCTGCGTAGAATAATTACTTTGGGCAGACATTTTTGTTTTTCAAAAACGTTTAATCATTTGTTTATTTATTTTTATTTAGTGCCTACTATGTACAAATGTTGATTTATTTATTTTCAATAATGACGTTCTCCCATACGTATAAAGTTGCAACCCCCTTTTCAACCACTTAAAGGATGATGTAAAGGACGTAAGATAGTTTTTATCCCAGAAATCATCACCGGGGACTCAAACTAAATCGGTTCAGCGGTTTAAGCGTGAAGAGGTTACAGTCAGACCGACACACTTTCGCATTTATCATATTAGCATTGGTATTACTGTAAAGTTTCATCAAAATTCGTTCAATATTTTTTGCGTGAAAGAGTATCTCACCATGTATTTAATAATAGTAAGTAAGATTATCCGAACGGTGACTGCGTGAAGGTATGTTTGCTAGTTAATCACGCTTTCACGACTGACCAGGTTGGGGTATAATTTTGGAATCCGGACAGACCATTACCTACCTGGTTTAGAATAGGATACATTTATCTCGGTAGTGGAGTTCCCCACATGACATAAGCAAAATCGGTGGCAATAGCTAGATATCATAAACGAGTAGACCACTTTTATCCCGGGAGTATGTTCCCTTGGCATCATTGTCGACATTCACGCGAGTGGAGCCGCGGGCGGCAGCTAGTATATTGTAAAGACGATTTATTGTACACCAAATAAAACACACATACAGAAAATCCTAAACTAAAAATCATACAATTGGCAGCCTTATCGCAACCTGGAATGGATAGAGATAGCCTGGACTCGAAATGGGGTTGCACTTGGTGCAAATACAAAGTTAACATAGAACACGAACAAATAGAAATAAAGCAATACAATATACTAAAATAGATACATAAATACATAAAAATAATTATATTAAATACGTATAAGTAAGAAAACATGAAACAATAATTATTAATATTACTATGTGGAAGAAATTACAGTGACAAGTAGTGTTCCTTAACAAATCTATTAATAAAAAAAAAACTTTTTACAAAAAAGGACAACCGACTTCCAAATAAAAAACACTACAAAATATTGTAAAAAGATTTTTTTTTCACTTTTTAGTGGATCACATGTGCTTACCCCTTCACAGCGTACCGGCGTGATGTTATGTTATAACCTGGTGTAAACAATAGACAGACATGAGATTTCAGCAATCCCAGTCCATTTGCTATCATTTATTGAGGAGTTCCGTTGCCTATCTCCGAAGTTCTTCATCAGATCTTCACCAAATTAAATGGGACCATTCCGAGAAAGTACTCTTCTAAAAACTACCCAAATTGCTTCAAGTGTGCCTATAAAATTTGAAGAGTGCTCTCTATTTCTCCAGGATTCCATCATCAGATGATCAGATCCTGACTTGATGATCATGGGACCACCTGGAAAGTATACCCAAACAAAAAAGTAAATCCAAATCGGTCCAGCCATCTTCGAGTAATCGGGGAACATACATGAAGAAAAAAAAATAAAAGGTGCCGACGAATTGAGAACCACCTCCTTTTTTGAAGTCGGTTAAAAATAGGTAGCGACTGTGCACGTTTAATTGATACCGGCGATGCATTCCATTGCTTTGTAAAAAACGAAACTTTGACTCATATTAATAACAATCATAGTCGCCAGATTTTTCAAAGATACAGCACCCATATCTCACATCAACTGCCTATCGCTTTCACACCTCCTTTCACTCCCCCAATATCTCCCATCAAGGGCATTGCCCCCATCCCCCGATACGACACAATGCCTTCGTGCAGGGGACATTTGTGTGGCACTGTGTAGACGTGACCGGACCATTGCCATGCCAACGGGTCCCAAGAAGCCTTCCCTGTCCTTCAAAAAGTCCTAAATAGATTGTTCGTATAAATAGGCCTGGTTTTGGGACTATGGGAAAATAAATGGAGAACCGGATCTGGGGGTAAGCAGTTAAAAGCCCAGTTCAATGATATATACATTAATGGAATGAAAATAATAATAATAAATTAATATAAAAATTTAAATTTTTACATTTATGGAATATATTTTATTGTACACTAAATTTACACAACTCTTTTAGCACAGTGTCTTCAAACAAAACACTTCAAAATAAAAGGGGGCTACTCTATCCCCCTTAAAATATTAGTGGTTTATTTTTAAACCAAATTTAATGTGTACTGTGTAAGTATAATAGCTAACTTACGTTACCCAGAAGTATGTAAATAACTGTAGATAGATAACTATTAGTAAGGTTTTCTTGCTTTCTTTTTAGGGTTCCGTACCCAATGTGGAACCAACGGGATCCTGTTACTAAGCCTCCGCTGTCTGTCCGTCCGTCCGTCTGTCTGTCAACGGGCTGTATCTCAAGAATCGAAATAGCTAGACAGTTGAAATTTTCAGTGTGTGTGTTTTTCTATAGGCGCTAAAACAACAAATTTATAAAAATAAATATATTTAAAAATAAAGGAAAAAAAAAGTTTCTTGCATTTTTTTTTTTTTGGTTTTTTGTACGGTACTCTTCGGGTGAGATTCCGACTCGCACTTGGCTGTTTTTTTCAATTAGGCGGATCACCTGTGACTGTGAACAGTCATTTAACTTTCAATCCAACTTTATCAATCTTTATAGACCGGATATAACAACCTTATCAAAAACATTAAGATATTCAATTCTATAACTAGCATAGAACAATAATTAAAATGTCGTAAAACGAAGTAAGTTCCCGTGATTGACATTCTCACTTAATTCCAAAATTAACATAGAAATGATGAAGCCGTATCATCAGCCAGTTAATCAAACCACTACAGTCACCGTTAAACTATGTTTAAACTAACTATCGCGTAACCTCGTTATAGTAAACAGTAAAAAATAACCTAATCTGGTTAACTCTGACAAAACAGCTAAGGGCTTTGACCCTAAGCGAAGAGATGTAGGGTACGCGGGACAGTTGTCGACCGTGATTTGTTTTTAATTAAGTTTCGCTTTGAAGTTACTTTGGGTTTCATTTGTGATTAAATATGGTGAGTGATTTATGATTGCGTTCACAGATTAGATTTGAGTGTTGTACGGAGATAGGGTTAGATAATGAAGGGTTATGAGATCTCATATGTCGAGTAAGTAATTTGTAATAATTTGAGACGAATTTGCAAGTAACAATTTCCATTGTTATTAAGTCTCCCTTTGTGTTTATCATACAAGAGATACCATCATACAATGATATTGTGTATGATGGTATCTCTTAACATTGCATAATTCATATTTATTTCTTCAGTAAAATACGAAATAAAAGTGACATACTTTCCTCTACATTTGAATAACAAGCGTACTCATTCCTTCACTTATCTAAAATTACCATAAAAAACTAGTATCTCATAATAGGTGTCGTCACCCTCGGAACATATTCGACCTATTTTAGGTAAGCCACATGTCTCAGATTACCGAACGAGTATAAAAGAAAAAAAATGAGATTGTTAATAATAGCGACAAGTAACATATTGTTAGTAGTTAATTTGTTTGTCTGTACGTAAACAGAGTATCGTGTTTATGGGGAAGGTTCGTGTTAGCGCGAAAGTAAATATGCTAGGGACGATAGTTGGTATTTTCACCCTGCAAGATTTTATGCCTTTTTACACCAGATTTTTTCGATACATTGGACGGTTAGTTTTTAAGTTCTTAAAGTTTAGTTAATGAGTGCTTTTTAAAACTAGTTTTTGATACGATAGTGATCTCTAAACTTTGTTAGGAACAGTAATTAAGATTTAAAGATTCTTCTCAGGTTTGACATTTTCCTGGTAAACTTCTGAGTGTCATAAAAAACTTGCTTCAGGAATGGATTCTCAAGAAGGAAGCGCTTTCCTAAGAACATAAAGTTTTAGATCGTAATATTTTCTTAAAATCGACGTTGTGTGAAAGTTTCAGAACATAATTTTCTTTTAGAACTTGATGACAGGTTTGTTGAAGACATCTTTATAATTAAGTCTCTTGTCCACTGGCTAGAGAATCATAAAGAAGAAAATTAAGTACTGAGGGAACTTGTATTTTTCAACACACTAAAGATTTTAAGTGCCTGAGGATTGACGGCGCCACCTAGGCTGAACTAGGAAGAGATGGTGAGACGACCTAGACGCCTACAGCAAGGTCAGGTTCGAGGTGAAATAGGACAAAAATGCTTTGAAGGATTTGGAGAAGGTCCAGCAGTAAAACAAAATACAGGATGAATAAAAAAAACCACCCACCGAACCTATTATTACTACTTCTAAATACTTTTTCCTAAACAAAAACAGTAGTAGTAAACAGTCAGACTTATCTGACGTGGCTGGCCGGTCCTGCTGAGGAGCCGCTCGGCCGCCGCTTGCTCCGCCATACATCGCTCCGCTAACTCCTTGATGGTCGCGGTACGAGACTGGGACAACATGCCTCTTCATCAAATGTGGCAGTCCGACCATACGCCGATAACATGTTTCACGGCGTCTAAGTTTGCGTTTGTCATGTTATTGCAACTTATTTTTTATTATTTACTCTTATTTATGTGTGCTATTTGAGTGTTAATCTGGCAATAAACAATTTCATTTCATTATCTATCTTCAAACTTTATCTCTATGGTCAAAAATGCATTGGCAATTTCCTGTGTGTTGTAGGAGTCTCAAAGCAGAGGGATCTCTCTCATTCTCTTCCTATAACTTAGCTCGACGATGCTCTAATGAGTTCTGAACCGGCTGGAAACTTCTAGGCTATGTTATAGATTTCACACACGATATGGCAGGTATATTGTATATACCTGTAAAATACACAAATCAGAGGCGGGTAATGACTAGCCGTTAAAGATATAAAATAAATGACTCAATATTACGCTAAGTGTTGAGCTGTACGGTCAACAAAACTATTTGTGTTTCGTCAAAAATCATTATTTATTTAATTTAAATTTTACGAGAAGAGTACGATACCTGAAAGTTTTAAGATTCTTTTGAATACTATGCAGCTTTTGAGCTACTTTTTAGTATCAGAAATTCACGAGTAGATAATACGACCTATGCACACATTGATCTACGCCTCATGAGGCCATTTATTACGTTAGAAAATATCACATTACTGCACAGCGTTCTTTTTAAAATTTTAGGCTACGCCATTTCACATGGATGTCGTCATTTAAAGAATAAAAAAATAGGATCATGCAAATCGAACGCGTTGCATTTTTTTCTCTATGAATGGTATCAGGAACAGCCTGCTGTTTTTCTATCGCTCCTGGCTTCCTACGTACCTAAGTAGGGTCATTAATAAGTTGATAAATGTGGTATAATTCCGCGGCTCTCGCTCGTCCCAGTCATCGCGCGCTATCGCACACCTCATCTTAACTGATTTTTAGCTTTGTCGACTTCAGGCCACTGAGTTCACGAGTTTTGACGAAGCTTATCCAATAGAACATTTGTTTGAAAGTTGTTAGGTAATTGTTCATTTAAATGTAATGGTATGTTTACACGGGCAATAAAATAATATCAGTTATAAGCAATACTGGTCGATTGTGACGTCACAAAATATCTAGCAATTTGGCGAAATGTTTTGCAATGACAATTTTGAGCGATATAGAGAAACTTCAAGAAACTAGGCAATACGCGAGTAATTTAGTTGAAAAATAAAACAAAACACAGAGAGAGCAATATGGAATATATGGGCAATAAGAAACAAAATTGCTGAAACAATTGCCACATTTTATTGAAGTTGCTACACATTGATCCATGCGTGTTGCCGACCAATAATCGATTAACAAAATGCAATTTTTTTAAGTGGAAATATTTATAAATTTTCAAAGAAAGGCCAAATTCGAAACTTCTGTGTGTTAGCTCACAAAAAGATAAAGTCGACTTCATCTAAACCATACTTTGTTTTACTAATAGATGGAGCGTTAAATGAGAAAGATTTGTTCATATAAATACATAGGTAATTTGCACCCATGCGAACCCAAGGCTGGTCTATAGTTTGACTGGTTTCACAGCTGTCCGGGAGACCCGCACGGGCCGCCCGCACACGGGAGACGGACGGGTAGCGACTAGGGTACAGTACCATACGTTGTACGAGCTCTGCCCGGAGCGAGTCGCGTGCGGACCAATTCGGGTCGCTGTGAAACAATGTTCTAGCGCCTCACGTGCGACTCAATGCGTTCCGGGCGCCCCCGAACGGGAGATCCATACGGGTCTCCCAGGCAGCTGTGAAACCATCCTTATATTTGAATTTGCTATTTAATATCATATACTTGTAAAAAAAATATATATAGAATTTTATAAAACCATTAACTACCTGAAATAACATTAATAGCGAATAGGATGGATAAAAGCGCCTGCCAATCAAGTTTAGCAATTCGCGTCAAACAGAAAATTATTGTTGGAGACAGCAAACGGTTTTCCACATAAAATAATCATTACTTAACCTACAATTCTGATAAAATTTTAATTAAACTAATCAGGGACACATAAAACATTACTAATACTCACAAATCGCTATCTTCGTGGCCCCACCGCTAAAGCCGCAGGATTAATGACATTGCCTTCAAGCGTTCATTAATAATTTACGTTTTTATGCACATCGCGTGACGACTGGGACGTTTACCTTACTTTTAATTATACTAGCTGCTGCACGCGGCTCCGGCTGTGTTTTGCTTTGGATTGCTGTAGTGTTTTGTGCAAAACACTGGTTTATACTCGTAATGGGCAATGGTGGGCATGTGTACGTATTAGTATTTAGGTATCCATTGTTTTTAAAGCATTTTGAGTTAAAATTCAGGGTGTTTTTGTCAAGTAATTTGGCTGGAAATGGGACTTTGTAGGGTGTCAAATACCCAATGTGAGTGCTGTTTCCCTGCACATGATATGACGCTCCTGCACCTTTGAGGATGTAATGAACACCACAGACGTTGCTCTCACGTAGCCTTAACCGCCTGTTGGGCCCAATATCTAAAGAGTTCTGTTAACCATCGACTCGAATAGAAGACGGTAATATATTCACAATTCAATCATTTGTACAAAATAACTAACCATACTAAACTTATCATATATCAGCAGATGCTATGTTGTATCGTTGCTCGTGTCTCTGCAATGTGTAGTTCTCTTATCTTGAGCAGTTTGCCTTAACATAAAAAGAGATCTAAAGTCCTTTTCCGCTGATAATGTGTCTCACCGTTTAATACAGGATAGGTGATGTGCAGTTGCTTTACTGCCGGTTTCAATAACGTATCTACCTTTAACCAACTGTAAAATTAGCTACCAACAGTAGCAGAAACGTCATGTTTGAAACCGGCCGTTGATGGTCATAGCACACATATCAACTCGAGCCGTGCAGTATTCTTTGTATGAAACTCCCTACTGCAAAGCACACTAATCGTAATCGTAACGTAATCGCTTTGCCTCGGGGCAATACGGTGAAAAAGACGATACAGTGACGATCTCTTTCCGAGTTGATATGTGTGCTATGACCTTAATTCGTAAAATACGAACTAACATAAATTCTCATAACAATCAAGAAAATATTGCTAAATTCGTATTCACCTATATTGTCGCTCTACTGTAAATATAAATAATAATGAATGTGTTAGTAAAACACGCGAAGAGAACCTAAATAACATAATCAAAACGGACTTGACAGTTGTAAATAATTATAGTGACATAATCAGGGCAGGAAGCCGTGATGTATTTGTTTTTATTCATTAGATTTTTTTGGGTATTTTCCTTAGAGCTTTATTCTGAATTGCGAAGTAAACATTCCGTCTAAGTAAACCCTTGCTGGCATGGTCGATGAGGCCGAAAAATTCTGGAGTGGCGACCGCGTACCGGAAGACGTAGAGTTGGAAGGCCTCCCACAAGGTAGACCGATGACCTGGTGAGGGTCGCGGGTAGCCGATGGATGCGAGACGCACAGGACTGGTTATTGTGGCGACACTTGGGGGAGGCGTATGTTCAGTCGTGAACGTCTTTCGGCTGATAGTTTGACAGGCTTTCGGACTAAAGTAGAATATTTAACATCTAGGCAAGCGTCCCATCGTCGACCACATCATTGCTTTCCATCAGATGAGATATGATCTAACGCGAGGCTATCAATATTGAAAATATCTGATCTAAAATTGGGGTCTAGTCGACCGGCATTCTACCCGGTTTTGAACAATGTGGTTTTCAATCTTTTTGATCAGACTGTGACTGGGTTCTGGGGTTCTGATAGGTAAACACTCCATGTGAAATACTGGTATTCAGATGAATCCGGTTAGGCTGGAATCCAACTAAGTTGGGAAAAGGCTAAGCAGTGGGAAATGGCCAAGCAGTTGATAATGATGAAGATCATATCATCATATCAGCCGAAAGACATCCACTGCTGGACATAGGCCTCCCCCAAGGGGGATTTGCCATAATCGCCACGCTTGGCAGGCGGGTTGGAGATCGCAGTGTAGCTGTTGCGATGCACAGAGACTGTGCTGGCCAATCTCTGGTGAGAATTAGTCGCCTCTTACGACACCCACGGGAAGTGGATGGTGCTATTCTTTTACGTCCGACACCATACAGAATGATGAAAATGACTGACTGTTTTACTAAGGAGGTAAATTTATAAAAAAAACTTATCTTGATGCTCGTGTGTGTTCAAATACTTCTACATCAAGCAAATGCCGTTACTAAATAACCTGATAATAATAGGTACTAATTACTCATTTAAAAACCAAAAATAGAACCAATTAATCCTCAGTAGAACTACCAACGATCTATTTTTAACTCCCAAGCTAACCTTAAAACAATACATAATGAAACTTCTACAATTACAAGAAAAGTTTCCACCAAAAAATAGGCTACTAATATAAGTTTTTATTACTACATTTTAAAGTGTTTGTAAAACCATTTTGTTAAAATATAGCCACACACCGCCTCATTTAAATAAAAACTAATTTAACCGACGTTTAGGCCAATGTACCTACTAATAACTGTACCTAATGTATTGTTTAAACTTATCATATTTTTAATTGTTATAATTTTTCTGAATGGGCTAAGCAGGAAGCTAGTTCCAGCGGCATAGCTTGGCTTTGTGTACCATATTTATGGTAGTAGATACCATCGGGAGGCGTGAAGATGTATTTTTATTAATTATGATGTTCATTTTTTTAATTTATTAGTGGTGTAGTTTGTACATCATGGTGCAGCGGGCTTGTTTGGAAATTAATGCTGCATCTAAATCTTGGAAAGAATTTAACAAATTATGAAGATAAGTCGGCTATCGTTAACATTAGAAATAATCTATTCTTCTAGGGTTTTTATCGAATTTATTTTAGATACACTTGTTTCTGACCTCTACTGTCCAACCGGCTGCTTTTTGAATTTGAAAATAATTTAGTGTTCTCTTTAAATTTCTAAAAACTCCTCAATAAAGGGCCTCAATATTGTCTAAAAGAGATTATGATGATAATTTCCTAAAACCTATGTTTTACAACTTTCAGCAGTTGGTAATAAATGTCAAGAAAACAAATTAGGTACAAAGCACTAACCCGTACACTATGAGTCATTTCTTCCAATCGAATCAACCTTGAGTTACGGCCAATTCAAATAACGTATAGATCTACCTTTAACCAACTGTCAAATTAGCTACCAACAGTAGTTGAAACGTCATGTTTAAAAGGCAAACATGACGTTTCAGCTGCTGTTATTTGTTTTTTTGACAGGTAGATACGTTATTGAGACCGGCCGTTAGCCAAATTGACTATAGCTAGATATTTGATCAAGAGTTTCTTCCGTTTTCCTGGCGACTGACTCGAACTGAGTGAAGGAAGTTTCCAGAAGGACTTCAATTTGTAAACTAAACTCAAACTAGAAACCACCAAGTTCGCAATAGCAGTGCATAAAAGCACAAAATCGATGAGCATTCACAATGAGTGTACACTTTTATACTTAGCAATGATACGATCGCGTGCGGTATGAAATATGTAAGCGCTAGTGAGTAGTGTGTCGCGGTGAGGTAGAATGGAGGAACGATGGATGTGGCGGATAATTTATTAAGCTACATTGATTCACTGTTAGCAGTAAGATTTGAACATGGGTTTAATTTTTCCAAAAACCTTCTGTTTTCGGTTTTCGTGTGTCGTGACAAGTTTTATAGCAATCGTGGTTGTCATGGCGAAAATTGAAACAGCAAAATGGACAAAAATAGTGGAAGAAGAGTTGGTACTGCTAAAACAAAAATTTGGTCTAGGCCAATATCTTTTTGTGAACTTTCACATCTCATACATACCTGCTTACTATGACGTGGCAATTTCATGAAGATCCCGTTATTATAGATTCCTAAAAAATCCTAAAGTTTCTATTTTGTATATTATTTATATATGCATAATGTCATTGAAACGTCATCAGTATGGCTGTGTTTATGAGCAAAGCAGGAGCAACCTCTAATATCACTGAGCTCTTAGTCCTTCAGGATTTCGAAACCGAAGGAAGTAAACTAGTCTTCATAAACGCACAAAACCTTTTACTAAATCCATCTATATCCCTTTTTTTAAGGATGGGAAATCATCACATGACTTCTTCCGCTCTGGGTAGAGCGGAAGGGCGTGTCAGACTCTTACTGAATAAAACCCATTCGTGTTCCTCCTAATGCTGTCGCGGTGACTCTTTCGAACAAATTCCGCAACAGATCCATCAGATATTATTAAGCGTTAGCTTAAGTCATTAGTCCATTGAACTTTACCCCAACAGCACTATATCGTTCTAAACATCAGTATCCATGGATTAGCCAGGATTAAAATGTCAGCAAGAAGCCATTACTGCTCCATTCACGGACTCATTAAGTAATACGATAACAATTTCACTGCATCTAGTAATTGGGGTTCTAGTTTAATTTACACTCGTTTGACATCAGAATGTCTATCGAGTTACCTTGATGTGATACGTAATGAGGTTAATTATAATTGTGTGATGCAGACCACAAAGCATAGAGACGCCGCGGTAGCCACTGCTAAAGAAAGAAAAGGAAACGTACTTATTATCACAAAACAGACATGCTTATTAATTACTAGCTCTTGCCCGCGACTTCGTACGCTCATGTACCGTTTTTCTTCGTTCCCGTAGGAATTTCGGGAAATCCTCTCTTAGTGCTCTCCTACACATCCCAAGGAAGCTACATGCCAATCAGCTTTCTACGACCAGTAGTTTCGGCTGTGCGTTGTCTGCCAGTCGCTCAGTCACTCACTCAGTAGCGGAAGAATGATTATTATGAAGAGTAGTAAAGTTTCGGTCAATGCTGGGGAGTTTGTTGCGCCACTTCTTCTTCCCAGCTCAAACACTAGGAAGTGGTGACGGGCGGGCGTTTTGGGGGACTGT
Source organism: Mamestra configurata (assembly GCA_002192655.3). NCBI lineage: Eukaryota > Metazoa > Arthropoda > Insecta > Lepidoptera > Noctuidae > Mamestra > Mamestra configurata. The sequence goes on from NDFZ01005484.1 coordinate 36,324, forward strand.
CTTTATGTAGAACTTTGACGTTCAAAAAGTGCCGGCACTCAGCCTAATTTTAATAAATGACTTTTGATTTTGATTTTGAATGCTACTGAACAGAGAAAGAATAGATAGATTCAGATAGTTTAACAAATGTTCGTGTTTCTTTAAATTGGCATAACTTTTTTATTTATGAACCGATTAACATGAACCAAACAAATATTTATTCCGTGCGGGAATCGAACCCGCGACAAGCAGCGCTGAAGTCAATCGCTCAACAACTGCGCCATACTACTATATTAATATAATATATAAATAATAATATCCTGGGACAACTCACGCACGGTCATCCGATCCCAAACTAGGCAGAGCCTGTACTATGGCAACCAGACAACTGATAAACATACTTATATATTTCTAAATACATACATATTAAAGACAAATTACACCCAGACACAGAACAAATGATCATGCTCATCACACAAAGATTTGTACTGGGTGGGAATCGAACCCACGACCTCCGGTTTAGCAGACAGGGTCACCAAGACCAACCTCAGGAAGCGTTGCTTAACCTTGAAGATCGACCCATGCGGCTGTTATAATTTAGCCACGAGCTCCTCTTTGAATGCTTAATTAATTGGTTGTAATAATCCACGTAGGTTACCTTTAATTTGGCCAGTAGGTATTGTATATTCAAAAGATGGTCTTAATTAATCGGAACAAAATGCTTCATTAATGAAAATCAGCGTTTTTGAATACGAATATGAGCAGTTTCAAGAGGATTAATTTTAAAATACGCTACTGAGAATTTACGAAATTTCCGAAAGTCAAATACATAATAATTGGACATTAATTTCGTATATTTACTCCAATCATATCAGCTATTGAAATTAAATGAAATGAGATTTTAATTTAAGAGGAGACGAATGGAATGAGATTCGTTGAAATTATTTCAATTTTAGTCCTATTATTTTATTCAAAAATGATAATTACATATATGGGCTTCAGTGTACTTTATGAAATGCAATCAACTAAAGTTCTGAATATTAATTTACTGGCTTTTGCAATATTCACAAATTTCATTATTTCAAAACATCGTACATTTGAAACTATGGTAATATAAAACATAATACCTGGATGACCGAGCCTTGCTTGGTTTTTTTTTTGGTAAACGTTTTCTAATAATGAAACCTAGCTAGATCGATTTACTGCCCCCGAAGCCCCCATCATCAAATGACTTCTTCCGCTCTGGGTAGAGAGGAAGTCAGAGCGGAAGTCAGGGCGGAGTGTCAGACTCTTACTGACTAAAACCCATTCGTGTTCCTTCTAAAGCCGTTGCGTTCCAGGGCCGCGGTGACTCTTTCGAACAAATTCCGCAACCCTGGCCCCCGAAGCCCCCTGCATACTAAATTTCATGAAAATCGTTGGAACCGTTTCCGAGATTCAGATTATAAATATACCTACAAGAATTGTTCGTTTAAAGGTACATATTAGATAAAGCTTAGGAGATGAACTCGATCCTATGAAATTAAGGTTCTACAACATCACCTACATCATCATAGGTCCACTATTGGACATACTCTCAGTTTCTGAGTTGATAATTTAAATAAAGAACTTCTCAAACTTATTGGCTGGATGACTTTTCAGTGTTTGACATTAAAGTAGTATATGATAACTTCAAATTCTGAATTCAGAAATCAGTGGGCAGTGGGTGTCAGTTGCGGAATTTGTTCGAAAGAGTCACCGCGGCCCTGGAACGCAAAGGGCTTTAGAAGGAACACGGATGGGTTTTAGTCAGTAAGAGTCTGACACGCCCTTCCCCTCCACCCAGAGTGGAAGAAGCCCTTTGATGATTTCCCATCCTTAAAAAAAAAAAAAAAAAAAAAAAAAGGGCTCTTCGTCAAGGTTAAAAGCTAATAAATTTAAGTAGCAGACGTAGTGATAGATTCCCAGCTAAAGACACTATTCCTTAGCGTAACAGACTACCTTTTCTTGAGAATTTTACGACGTGCCCGAGATAGTAAACAGCTGATTCTTGTCGTTTTTTGTCTGTTGCTCCGAGATAGGCAGGGCAGGTAAGATTCTACTACAAGACTTTCTTTAGTATTATTTTCATACAGGCCATACAACAATTCGTCTAAGCCTTTGAATAAACAAACATGACAATTTGAAGACTTTGTATTGTATGCTGGAGAGGTGCAGTGAGAAATAATATAATTTTTTTTAATCTTTAACGGGTATTCATTAGTGGTGGTAGACGCAGGGCAGCAATTGTGCCTAAATAGTGTCAATTATTCATCATAGATCAGAATACGTAGACTATTTTTACCTAATGTTCGTGGAAATAAGTAACATAGAGTTGATAATACCTCCGCTAAAATCCCGGAATCATAAACATTGTAACTCGGGATTGAAGAAATTGCAAATGACTTATTGCGCCTTGAATATATTTGAACAAAATTATTATATTGATGAATCTTATTATGTTTTTAGAGTTCCGTACCTACTAAAACTGTTAAATTAAATAGCTTTGTTTTCGCACAACTTTTTCTTCTTTTAATTCTTCAAATCAATAATAATAATTTGTAACTATACTCAAAGTCCAGTTCATGTTTTTATAATCCCGGGTTTTAATTGTCATGATTCCATTTCCATTGTCATTTTCCATACGATTTACGGCGATCGTAGTGAACGGACGTATCGAACAATATTAATATAAACAAATAATCACTTGTGAAATCGTGACCTAGTTTTTATAATTAGCCGGTAGTAAAGCAAACTGAGTCAGACTTTTGGTTTATGTAAGGTGGATTTATGAAGATGATCAGTGATTAACAAATAAATAACTTATCACACAATGGAGGATAGTCCCTTCAGCCCGAGAAGTAGGTGTGCTCGCTCCCCGCCGCCGACACCCGCGCGTGCTGCCGTTTCCGCTCCTGCCCCTCAAGCGCAAAGGCACGATGACCTTGAAGGAATACCAACACCAGAAATTCAGAACTGGATGACGACCATTGACCAGAGCCTTCAAGAGGTGTGTTCTATTGCAGCAGAAGGCAAGCTAAACTCGGACCAAAAAATGCGCATCAATGCCTTATGCCGGAAGGTTGGACATGGAACATCGCAGATGGCCGTACAGTACCAGTCCATCAAATACAAAGCATTACAATCCCACAATGCTGTAAAAGCACTCGAAAGCCAACTCGACCTTTCGCAGCAACTAAAGGAGCTCAAGTTGAAAGTCGTAGAGTCAAATAAACCTGCACTGGGAACTTCCTTTTCTGACATGGTGAAGAAAGGTGCCAACAAATATATCCAGCAGTCAAACGTAAGTTCTGTGGCCATTTATCCGCAAGATAAATTGAGGACCAGTGATGAGACGAAATCTCTCGTCCAAAAAATTATCTGCCCTGAACAGATGAAGCTTCATGTTAGAGGCCTGCGCAAGACCAAAAATGGCGGTGTCATTATCAGCACTGAGACGAAAGACGACATCGAGAAGCTGAGGCAATCGGAGCAGCTAACAAAGTCAGGCCTAACAGTCGACGAGCCTTATAAAAGGAAACCTAGGGTTGTTATCATAGGAGTGCCGACATCCATGGCAGAAAACGAGGTATTTGCGTGTTTATACCACCAAAATCTTGCCGAAAAACTACAGGACTGCAGCCTTGAGACGTTTTTGACCTCAATTAGGTTAAGCCACAAGTCAGGTAAGAAAGACGCTGAGAACTGTAACTACGTAGTTGAAGTACCTGCAGTCATACGCAAAGCCCTGATCTCAAAAGACCGAGTATTTGTAAATTGGTCATCATGCCCTGTGAGAGATTTTACATTGGTCACACGATGTTATAAGTGTCAGCAGTATGGTCATGCTGCCAAGTTTTGTCGGCAGACGTCCTATACTTGCGGTCACTGTGGCGATCAAGGTCACTCTATCAAAGAATGTCCAAAAAAAGGAGATGAGCCAAAATGCGCTACTTGCTTTTATTACAAAAAGCCAGACAAACACAACACAGGCGCTGCTGACTGCCCGGCAAAAATAATGGCCGAAAAAAGGTATATTAACACAATCGATTATGCAGGCGCCTAAGAGCGCCGTTAATAAGCTATTTATTTAGACCAGTTAAGTTTTCTTTTTTCTTTCTATTTTTATAGTTGTATTTTAGTACTATAGTTATGATTAACAATATAATTCATGAGTTAGATAATTTCTCTGTATCCGAGTCTAAAGTATGTGAAGCTGAAAATTGCAAACAATATCTTTCCGGCTACAAAGCTCCATTAACCGTACTAACACAAAATATTCGCAGTATTTTTAAGAATTTTGATAGCTTTTGCACCTTTCAACAACGGTTAAACATAAATTGTGACGTTATTGTTTTAACCGAATGCTGGCTTTCCAAGCAATATAACATACCACTAATACCGGGATATAATATGTATAAAAGTAATAGGAATTACAATCAAAATGATGGGGTGATTGTTTATGTAAGGCATCATCTGAAGGTCTCTGTTGAGGAACCTAATATGCACGACTGCAACAGTTTGATAGTGAAGATTGGATCAAACTTTGCAATATTAGCATTATATCGACCTCCCTCCTTTAAAAATATTAGTAATTTTACTGAATCGCTGAATGATATCTTGCAGAACCTGTCATCCATCAAAAACACGACTGTAATTGGAGATATTAATATCAATATTCTTCCAGGAAGTACTGATGCATCTGCTCAGGACTACCTCAACCTATGCGCATATCATGGACTACTCCCCGCACACAGCTTTCCTACACATCATAGTGGCTCCTGCTTGGATCATGTCATGCTAAAATCAAATTACCCCTCACTTGCACTCGTTGTTGACTCGACAGTAACCGATCATAATGCTGCCCTACTAACTCTAGACTGTAACATACCTAAGCAAAACACTCGCACATTTTCTAAATTGAATATAAATAAACTTGAAGAAGATTTGCGCGTCATCAACTTTGATCCAATCTATAATTCCGCTGACCCGCAGTTTTGTATGTTATACGTAATTGATAATGTACGACATGCAATTCAGAAAAATGCGGTTATATCGCAGTTGAGTAGCAAAAATTGCAACATAAAACCCTGGGTCACAACAGGTCTTATTCGCTGTATGAAGCATAGAGATAAACTGCACATGAAAGCTAAATCTCACCCAGATAATGCTATTTTGCAATTGTCATACAAAAGATATCGTAATTTCTGTAATGATCTACTCAAAAAAGTTAAAAGCAACTACGATAAAACTGCATTACAAAAAGCTGGAACAAGTAGTAAAAAGATCTGGAAATGTATTAAAAATATAACATATGCATCGAAACAAAATGAGTCATCTTCAGGTTTATTACACGCGCACTCGTCACAGCTGACATCTGCTAACATAGCAAACAATTTCTTTGTTAATGTTGGAAAGTGTCTAGCAGAAAAAAATCAGAGTCAATCACCTTATCTAACGAGCACTCCTATTACAGGTAGCTCCACTTTAACATCCTTTGCACTGCTGGATACTGACGAGACTGAGATTGAAAATATAATCATGACTTTAAAGGACGACTGTGCAGTAGGCTGGGATAACATATCAAATAAAATTTTAAAACAGTTCCGAAAATTTTTAGTACCACCACTGACTTATATTTTTCGCATGTGTTTATCTTTGGGTATTTTTCCGGACTGCCTCAAAAAAGCAGTGGTTGTCCCTGTATACAAATNATGCAGACAAGACAAATTTTATAAAGTTTTCGATGCGCAAACAAACCTCTAATATTCCTTCAACGTTGCATGCTCATTATTGTACAGTACCTGCAGATTGCCCCTCTATGTGTCCTAATATTAATAAGTCTAAGAAAATTAAATACTTAGGTGTTATAATTGATGAAACCCTAACGTTCAAACAACATTTAGAAGCTTTAAATAATAGAATTCGTAAGCTGATATTCGTATTCAAAAAGCTACGATATATTGCAGACCCAATAATAATTAGGCAAGTCTACTTTGCTCTATGTCAGTCAATTTTGACGTACTGCATTACCTCATGGGGTGGAGCATGTAAAACTTTATTACTACCCATCGAAAGAGCTCAAAGAGCGATTCTCAAGGTGTCTACTTGCCGCCCTTTTCTATTTCCCACTAACCTGCTCTATAAATCTTGTGAAGTACTAACAGTACGGCAATTATTCATAATGAGCATTGTACTAAAACAACACGCAGCCCTTCGCTACAACACTGAGTTTACTAAAAAGAGACGAAAAGACATTGTTTGCCCCACAAAAAGTACAAAACATGCTTTCACATCCAAATTTCATGTTTTCCTTGGACCACTACTCTATAATAGACTAAATGCAAAAGCAAACATCTATTCCCTAAATTATGGAAATTGTAAGAAAACTGTCAGAGTAGCTCTTCAAAGTTTGTCCTATGAAGATACAGAGAAGTTGTTAGTTGTATTGAAATAAAGATTGTTTTGGTGTACTACCTATTTTTAATAAGTTTCGCTAAGTTAGTATACTAAGATTTTAGGAAGTAAGATTATTTTTTACTGTTTACACTTTACATAAACCTATTAGTTGACTATTTTATTTTATATAATAATTACAGTGATTATATCATAATGTTTTTACCTACTCTCGCCTGAAACACAGGATTTCCTAGTTCAGGCAAATAACACTAGTGAACTTGACATAGATTTAAGCAAAACTGTATTTTCTGTTTACTTTTTAACTTGAATAAATATTTATTATTATTATTATTATTATTATTTATGATTCCGGGATTTTACAGGAGGTATAATCAACTCTATGTTACATAGTTCCACGAACATTAGGTAAATATAGTCTACCTATTCCGATCTCTGATCATCATTGGCTGTTTTCTTCTACCTACTGCTGAGTTTAGGCCTCCTCTCTTGTTTCTATGCTACCCTGGTATACACCATATCTGAATCAGGTCCAAAAAACGTAGTTTTTGACAATTCTTATTTCTTCTGTTTTGTATGCGAGAAACTTGGTAGTTTTCAAACGTACCACAGTTAGGTCAGTTATTTCGCGCTGTCGCACTTGGGTGAAGTTCACGCTTCATCGTTCGGGTGGCGGGCAGGTACCCGAAATCACTATACCTCGGACATACGTTGTAAAACATTCACAGAGGGCATGAAAACGAAAAAAATGGTACACCGTCAAAGATGAAGTGGGTGTTCTGTTTCAACTGTTGTGATAGGATTTTGGTTTTGGTATTGCTTCCCGTTGTCAAATCAGACGGTGGATGTACCTACAATTACCAATATTTAATTATTTCTAGAAGAATCGATAAATTGCAAACCCTAGCCGTGAGTGAGTTTAAACTTATGGGCTTGGTATACTGCACCGTATGGTCTTTAAAGTCAACCAGGAGGCAGAAACTCATTTAAGCAAAAGGATAACATAAGAATCTATTTCCTGCTTACGAGAAATACACCAAATCACACTAATATTATAAAGGCGAAAGTATGTGAGTATGTGTGTGTATGTTTGTTACTTCTTCATGCGCAAACTGCTGGACCAATTTTGATAAAATTTGGTATGAAGGAAGCTGACACCCTGGATTAACACATAGGCCTTTTTACTCCGGGAGTGTGTTCCCTTCGGATAATTTTCGACATTCACCGCGTGGCGCAGCTAGTTTTGAGATATTTTCAGACACATTTTAAAAGTAGTAGATTTTTTGTAAAAATGCACACCACTAGCAATAGATACAATGCTGTATTGCGTAATACCACTTCTACCAGCCCCGATCCTTACCTAAACGCACCCCTTGAATAAACTCAACCGTCGCATCTGCATCCAACTCGGCTACTCTATGCCCTCCGCAGCGGATGCACAAAAGCGGGCCCGTCAAACTGGTTCCCACTTTTTTTGCCCCTACGGCCTCGGACCCACGCACACGAGCACGTGCGTAGTGTGCGTGACTCGTGCTTGTGTGCGTGATCAGCTGATGGAACAGCTGTAGTGTGATCAATCGGTTTGTACGTAACGCCGGTATGCGAGGAAATGCTGAGGTATGCCCAAGGGAACGGAAGGATTGATGGAATTTGGATGTCTAATTGATGTTGTGGTCTTTTTCGTAAGTCGCTGTATGGAATTTTAGATGCGTTTGATTTTAGTTAGGCACTTCAAGGCTCGTTGCTTGCACGAGAAAGTATATAGCTGCCGTAGGTACATACGTATAAAGAAATCGCAGCGTACCTTATAATGTTTAAGAAGAGATTTTAAGATAGCGTCAATACGAAGTGAAACTTGGACAATAAGTCGCTTAGCCTATCCTTTTGATAAGCTAATTTTGAGAAGTTTTTAGATAACTTCACATATTTGTTCCTTTACCACGTGTATTCAAATCTAACACGCCTGAACTGTTAGTTACCTTTCATCGTATATTTCACTTTGCTTTTTATTGAATATCAAGATAACTAAGCTAAAGTTGATTTAAAACTTGTGCCAGTAAAACAAAAAGTTCGACTACGTTCATCTATGGCTATTTTTCTAAGTACACCAGCAAATTGGTGCAACTCCAAAATTTGATTCTCACATCAATATTTCAAATTAGTTAGTTGGGCGAAGAAATGAGAATGACCCTTATGACAGAGTAATAACTTACTCTTTTACGACCAACGAATGAATAGCTTAGGAGTTCGTTCCTGGAACCAGGTATGAAGTACCAGGCGGGTATAAACCACCAGGTGTTTGCTGCATTTGGAACTCGACCTAAAGTGGAGGAATGACGTCATAGTGGAAGTAATTTAACAATCACATTTTTGGCATAGACATCGTATGGAATAATCTTGCTTGGTTATAAACGAAATTGCTTTAATAAAGTGACGAAATAATATATTTGTTGAAGTGGATGTCCACTTCAACAAATATATTATTTCGTCACTGTGTATAACTTTCGACAGTTTGAGGACAGCAAAAATAACTAATATAGTTTTACAGGATAGAATTTAGTTAAACACATTTCATAAAGAACGAAAGAAAATTGCATTTATTGGCACAATAAAAAAATAAAAAAAAACCTTACAAATAGAGAATAATAAAATATTAAGTATTTATAACAATATTGTGCCAAAAGGGCCTCAGCTCAGCATAATGTCACGTGGCAACTGATTTTTAATAAATAAATATTATACCAATAAAACTAGAAAGGTGAAAAAATTTGCTAGTCGTTATAATAAAGGCCACCTTGCTTTTAACTTAGTATGTGCGTAAAAATAAAGTAAGACTCGTTTAACCGTATGAAATAACGAACTCGCTTTCAGAAGCTCCATAGAAAAAAACTTTTTAACTTAATCTTTTCAATTTAAATCCCTTTATTAATATAACCATTTTATATTCTAAGCTTTTTATTTTCACAACACAAAAAAACTTTCCTTATCTTTACGATAGATGGCGTTACTTTACGTACATATTATTTCTGAACGTTAACTAATTTTACTTTCAAGTTTGCAGATTAGTTTAAAATGTAAGTAGAAAGATATTTACTATTAGCTAGAATTTTGTTGTTAAAAATACAAAAGTTATCAATTCCTTTGACTTAAACAAGTCGGGGAGCAGGTGATAGGTTCTATAAATGCCGGGACATAGCGAAAGGTGAAAAGTGCTCAAATAAAATATGGCATGTAACTGAATAGCTTGCATTAATATTCGATTAATTTTATTATTTTGAAAAACACTGTCGTTAGTTTGATAAAGTAAACAATGTGTGAAACTAAAATGTTTAAAGGGTTAACTTTTTCCTTTAAGATATGATTATAAGTATGTTACACACGTTTGCTTTAACCGGACCAACAGATGTTTTTAAGACAATAAGAAAGGTTTTCTTGGGTAGTCAGTAATTAATTAACCGTAAGTATTGTCGAAAACATAATTATATGACTTTTTTAACCTGAGCTATGATTATAAATAAAAATAATTAAAAGAAAAACATTTATTTCAGGTATTAAACCCATATTACACTCCACACTGGCATAGAAATATATCTTAATGAAAAGAAAAATATATACAGCTAATTGATTACAAAACTACATTAACTAATCACTCAATTGATCACTTAACTAATTAATTTATCAATCCTCAATTAATTTAATTAATAATTGATGAGTACATTCATTTATTTATACTCTATCCTTTTTAATATTTGGGTAACAATTGATGCTGGTCTGATAGTCAGAAGTCAGTTTGGCAAAAAATGGATGAAATTTGAAATTGTGCCATAATGTTTTGTTTGTTTGGCTGCAGTTTATTGATTTAATTCAATCAAAAGAATAAAAACGTGAGAACTAAATAAAAAATCAAACAAAAAATTAAAACGGAGCTCAAAAGCCCAGTATTTAGTTTATAATTTAAATGTATATAGAACAGTACAAACTAGTTAGCGTCTAAATCATGACGTATTAGAAATCCCGACTTTCGAAACTAAGGGTGGATTTCACCAAAAACTGAACGAAATACAACTGATAAAATTCACCCAAAGTTACAGTGTACCACGATAAACGTCTATTTATCCAAAGGATGTATGTTAATATAACAAACATTTATTTTATCAAGCTTTAACCATAAAACCTCGGAAAACTTTGATAGCCAAAGCTTAGTATTCTGTGGCGGTCAGCCGGTTAAATACACTAAACTATAAGTTAGTTGAACTAACTCCATCTAACTTGAGCTTTCCTGAACGTATTAATTTACATTCAGCTATTTAGGAAATTCTGCCATGTAACCAGAGGGCCACTTCTATCTTTTATTTTTTAAACAACGTTCGCATTTGGATATCTGTCAAAATTTTTCAAGCACACTCAAAATTCCATATAATATTTTGACAGGTTGCGACTGACATACGAAAAGTCTGTTGTAATGTGGGCTTCTTTAAAGGAGAATAATTAGCAGCTGACAGTATGCTCTCACTCTCTTTGGGCAAATTTTGCGTTCCTCTACGCAAAGCCTAGAAAAGCTATACTCGACCAGGTCGATGGAAAACGCGCTCAATGAAGAGCAATGGCAAGAAAAATCTACGCAATAAGAGGATCGTTGAAGGCAGCATGTACCGAGCGGTTCCCACTGCAGAAGACCACATGACTTGGATCTTCAGAAATGAGGTAACGATGAAAAAATAAACAGATGATTCTATCAATGTTTTTCGGGAGTAGCTTATAACCAGTACGGAAAGGTAAGCCGAACATAGTTAGCAAAAAAACTGGGGTCCTCACCCTAGTCTAAGGAATAAGAAATCTGGGGTTCGTATTCCAAGAATTTCGTTAAAAAGTGAAACACGTCTCAGCATTGAAGTGAAAACTTCTTTAGGCGCGTTGAGTACTTTTTGGGTGAACAAAAATCATGGACCTCGCGTTATCATCACCGAACGCTTTAGCTTTCGCTTAGTTTTCACTTATTTCGGTAGTCCCCAAAGACTGCCCCGCATGTTTTTTTTTACCTAGAATATAACTAATGTTTAATTAACCAAGTAATCTAAGGAAGAAATACTTTCATCTCAACATCTACCAGGAAATCATATTTTATGAACTGTATAAACGATAATTATGAACTTAATCGCTCTGCAATTATCTTTTATTCATTTCCTCACTCCTAGAAGATAAGTCGACGGGCAACTCTTGAATAGTTCTGTAACCCTAGTACTCCTATTGAACTAAGTTCGAAATGACTAAACGTCACACATCACTCAGGTCACAATTTAAAAATCGAATGCATTCGTGCACCTTGCCTCCCGGCGAGCTTTACAAAAAAGGAACGTTTTGACGGCCGCACAAATAAAACTGTTGCATCTCTTTCTGATACACTGGAACTGTCCATATCACATGTTTGGGCTGTCTCAGTCACTCCACCCTTGTACTTTTTTCGAAACCCCTCTCATTACTATATCGGCTACGCACACTTGTACATGAGTTGTGTAAACACAGTGTGTTTGTTTATTTGTGTTGTGTCGGTGTGCTTGTGTGGGTAGTCAGCTGAGTAAATCCTTGAAGCAACACGTGTCTTGAGTGTGTGCGTGTGTGCGTTTTGTTTAGGTGTCGAAGTGTACAGGATGGGAGATGTAATTTTAGATGATTTTTCATAAGATCTTTGAGCTTTTGAAGTTTGGGTATTTAAAAAGCATTTGTTTGCGGTTATCCTAATAATAATTTTGTAGTTCCGTTTACAGAAACACAGTGTGGGATATAAGTAAAATTATCGAAACGAATACTGTGGGCCTAGCACGAATGTATCGTAACGTTAGGTACGTAAAGTTTTCCAAAAAACTATAATACTCATTTCGCACATCATATTTATTTGAATTGGATTTGATTTGATATTCATATTTTTGTATGATACAAATTGTGTATGTCGCATAAAATCTAACCAAAATACTATGGGGTTGTAGTTTTTTATATTCAAAATTCACTTACGTTAACGAAACTGTAACTTTACCATACTATAATACAATAGCTTATATAACAACGTCGTTTAATCAAAAAACTTGGTAACCTCGGTTCCTGAATGTAGGATTGGAAGTTCAGATCTGCACTACTCCAGTTTCATGCTAAATAAAGTAGAGTACATAGTTGCAAAAGCAGAATTTCAAAAATTTCTTCTTTGAACTCTCAATTCAGAAACTTAGAATTTTAGTGAAGTTTTAAACTAAATTACTAACCACTAAATAAATAACTTATTCACTTTAAAACTGGACTGAAACAAAAACTATAAATTGCTCTCGCTAAACTCACTCGTGTACTAGGACAACATAAATTCAATACACTGTAATTATTAATTGGATCCTTTTGAAGTCTCAAATGTCTCGCGAAATTGACATTTCATTTACGCGTCTGTTTATTATTATAACTTCGCGTGACATAATTATTGAGTGTGCTCATTGAATGATTAAATTATTTTCAAAGAAAATAATTGACTGTGTAAATAAATAACTTAACATTTAGAATGTAAGTTTAGTAGTTTTTAGTATGGAGGCAATTACTCTTTATGAACCATCATAACTAGCGTGTAAACGTGTATTGGTTATCTTGAGTGTTACGATAAACCGTTTCTTTGGTATCCGGTACTCAACACATAGCTTTAACTTTTCTGCTATTAATAAAATACGCAATTATGCAAAACACCGCAGTTTTGGGATGCATTAACAACCTAAACATATGAAGCGTTACTTTTTGAAAGTTTTATTTAAATTATCGGATTTTCGTGTTTTTTTCTAAATGCAATTTTTACGTGTACACTTGTAAAATAATTTTATACTGCTTACAGTTAATGTTTGTGATCATAACTTTGTATTTAAATTGTGAAATTGCTAGTTAACTTGAAGAAAATAACTTATATACTCCAAAACGGAATTTTACGTTTTGGAATTTAATTATAAGTTTATTTCCATGTTTCCACTCAGTATTTTATAGTCAAATTGAACTTCATTTCAACAAAATATTTATTTTACTTAATAAAGACTTGGCTTTGATTGTTTAAAGTGAAAAAAACTTTCGTAAAACGCAAAATGTCTACCAACAACATTATAAAATAAACAATCCACCATAGCGCGTCTACAATATGACCATCGAATTACTTAGTTATCTATGTCGGCATATTTCCAGGGAATTAAAAAAAAAGTTACCACAACATGTCCTTGAAGTCATATGGGCTGCGCCGGCGCAACAGCTGATGTTACCTGACACTGACGGCACGCACACTAGTGCGTACACCCACACAGGCGTGGGATGCGGAGGGTGTATGTGTGTGATGTTCTTCCAGATAATTTTCGAAGAATAGTTTAAATAATAGTGGATAGGATGTTGCAGAAGGTTCAATATGGTCTTCAACTGGAATTGGATACATGGTGGTCATTCCACCCATACTGTTAAAACTTTTTGGGAATCCTTTCATTGTGGGTACAGCTAAGGAGTGGAATTTCCTGCTGGAGTTTCCTGATAGCCTACATATTCTGAGGGTTTAAGTCCTGGAGGACTAAGAAATTAGTTAATTAATTATTTCTTAGTTAATTCTAAACAAGTGTGTTCTATCCTCCGCCACATCATCGCTTTCCATCAGGTGAGATTGTGGTCAAACGCTTTCAATAATAAAATTAATAAAGTGAAGCCTTATACTTTTTAACCGACTTCAAAAAAAGGAGGAGGTTCTCAATTCGGTTGTGTTTTTTTAATGTTTGTTACCACATAACTCATTCATCAAAATTAATTTGGTCAAGTCATTTATGAACCAATTTGAAAAAATATATTTTTTCATGTGAAAAGATACACGTTCCAATTGGTTCCATTTGAAATTTCATCAAAATTAATTTGGTTTTTAAATCAAAATACATAGCTAGAGGAAATAAAAAATATACCACCCAAGTATGTTAACGAAATTTTGCATGTTTTGCTTTCCTGTGACTTTCCAGTGGTGTTGCTAAAAAAAACTTTTTAACATAAAACGACAACCGACTTCTAGATAAAAAAAGTTTGCAAAGTATAAAATAACTTTAATTTCGGAAGTCGCTGTATTTGGTTGTTTCTTCGTTTTTTAACATGATATTCCGATACAAATTCGTTTCAGTTGGTTGCAGGACTTAATGTTATGGATATGCTAAGAATCGTCAATTTATCATACCTTGGCCAGGCTATGAATTTCCGGATACAGCCCGAAATTATATTAGCCAGAATATAATACAGATGGTAATAAGTTACAGGAACAAAATAATGTAAGATTTTCGTTTCGACTTTTTTAAATGAGTCTGGAGTGGTACTTCTGCTTTTATCCATTTCGTGCGTTAGGGTAGTGATGTGTCTGTGTGTGTTTGTGTGTGTGAGAAACCTCAACAGATAACTTTTGAGGAATAGTTTAATAGTATTCGGATGTGTTCTAGAAGCTCAGAGAAGCTATATTTAGATTGACCCTAAAGGACACACTGCCCATAAACCTATTTGATAAAAGCTCTACCAAGAGGAATTAAATGTTAGTTAGTTAGCTCAAAATTATTGACTAGAGTTCGAACTAAGTGTTCAGACTTTTTGATGCACTTAGGTACACCGCCAGCACATCAAGCTACCTTGAACCTAATGCTGTAGCGATTAAGTAGAAAATCTATTAAATTAATTTGACAGATTGTTGTAGCTTGATGTGCTGGCTACCTTGATAATTATAGCCTGAAATAAAGACACTGCTCGAAAAACTTAAATTACAATACTGCCTACATTTTTTTTAAACCCTCGAATGTTCAAAATATTCACAAAATAGTCCACACGATTTGTGTCTTGTCACAAACATAAACACATTCTCACAAACAGCAACACAATTTAACTTCAACACAATTGACACACAATTTTTTCTCATAAAAAGTGTCACTACCATAAAGTTTCTATTGAAGCCAATAACGAGGTTCAAACAAAATAATTGCTTCAGATTAATCACCCAATAGGGACCCACGGGCTGGGAGAAACAGTAATCAGTCAAAATACATTTACAATAAGCCAACTGCTGAATGACTAGACATTTTCTCTTCAAACTTAAATATTTTGTCAAAAATCCTGTGTTGAAGAATAAGGGAATTTATTTCTACAATTGGGATTTGTAAGTATATAAAAAAATAATGTCAGCTGTTGGTTCATTTGTTAAAGTCAAGTTAGTGAAGGGGTTGAAGTCACATTAACTGTTTCATTTTACACATCATTTGTTTTCGTTCAAGTGGGGGTGGAACTTAAAACAGCCATGCTTTGGTGATTAATCTAGCATAGACTACTCTCATAATTCTTTATAATTATAATAGTATACGGCCCCCTAGCTGGCATAATTTCGTAGCATTTAATTGGACTTGAACTCCGTTTAAAAGCACATCCGGGATTCATGCTAGGTCTAAATCATTGTGTTGAGTTGTGTTGTGGTGAGGCATATACCAATCAAACGAAAAGTAAATAAGTGGGTAAGAAAACTCGCAGTGATAGGCCTGCGTCATATCACAATGATATGTTTAGCCAATCAACTGCACCAGAAGACGCCAGCTTGAGACACTCAAGACTGACACATTAAGGTTGCTGTAAGATATTTCCTACCTAATTATGCTTCAAGCTACTAATTCCTTATCAACCAAGATTCACAATTTCTACATCCACAATATAGCACGATCATCAATAAATTATTAGTATCATCGTTATTCTATTCCCGACTGGCTCGGCTTCCAGATCCAGTGTAACCACATGCGTCTCAAGGCGATTGCCATCTGACTTCCGCAATACAACGAGCTGAACCGGTATATTTGCATCATGTTGCAAAAAAATGCAACGAATTTAAAATAGTAGGTTTTATCTTTCTACATGATATGTAGGAGTACATAATTAGTAACCTACTGTGGTTTGGTTCTGGTGGTACTTCATCATCATGAGTTAAAAATTTGCTAAAGAAAGTACAAAAATCAAAGGTTTTGTGAATATCGTAGTCAAAAATAGACAAAATCTCTCTTGTCGAACCTGTATTGATGCTAATATAGTATCAGATATATTTTTTTTGCTCCAAAGTAAGTAGAAAAATCTATGGCTTTAAGACGACAAAACCGCTCTTAGAATATTTAAAAAGACAGTTAATCTGATCAGCTGACGGACCTCAATTTTGTATATAATATTCGTAGAATCCAATACATTTAGTATACCATGAATAACGTAGCAGAACATGTAAAAGGAACTTTAAAATGTATTGCAAAAAACGCTCAAGCAGTTTATGAAGAAACTTGCAACATAAAGCAGAAGAGACAGGTACATTTTTTTTTGTAGTACAGCTATTGAAAAACATGATAATGGAATTTAGACTTTAAGCCTCGCAGTAAAAGGGCGAAAAGCTAAAAATACGTTAGAGATTTGCATGAAATGGTTATCAACCTTTAAAATTGAAAGAGACGGATAATGTTAGCTAAATATTATGGGGTTCTGAAGATAAGTTAAAGGAAATAGAAGTTAAAATAAGAATCAAACATCTATTATAAGCTATTGATAAACTAGATAATGGAATGTACACTTTAAAGATAAGGAATAAATACGAACCGTTATAAGACGATAGATAATACGTATATTAATATAACACATTTATCTCCCTTGAGAATTGAAATAGATAATTAAGCCCTATTATTATGAAGTACTAAAGTTTATGTAAAAAGGAAATTAGAGCAGAAATAAGAAAATATGAAAACGTTAACAAGTTGCACTGGCGTAAATCAGAACTTACATTAATTAAACTAACTTCAAAACAGTATCTAAAATCTAAATCCATTCCATCCAGTGGCATTCGAGAAAGATGCAAAGATAGACATACTATCGACTCTATATTAAAATAGACAAGTAAAAGCAGACGCGATTTTTTTTTTTGAAATGAATATACCAGAACAGAAATAAAGTGTGCAGACAATTTGCGATCCTTGATCGACGCAGTGCGTAACTGCCTCTAACGCTCCTCTCATAATTACAACAGGGAATACTACTCCCCTTAATGTAAAAACAGTATGAATATAATACAATTTAGCTAAACACATAAGCAGTCCTTCATCGCCCGTTTCCAGCAATATTATCCTCGTAATAGACGTGACAGTTACCAAATGCGCACACAAATTTATCTGCACCATATTCCCTTTGCAGCTACTCTAAACAGCTGATGTTTTATCATAAACAATATTTACTACTCACTGAAACTTCAGCTCTATTCATAAAACGTTAGGGTTGGGATTCTTTTACGCGCTAGCAAATAACCCAGCAACGTTTATTTTTTGCTCTCTCACGTGTGAGATGTTTGTATGTGTGCGTTCGCCCTTCGCCTTTTTCTATTTTCTGGCCTTACCATACCAGTCCTCTAAGAAAGGGTGGGCATACAAATACTACAACGCATTACTTGCATAAGTTAGATGTATTGTTTTGATTTGTACGTTTTGTACTTTTTTGGACAATCCGTCTTGGATTTTATTATGCTTCTATTGTGGATCGGGTTTTGAATCTTGTATTGTAATCCCCCGTCTCTTGTAATTGACCAGGTATGTGTGTAGGTAGACGATTAGGGTAGACTGAGGTAGGATTGAAAAAGAAAGAAAGTAGAACCAGTTTAAAATACTCTCTTGTTACTTTGACCATTGACTTCAAGCATACAAAGATCTTGAGTCATTCACTGAAATTCTACAGCAAGTAAGTACCTATGACGAATACCATCACACTCGGCAAGACTAATCTGAAATGTAACACACAATAAGCAGGTAAATTATTCGTAGATATGCATGCATATTTAGACACATGTACAATCATACACAGCTGTGTATTTTTGTAGGTATATCTTAACATTTTACCTTTGGAATTACTCATTCAAAGCGCCTGGATCTTCTATTTTAGCAATCTCTATGAAATCAACGAGAATTATTTCTAAAGACTTGTTTACAAATAGGGTACGAGAATTCAAAGCTTTTACCTACAATACAATACTAATGCCAATCACAGTATCAACACCAAGGGTAGCACCCTAAGGAAATAAAAAATCTAATTTATGTCCAAACTGACCTACTCCACAAGTCCACACCATTAATTCCTTTATAGAACTTGCTATTGTATTTCTCGTATAGGGATTATTACAGTGAGCATTATACTATTGTGTTTGACCAAAGAGTATGGATCCGAGAGTGGCCAGTTCATTTGCATAAGTTGCCAACCGGTACAATCAACGCAGCGTGCTATGGTTCGGCTGGGGACTGTCACAAGTAATGGTGTATGGTGTGAGGCAAGTATTAAAGGGCTATTGTTTAGCTTTACTCTGTTATTCGGGAGGGAGTAGCGGCCACGTGTTTTGTAAGGACGGCAGTGTTTGCGGCGAATGGACAGGGATTGTTCGTTGAGAAACCTGCTTAGGAATAAGCTCCTGCAAAATACCTTGCTCTGTAAACTATAGGCTATTGCTGGAGCTATAGTCTATAGTTACTTTGTTTGAAATAAATTGAGCAACGCTGGTATCTAAATTTGCCATAGTTTTACTTTGATTTTTTTTTTGTGTTTTCTTGGTACATTGATCTGTGCTTAGTGGATCGATCGAGAAAAAGCTCAGCCTTTGTGCTTTAAGTAATGAAAAAAAAACAAATAAATCTATTGCGAATCAAATATTTTCCATTTGAATTATTGATAAATCTTCGACAAATTCAAACAGGTTGAGTAGTAACAAATTTCATACATTAATTTAAAGAAACATTTCACCCAGCGAACATTACAAGCCGCTCGCGTAAACCATTCTGCCCTTTATACCACGTGCAGCCATCACGTGTTTAATACGAGCCGTGGCCATAAAACAACCGAACTGGTGGGCAAAGTCGGACAAATAACGTTACTCCCGTAATACAACACCTACAAACAAATGATTTCGGGTTTTGATTATGAAACGTGTCAAGAAATGAAAACCTACAAAAACGCTTGTTTCTCTTAGTTTCTTGGATTTCTAAATATGTCAGATGTTGTAGAACGTATAAGGGAGGGTTCTGTATGTTATTATATTAGTGGCTTCGCCCGCATGAAGGATAAATAATTATCTCTCGGTGACAGATACTATATGTACAACCGTATATGTATACATAACAATGTCACAGTAGGTGAGTAATAGGTAGTTTTCAATGTTGTGATCTAGATCTAGTTTAATATACGACAGATTGAGCGTTAAAACATGAAATAGTTAATTAACTTAATTAATCAGAATATTGTACTATGTACCTAGTTAGGTAGCGTTCTTATTGTAGAAGAATGTATTCCTAAGATTACAAGTGTTCTATGAACTATTCCGGAACATGGGCTACTGTGTACCAAAACCGATTTGCCGTTTAGACGTGAAGAGGTTACAAACAGACATACCTACAGACAGAGTCCTTTTGCATTTATAATAATTTAGTATCGATTTAATTAACTTAGCTAATTGCACTCAAATGTTGGATAGAAAATTAGTAAAAGTTAGTTAGTATTAAATTCTAGAATAATATTTGGAAACATGTTGTTGATGAGCGATGATTGAGCCTTTTGAGGAATGGACAATTCCTCACGATCAAGTTGAAATCTTTAACCAGTAACAAAAGCTACAATGAGAGGTTTTCTTATTAAACTAAGGAACCTTAAAAAAGGAATTAAGATTTTTACAACCTAGTTAATACTTTGGATGACAGACGAGATTGTTATCAAGTTCATCTGACCACAGTTTTGATGAAGCGAAGAATATTCTGCGGGTGACGGTCGTAAAAAAATTGGAAATGAGAAAAAAAGTTTTAGTGGTGCTGGCGTGTGTTTGTTTCAGCTTAAGAAGTTTAGACACGTGGTATTTATTTTTAATGAATTAGATTTAACGCTATCTTTGTTAAACTTTATAAGTGATCTCGTCATACAATTCGAATGTAGAATTTCTATCATGATAGTTTCCTAAGTTTTTGTTAATATGTGGTTCGTGGTTTGTGGACAGATTTGGTGAATTAAAGGCTCCTCAGGAAGTCGTCAGTGTGTACTGTAGCACTAGCGGACCGTCACGCTAGTACTACTTGATTAGTAACTATAACTACTATTATAAAACAATGATTGTGATTTAATTTCGTAATATATTTGGCATCTGCTTTAAAAGAGAGCTGGTACAAGAGTCCCATATAAAAACAAAACTATATTGACATTCGTAATTCAAATACTCTTTTACGTTTACTAGACGTTTCCAAAGTTCTACCTTGTCTGCCAGTGACCTGCAGCCAAGGAGGTCATCCTTACATGAGCTTCGCCCCTTCGAATAGAGGATAAGAGGAATACCTTGCCGTAATATATTCGAAGTCTTTGGAAGGGTCAAGCGTAACCTACCTAGTCGAGCAGTATTGGACCGTTTGATGTGAATACGCTTGGGGAAGGCCTATTTTCAGCATTCAACTTTCGGCTGAAATCATTTATTTATTTATTTATTTATTTAAACTTTATGTACAATAGTGGTACATGGGCGGACTTAATGCATCAAGGCATTCTCTACCAGTCAACCTTTGGGTTATTAAGACTCATGATGGTGAAGACGATGGTGAGAGATGTCAGTTACCATGATCCCGCTTTAGTTCATACCGACTTACTATTAAACCGAAATCATTTCGAAACAAATTAAAAACTCATGTCAAGCGGCTCCTGAAGTAGCTTTTACAAACACAATCACTTCCAACTTTTAAACATACCTAACTTCAAAAGTAACACCTGTACAAAAATAATATATTCCAAAAACTATATAAAAACAGGTACAAGGAAATCCTCTCTTAAAAAACTTCCAAGAAACGACCGAGAATTTCTTGGAACTACCTGCTAATGCTCAAAAGTGTTTTTATGTTACTATTTTGCTTATACCAAGATCATTTTGCAACTCTGAAAAAACTTGCACACTCTTAACTGAAAGTAACAAAGTCGAATTTAGCGTGGTTATAAGTGTATGGTTAGTAAGTGATAAGGGGGTGGATGAAAAAATTAAGGAAAGAAATGAAACAAAAGTAAAGATCACAGGGCTTGAGGGTACCATAAATCAATAAGAAATCGAATAGCTATAGACACTTAAATAACGTTTTTTTTTGGAAGATGGATGCTCCCTACATGCTGCAGGCGATTTTGGTACAAAATAATCTTTTAAATCATTTTTTGTAGTTTATGTAGAGTAGTATGAGAAACTTTTGCCATGGCTTGGAAGTAAAGATAAACCAGCAGTATTTCTTCATGATTGTATCAGGGAAACAGGAAAACGAAACTAAATATCAAATGATGCATCTATTCTTAGAGAACGCAGTTTTAATTTTGATTCCCAGAAATGTATCAACAGAATCAACAGTGCTTACGGGAATTATATAGCTTCCTTGTATCTTTCCCTTTTTTAAGAACTAGCTTCTGCCAGCTTTTGGTGGTAATTCAAGTCGGAGTATCCCAAAAGAACAAACTTTCGGGATAAAAAACCAGGATATGGTCTCACGTATGCCCAGTTTCATCTTAATCCGTTCAAGCAGAAAGGCAGAGGAACTATTGCATTAATCATATTCAGTATAGATACTGAATATGATGAGGGCTAAGGACGGAAGACCTACTGGCATATATTGCGTAACATATATCATACACACACTCACACCATACACATTCACCCACACATACACACACACCCACACACATCTGTTAAACTTAAATAAAAAAAAATAGATTATAGAATAAGAATAACCGAAAGTTATCCTAAAAATATTGTTAGTCTACTGCAGCGACATTCAAACCAATGTATTCGTATTTTATTGTGATACTTCCTGCGGCTGAACACTGTTTCCCAAAATACAAGATCAAGCTTAGCTTGGGCCCCGGAGGACACGGTGGAGCATACGGTGGAGGTCTGCCCTGCTTGGGCAGAGCACCGCCGCCGCCGTGTCCTCGGCGAGGCGATCGGCGGCGGCAACCTCTCGCGTCCGACCCTGGTTGAATCCATGGTCCGGAGCGAGGAGGCTTGGGAAACGGTCACCTCCTTCTGCGAAGCAGTAATGCTAGCGAAGGAGGTGGCGGGCCGCGCGAGGGAAAGGCAAGGACTTCGTCCCAACCGCCGCTACAGAAGAAGACGCCCCGGGCGTCGGGTCGTCGTCGTCGCAGGGCGATCCCCGGCCACCGTAGGCGTGGGCCTGCGGACGGCGAGCGTTGGGTGGCTCGCTGTCCGTTCACCGCCAGGCCCGGGTCGATGGCGTGTAAGTGTTTCACGCGCGCCTCAAAGAGATGTCAGCAGAAAAGACGGGGCCCGCTAGGGCCAGATCCTGCAAGGGTTTCCGCTCCATCCAGAGCGGAAGGAGTAAAAAAAACCTTAGCTTGGGAATCAGTAGCAGTACCTTTTGTGCAATACATTAATATACGATGTGAATGTTTTAACTGACAATTTAGATTTTTTTTTTAGTATAAATGTATAAATGTATGTATAATGTATAATGTATAAGGCAACATTCATAGTTATTAAAGCCAGTAAAGGTAACACCAAAACTGAGGAGCAATAAGTACGTGAAAAGAAAGGAAGTAAAGGTGCAAATAAAGTGGAAAACCCAAATAAAGTGAATAACACAGTTTCGTTGAAGTGGCTTGACTTCCGTCAACGATGATGTAAACATCTGACACATCTGTTTCTACTTCAATATATTCTTCGGAAAGTGGATGACTAGTGTCTACATTCTTGAAATAGGCGGTTTTTGCAATTTTGCGAGAAGCAACTGCTACATATTCTCGATACCAATTTTTGGTGGATCTTGCTACATTAAAATCAAAATTGTTTTGTTTGTTTGTTGGAGGTAATCTTAGAAGTAGGTACTGTAATTCGATTGATATGATGAGCGAAATATTATACTTTTACTACTACGGCTACAATTATCCTGAAAAATGCTCAATTTCTATGGGACACGAGAAAACAAAGTTATAAAAAAGCGTTTGTTTGCAGAGACTCAACTTAACCACGTACCTAATTTTCTAAATAAAGCTATGACAAAACAGAGAACAACTATTCCGAATAACCTTGCATCAGTTGCATCACATCCTAGCTAACAAAACAGAGATCCTATTGAAACCCGTAGCATTAAACACAACAAGTCAGACAAACATATCTCGGAAACCAATAAAAGTCATTGACTGCCAAAATTCAGTCGACTTGCAAACTTGGACAAAATCAGACGCTTCGTAGAGCCACTGAGAGCTCCAAACTTTTGCGAATATTCAAAAAAGGTTTTCCAAATAAAATTTCATCTCACGAACTGAGAAAGTTGAGCCAACTTCTTCAACTAGTCTTCTATAAAGTGTTTGTAACATCTGTTGTATGGACAGCCGGACAAACTTACTGCTGCAGTTCCCATTGACTCTATCACTAAGTCATACAGTCGCATTTCCTTTGTTTGGCACGGTTATGTTATGGCCCGGCTTGCGTTGGTTTTGTACTCCGACTAGAATCTTGTTCATAAAAATAAAGGGGTATGTGTCTGAATGGGAATGAATAATTTTGGACGTTTAATCCTTTTATTAAAATGTTGGAATTATTTTAATGATCTGGGAATGAAATGAAACTATATGTGAATGTCAGCGACTTTTTGTGACAAGAATAGAAAGTCAGTTGAGTGTAAAGACGGTTTTAATGGTTTTGTTACCCATGAATGTAACCCTTGGATTAAGATCTAAAGAGCAGGGACTGTTAAAAGAACTCTTACTAATATCGGAAGTTCAATTCTCGTACTTAAAAAAAAGTTCTAATTCGTGTCGTAATATCAGCTCAGTGACACATCACATCATCACTTTTAATCTCTATCATCTCTTATTCCCCTGAATTATATATATTTTTGACAGTTTCCTTAAATAATCATCTGAGTTTAACGATTAACAGGCAGATTTGAGATAGATGGCGCTACTTGTTCACAACCACCCCTTCTCTCTCTATCACTCAAAAGTTTGCTTGCATAAAACTCAACTTTGAATTAAGCTTGCCTTTGCTCATGAACTTTATTATCTCTGCATTATAAGTTATTTTGGTGTACAATAAATAATTAATAAGTCTGAATTACCCAACCTTTACCACCATGAAAAAATTACCAAACTCCAACCAAGTTCTACCCACGTAACAGACTAAATACTTTACATAATCACATACACTTTACCTACCTTCCCACGTACGTAGTGAACAAATCAGTCGCATTAACAATTAATCTGCCTACCCCCCTAATTGGCGCGCTGCTTGCAGAGCCAGCACTGTATGCTGCACTCGTTTACAAGTTAAATCGGGGAAACGGCACGCCAATTAATTGAAGGGACTTTCCGGGGCAAGCAGTAGTGTCGCGGGTCGGGGAGCTACGAATGGTTTTGGATTTAACTTCTTTTTTGGATAGAAAATTCAATATTCAATATATTTATTGCTTCCACATGTGAACTTAGGTGGTAGGTTTTACAAAAATATGATAGTTTAAAATTCATAAAAATTGCTAGTTATGAGTATCTAAAGTAAAACAAAACACAGGTACCCCAGTGTTGGTGCTCGTATGCTTCATGTTTTTGACTAAATGGTTTAATTGAAATAAATGCTTTGAGGTGTTTTTTTTTAGTTTTATTAAACATAGAGCTTAAGTAATAGACATAGATAATCAATGTAACCCGAAAAACATGACGCCGTACCCGAAAATTCTCTAAACTTTATGTTATAAAACTAAAAAAAAACGTTGATGGTAGAAAACTCATTTCAGAGTTAAACTCGCCTTTGTATATAAACTTTTTTAATCACTGTGAATTAACAATAAGCAGTTATAGTGTACAATAAAGAAATTGCATGTAGCGGAGATGAGAATGTTGAGATGGATGTGTGGAGTATCGAGAATGGATAAAGTGAGGAATGAGTTCATTAGAGGTAGCTTAAATGTGGCGCCAGTAACGGAAAAGCTAAAAGGGAACCGCTTATCTTGGTATGGTCATGTGAAGAGGAGGGATGAAATGCACGTAACTAAAAGAGTTATGAATATAAATGTGGATGGATGGGCAGGGAGAGGGAGGCCAAAGAAAAGATGGATGGATTGTGTTAGGAGTGATATGAAAGAAAAGGGAGTTAGTGATAGCGTGACGGTTGACAGGACAGAATGGAAGAAAAAACGTGTTGCGCCGACCCCAAGTAACATGGGATAAGGGCAGGAAGATGATGAGTGTACAATAAAGAATTAAAGAAGAAACAGGGTATTTTTAATACTTTCAGCAATTTTTTTGCTGAAATTATTTTGCTGAAGTTATTCTAAGGTTGATTTAACTCTGGATTAAACTGGTGACGTCTCTCCATGACAAGAGACCTGCTAAGTAGGTGCTTACCTGCTTAGTGGTGACAATAAGTGCGAAACAAGTGGCCGAGTATCAGTGACAGGTTCACTCCACAAACTTCCACAGTCAAGGTCTTTCGAATTTTGAATGACCACTTTACATGAAGTGAGGGTAAGGACTAGGTACTCTGAAATCGATCCATTGGCCGTTCTACAGGGTGAATTTTTGTAGTGTGCGTGAATGGTCAAATCCTAAACTATGAGAATTAGCGAAAAACACTGAAAGGAGTCTCGAGCCTGATTTTGATGAAAACTAAAACTGGATTATTGGATTTTTGAAAAAACGATATTCCTAGCCCAGAATCGAACGTGTTGATTTTAAAAAAAAACGCAAACGTATTATTACACCATCCGAAAGTGTCGCTAATAAGGATCATATTCTAGGAAGTGAGACACATGGAAAACTAAAGGAAAGCTCTCATTTTTAACAAATTATTTTTAAAATTTCTGATTAAACCTACCTAGTGATNGAAGAAAAAACGTGTTGCGCCGACCCCAAGTAACATGGGATAAGGGCAGGAAGATGATGAGTGTACAATAAAGAATTAAAGAAGAAACAGGGTATTTTTAATACTTTCAGCAATTTTTTTGCTGAAATTATTTTGCTGAAGTTATTCTAAGGTTGATTTAACTCTGGATTAAACTGGTGACGTCTCTCCATGACAAGAGACCTGCTAAGTAGGTGCTTACCTGCTTAGTGGTGACAATAAGTGCGAAACAAGTGGCCGAGTATCAGTGACAGGTTCACTCCACAAACTTCCACAGTCAAGGTCTTTCGAATTTTGAATGACCACTTTACATGAAGTGAGGGTAAGGACTAGGTACTCTGAAATCGATCCATTGGCCGTTCTACAGGGTGAATTTTTGTAGTGTGCGTGAATGGTCAAATCCTAAACTATGAGAATTAGCGAAAAACACTGAAAGGAGTCTCGAGCCTGATTTTGATGAAAACTAAAACTGGATTATTGGATTTTTGAAAAAACGATATTCCTAGCCCAGAATCGAACGTGTTGATTTTAAAAAAAAACGCAAACGTATTATTACACCATCCGAAAGTGTCGCTAATAAGGATCATATTCTAGGAAGTGAGACACATGGAAAACTAAAGGAAAGCTCTCATTTTTAACAAATTATTTTTAAAATTTCTGATTAAACCTACCTAGTGATCAACAGCTGTGCAAATTTTGTCTACAATCAAATAGGTATAATTCTGTTAATCTATTTAATCTCTTTCTAGATTCTCCTTGGTCACTCGTGGTTGTAAGCACGACTACCGATCGAAGGGGTTTTGGTTGCGATCGCTTTTTCCACAAAGAATTTCTCAGTAGCAGCCCTTTGGTAGGTGGTGGAGGATTAGTTGTGTCACCCCCGTGTCTCGGTAAACACTTAAAGCCATTGGTCCTGTGCCTGATTTCTCCCTGATCGTGTTGGATTGCCGTCCCTTTGGACTATGAGAGTATAGGCACAGACAGTGCGTGTGCACACTACAATATTTCCTGCGAACTTGGCACATCTTCGTTGTGATTGGCCACCCCGATTTAAATTCGTTCAGTCGTATTATTATTACTAATAGTGTCTGCTTTTTGCACTAACTACGAGTCCCGTTCATCCAACCATATTCGAGTCAGCTCGAAGCTTCAAACACGACCTAGACAAATACAATATTCTATATTAGCCACTCTATTTCATTCGTAGCTCCCACAACTGATGTCTAGAGTAAAACTGCTTTACAACTCTGTGTAGTTGTACTCTAGCTCATTTACAAGTACATATCGATTGTAAGAACCAATTTAAATTATTGTCAACTTAACGACGCACTGCGCCGGTTGTGCACTCTGGCTTAATTGCGCAATTTGCACAGAACTGTGCATTGTGGCTTATTAATGCATCGAGTTGTCTTTGAATGTTTAAGTGTATTGGTTGTTAATTACCTGTGCGTGTCACAGTGTTTTGGTAGTGTTTAAATTATTTGGGCAGGCACATCGAGTGGCTGTTTGTGGAGGCAACGCTTTGCTCGTAAATGATTGTGTGTACAATGGGTAATGTTATCTGCATAATCACTTCATTGGAATCTAGTGAATATAATTTGGCAGCTGAATGCGGGGCTTCTAATAAATCACTCGACGAACTTACAGTCATGAGACATAGCACATCTATACGATCTTTATCTTTATTAATATTATAAATGCGGAAGTTTGATGTTTGTTACCAAATCACGTAAGAACACTTAACGGATCTTGATGAAATTTGGCACAGAGGTAGATTATATTTTATCCCGAGAGTATGTTTCTTTGGAACAGTTTTTGACATTCACGCGGGCAGAGCCGCTGGCGACAGCTCGATATTCGTAGCTCTAGAAGGCCTTAATTTCTTTTTATTCAGCAAGTACTATTCCACTGTTGGGCAAAAGCCTCTCTCAAATCCCTCCAGGCATTCTTTTCTCGAGCCTCCTTGAACCAGCCCTTGTCTTCAAATAATCAGTGTTAATCTGCGACAGTCAAAACTAATATACTATAACTGCCTCTTCTCTTTTAAATCCATCCAAAGGTTGTCTTTTAAAGATAATTTCAGCGATGAGACCGCCCATTGTGTCACTCTCTGTCATGTTTTCTTCGTCTATTAGTTTCTATTGCTTGAATGAGTACATAATAAACAGTACCTTTTCTATTTACTTCAAAATGTAGTAAACATAAACGTGTTATTTGCCAACTAACAAAGCATCTAAACACTAACCAACAATCAACTAAAAACTATCCCTATTAAAATAAAATTATGCCACAAGTTCGAGCAGGAACAAACTCGCTCCCCAATTGA
Organism: Mamestra configurata; assembly: GCA_002192655.3. NCBI lineage: Eukaryota > Metazoa > Arthropoda > Insecta > Lepidoptera > Noctuidae > Mamestra > Mamestra configurata. The sequence continues at coordinate 64,985 of NDFZ01005484.1, forward strand.
CTCTTACGATAACGTCTAATTTATATCCCAGACAATAGGAAACCACATAAAAACGGTACATAAATACTGAGAGCAGTTAAAACTCCACAATTAGATAAGAGACAACGACAAATAGCTAACTCGGCAACAAATCTAAACAACAACTTGAAACTAATGGCCGTATTTCAGGCTGCCACTAATTTACAATTAATGCACGGTTTAAGATGCAGTTTGGACCAGTTAAGGAGATCTTAACTAATGGCACACTCGATGGTAAAGTAAAATGGATGAGATGGAACTGTGCAGTGCGGCTTCATCTCTCTTGGAGGGTTACCGACTTCTACGGCTTGCAGGGCGGATTTGGGGGGTCGGGCACAATCCCGACCGGAACAAAAGGCAGTCACATAAAAACAATTATTACATGTGACTGTCTTTTGTTTTTCATCAAGATTATATTCGTTTCAGCGTGACAAGGATGTAAGTAAAGACTGCCGGTCGATTCTGTAAACATATCGAAGTGAAGGCTTAGGTAAAGTGATCGCGAGGTGACTTGTCATTCACAGCTCACTTCGTGATCACGTGACATCTTGATTGTATAGATTGACAGCTCACCTCGTGGTCACTTCACCCAAGCCTTCGATATGTTTACAGAATCGACTGGCTGGTCAAGTTGCTCTCTCACCATTTTATTCCAAATCAAATGGCGAAATAAGATGTAATAGGCCTCCCACATGTTATCATATTCGTACATGCTAATACACAATCAAACATACATAGAATGATTATAGTAATGTCCTTAAGTATGATTGTGAGAAGAAATGAGCTGCCATGGTCCAATATTTTCGTACATACAACTTCCATATTTCAGAAATCAATTTATCCCTTTTATAATGTTAATAGCAAGACTCATTGCTCAATTTCATTCCAACTATAAGAAGCTCGACTGCTATTGTTAAGGCCTGTAAATTCCTAACCAATATTCACACAAGATGTGTACATATATCTTGGCTTATTACAAATCTCTAATAAATCGCTATGATTGTAAAAAACCGGCCAAGTGCGAGTCGGACTTGCGTGCAAAGCTAGTCGGAATTTTCAACATGTCACTTTGAACCCATAGACTTGTTATATCTTAGTTAGAGAAATAAGGGAGGGGGGAATGGTCTATCTTCATCTATTTTCTTGAATAGCTTCAGAATGAAATATTTTAAAATTATAAAAGAAAACTTTTGACATCCTTACGATGAGCCCTCTACACGTATGTCACTCGGACAGTTGAAAAAACTTTTTGATGTGAAAACTTCTTTAGGCACGTTGAGCACTTTTGGGTGTTCAAAAATCATGAGACTCGCGTCATCGTCACTAAACGCTTCCCATGAGCTATATATATACTGTGTGTGTACTTTTTGGGTGAACAAAATTCATGGAACTCGCGTCATAGTCAACGAACGCTTTAGCTTTCGCTTAGTTTTCACTTCTATCGGCAGTCCCCAAAGACTGCCCCGCATGTTTTTTTTAAATTGTATAATAGTCCCCAAAAAGTGCACCATTTACAAAAAAATATTATTTTTGTTACGCGATCGTGTTTGGGTCACAGAGTCTATATATTTATGTGACTGATTATATAACTGAGGAACTGACAGAGAGACACGAATGATCCTATAAGGCAGGGATGGCGAACCTTTTTTGGCGAACGTGCCATTTTCATTACAAAAATCTTGACTTGGACAAAAAATAACACTAGACGCTATTAACTTAACTCTTTTTTGTAACTATAAATTCATAAAGCAATCTTAATGCCAATCAGCTTTGTGTTCAGCATGATTTCTGTTGTTGCTAATCATTCAAGATGCTAAGTAATCTAGTATAGGCGTCCTGAAATTATTTTGCTGCGTGCCACGACTAGCACGCGTGCCATAGGATCGCCATCCCTGCTATACGGGTTCCGTTTTTCCACGGAAGTTCGGAACCCTAAAAGTATGGTATCTCCAAATAACTATAACTAAACAACAAAAGGCAAATACCACTCCGTAAATTAAAGAAACTCCATCTGTTTTCCTTACAATATAAAAACATATTGTAGCTAAATGAATTCTGGAGAGGGCAGGGATGCCAAATGTGCGGATAATGATGATGAATTATGATCCGATGGAGGCCAGTCATGGTGAGATTGTTTCCGCGTCCCGGTAAGACGTGCGGGGGTGGGGGGATGGTTTGCGTTTTATGTTTTATGGTGTTTGAAGCGTTTGGGTGTCAAAACGAGGATTTTGTCTTTGAACATGAGTATGGTATGAATTCGCGAGAATGGTATCGTAGTTCCTGTAGACTTATTATAGCGTCTTCTTATTTTATTAACCGACTTCTCAATTCGGTGGGTTTTTTTTATGTATGTACACCGATTACTCCGAGGTTTCTGGTCTGATTACTGTGATTATTTTCGTTTGATGCGACTTGCCATTTGGTTCCGTAAAAATTGTATTCCGTTTGGCCTTGTAGTTTTTATTTTATGAGCATTTTGCTTACTTATTACTTATACCTATTTCCTACTTATACCAAGAAAGAAAAATGACTTCGGGTTATTAGTATCACAAATAAAAAGTGAAAAATATAAACTATATAATAAAATACTACCTAAGTATTCTAAGTACTTAGTCTAAAATAAATTTTATTTCGGAAGTCGGTGTTTTTTAGTTTTGTTCGACTTCTGAAAAGTTATTTTAGACTTTGTAATATTTTTATTTGGAAGTTGGTTGTATATTTTGGGAAAAAGTTTATATCGATAGTGAACTCGTGAGATTGTTTTGGGCCCTTAATAAGGAGGCTACTTAAATAACTTATATGGGCACTTTGATCATTCCAACGTGGCTCATGTTCTAACCAGAGCACCGCACTCACAAAGGATATACGACTGGTAAAAAAAACCCCATTTCGCTTTAACCTGTGGGTTTTGAGTCAAGTCAAGAGTGAATAGGTTTTTTTTAGGCAGTGCCCCATCGTCAACCACACCGTTGCTTACCATCAGGTGAGATAGTGGCCAAACGCGAGAATCAATCAATTCTATTTTTTATGCAGCATAATAATATACTGTGTTTAATTCTATTGCCCATTGTTTGTCAGTTGAGGCGGACAAAGTCCCGTGGGTTCCAAGATGCACATCTGCTTTCTAAGAACTAGGGATTATTTTGGGAATTGTCATTGAATTTTTGGTTAGGTAAACAATACCAGTTCAATTTTAGCTTTCAGGTTTTATATCTGTCACCGGAAAATTACAAACTCCGTAAGATTGTAATAAATCTTTATTAGATTAATTATCATTTCTTGGTATAAAATATACCAAGAAATGATAAATATTTTTTAATATTTAAATAAAATATTTTTGTTTATGTCACCGGAAAATGGCAAACACCGTAAGATTGTAAAATATCGCGTGAAATTGTAAACCATTTTTTATAAATAAGACACGAATTTATTGGAAGCTAATGAATTGAAATGGGATTTATTGTGCACACAAAACGATTTTCTCATAATAAATATCGAGAAATTATAATCTAATTAAGATTTATTACAATCTTACGAAGCCTGCAATTTTCCGGTGACATATACAATAAATCCCATCAAAATTCAATAGTTTCCAAAATATTTGTCTTATTTAAAAAAAAAATAGTTTACAAATCCAGGCAATATTTTATAATCTTACGGCGTTTGCAATTTTCTGGTGACATAAACAAAAATATTTTTTCATCGTAAAAGACCCAACTTCGACCTTTACTTTGTAAGTCCCTATAAGACATGTTTTCTGCCTAACTCCGGTTTAAAAACACAAATCCATACAATACACGTCAAAATATAAACCACACCTGCTTACGAAATCAATTCTCAAATTGAACAACAAAACAGCACGTGTATAGCTTAATTAGTTCAAAGATTAACGGCGCATGTACGTTCAGTGTACGCCCAATGTACGCCGTGTATACGCAGCGGGTATGCAGTGTGTACGCTCGGTATACGTTCACCTATGACGGCTAATAAACGCTGAGCGTCGTAGCCATGCAAATTAATCACACAGAAATATTCATGCCGACACATGCCATGAAATGATAATGAACCCGTATTGTTGTTGGGGACATGGGAGAAGAGGTAGCGGAGAGGGTTTTTTAAGTATAACTTGATTTGTAGTGTATATTGAGAATATTCTGCATCACAATTCTGGTGAGCTTAATTTTTTGCAATGTAGCGTTTGCCTATGGCATTAAGTCCGCCTCTGTACATTTCTGTGCGTAAAGTGTTAATAAATAAATAAATAAAATACAAAAGATTTGAGAGAGATTTGACCTATCATTCAAAGATTTGCTGGTAGATAACTGAACTTTGAGTTAAGTTCGCCTGTATTCATGAACTCTTAAATTACTGTGCCACATCATCACTCAAAATACTATATTATGTACAAGGAAGAATTAAGGTTACATAACCTTATGTTGCAGTGCGGTTGAGAGTTTATCAGATCGCCAGTTCAAGGTAATGACAATCTAACTACATATTAAAATAATCGAAGTGTTTAAAGGTCCTGCTAGTTATACATTACCGACATAATTTGATGACCCTGGACTAAAAGAATAAAGAGAGTGTACCTCTCCCTTGAAGAAGGCCACATACACAAAAAATATGAATTAATTTATATTTTTAGTTCATCCCGCTACTTTCTTGTACCTTGCACCACACCCCCAAACACAGGGTTAGATACCGCTCGTGTAAAACAATACCGTTTACAATAGAATGCCTCTGTCTATACAGTTAGTATAGAGAAATTGCTTTTGACCCAATCCTGTCTAATAAACAAATGCCATATCGGCTTCTGTGCCATTCCGGCTTCGTGCCATACAGGCTTCGACTTCGGCTTCCAATGCTCTTGGAAATATGTGCTTTGGAGATTGCTCTACTCTTGTTTTCTATCCTTTGATGTCAGCCAGCGTTTGTGAGCCCCGGTGCATAAAGCGTATTGATTATTTCTCGTGTTGATTTGCTTTTATTAGCGGCATTCTAGCTTGAGCTAGGAATTTCTTTGATTTGACTGCGTTTGTATTTGATCGGTAGTTATTAGAGAAACTCTATTCAAGCGAACTTGCTTTGATAGGAATGAATTTCTCATAATTATTTTGTTTTTAGAAATAATTATGGAGACGGAGGAGTGATAAAAAATATGGAATTTAGCGATGGTATAGTCACACATTGAAAGCATAGAATGGAAGAAAAAAACTTGTTGAGTCGACACCAAATAACAAGGTATAAGAACAGCCTAAGGCACTTGTCCCACCGCCGACGAGGAAGCGATTAGCCAACGACTATTTTCTCGCTGAGAAAACGGACAAAAGATATAGATCCCGTATGAGTAAAAGAGACACATACATTTATAGTCGCAATAAAAAAAAAAAAATAAAAAAAAATAAAATAAAATATTTTTATTTCAGACCTTGATCCATATGATGTTAGTAATACACACTACTTAAAAAACTATGTTAGTAACAGACACAATACAACACTGGTTTTATTCATATATTTATTGCGCTCACCTGACGCACCGGGCACATGCACATGTGTATGTACCCAGTGCGCCATGATGGCGCAACACGGCTTATCACTAATGACCCTCAGTATGCTGTTGAGGCTCCCACGCACCCTGCCCATCATGGATGCCGACCTTTTCCGAAGGATGGTGGTGAAGCCATCAGTGTGCGCTTCAGAAAACATTCCTGATGCACTGCAGTAACGTGGGAGCCCCAACAACACCCTGAAGGCATTGTTGTATTGAACTCTTAGGGCGTTGTATGACTTTTGCGTATATCGAACCCACAGGGTGCACAGGGGGCAATGCCGGCGACAACTCTCTTAACACTAGTTTGTCTCAGCGACAAGAGTTATCAAAAATAATTCCTCGCTCAAGTCAGAACTCACGCCAAGTAACCAATCAGCGGCAATTTCAACCTATAGTGCTCCGCCGAGCGAGTGGTGCGAGTAATCACCCGTCGCACAAGAGCACTCGCTTATAGCTGAGCGACAAAACTACCGGGACTACACACTCGCTGCTCGCCAACTCGGTTCCAGTTTCTAGTTTTACTCGCTACTCGCTGTTCGTCGACGTTGAGACAAATGCCTAATCAATCGAAAGTGCGATATTGACGCGATCAATGTATATGGAACTTCATTTTTTTAAATGTATTAACCTATTTCAGTGGTGTTCATTCATGAGTTCAGATCGTATTATCACTCTCTCCCTTTTTCACAAAGGAATGAATTGGCACGCCATAAAGCCAGTAAAACTTCTGCACTCGATAACCAAACTTACTGTATTTCCATCAGAATCCAAACCCACAGCAATGCTACAAAACATCAGAAATTAGTTTTGTGGTAACTTTCCGAAGCAGACCTATTACTCCTTAAGTAATATTGCAAGTAATGGCTGAACAATCTGTAAGTAGCTCGAAGTAATTACAATCACTCGTGATCTTTCATCTGGGTACGTTAATCATCACTCCACAAGAACTAAGGGTGGTCCTTCCCAAGTTTCAAAGGACCATTAATTTCAATAAGGTTTTGGGGGTAGTGGTGGCTTTACCGCTGTCATCGATCATTGATATTGTAGTAAAAACCTTGGATAATAAAGTAATTATTATCCAAGGTTTTTAAGGAGGTACTGAGCACAATAATCTATCAAGAATTTTTGTTGTCTACTATCACACCTTGGCTAAAGTGCTTATGTCATCATGGTCTTGGGTTTGATTCCCGGGTCAGTTAAAGTGTTCTGGAATAACTTTTTTTCGGCGTTAGATCAGTGCTTGGTTTATGGCATAACCTCGCCCCTTATAGCATAGGACTTAAGCTCATTTTTGGTAGAAGTAAGCGACATCGAAATTTAAGCGTACTATGGTCCTGTTCAAAAATATTTAGGCATTCGTTTTGGTGTTTTCTGTCAATAAATATAACTATCGAAATGTGGTTTTAAAGTCCTGTCTTACCATTTGGGGAATTTGTGATATATTTTTTTGTATTTGAAATTAAACGCCGTATAAATTCATTGTCATTCGATTTTGACTACCATAAAAATGCCCGAAATACGTTTTCATTTATAAAACAATTATATCAACTTTTTATGAATAAAAAGGGTAAATGAATACATATTATTTTAGCCAGAGAAAATACACAATCCTCGCTTTTTCATCGACAAACAAGCTTAATACGAACATTTACTATTAAAAACATGCGGTAATGAATAAAATAAATACGATGTACGTTTGTAGATCAAAAGATATGTATAAATATGTTTACCTGTTTGTATGTACATCTCTTTGATAGCAGCGTGTGTATTGATATCGTTTCCGCAAACTTGGTTCAAGGTAGGGTTGCCTCATTAAAGTTCAAGATGTTATTTTAGGATCTCAGTAATTCTTGGAAGTCCATTTAGAAATCATGATAACAAGACTCAATACTGCCACATTATATTAACTATTGATGTGTTCTTTGCCAATTTTTATCAATTACTGTCAGTTGAAACTGATAAATCAGGCACCTTATTTTTAAGCAAAAGAGTTTTAATTAAGTTAGCAATCTAGAGCGATGTAACAGTTAAATAATTCTATTGGACCTACTGAAACTGAAGGCAAATATTTTATTAACTAGCGGGTATTTGAAAACGAAACATCGTTATCTGCCTAGCCTTTTCCCAAATTTTGTGAGGTCGGTCAGTATAACCGGATGCATTTAAGTACCTACCAGTATTTACGTGGACTGTCTATATCAGAGATTCCTAAACTATTTTGTGCAAGAGACCCCTTTTCCAAAATGAACTGATACCTCAGAACCCCATAGCTAAATTACTTTAAAAATCCTATCTCTCGTTTTTCTTCTATTGATTGATACAAAGTTCTTGCCAATTTAAAACTTGCCGAGTTTTTCATCTTGTACTAACTTGTGCACGCTTATCGACTTGTTGAGTTTTAAAAGTACAACAATAATTTCTTCCTACTAAAACTTAGTAATTTTATAACAAGTTGGTACACGTAACACAACTTATACAGTATCTTGAAAGTTTCTAAAAAGAACTTGTGTTGATTAATAAGGGATCGATTTTTAGGCCTCGTGGACCCCCAAAATTAGTTATCGTTTATGTCGACCCCTGGAAAACCGATTTGAAAGAAAGAAAGAAAGAATAATATTGATTTAGCACTTACATGAAACACCAAGGGGTCCCAGTTTGGGAATCCCTGGTCTATATCCACAACCTAGTTAATAGATAGCACACTTACTGTGGCGGTCAAAGATCTTCTATTGACAACTGGGACCTGCTTGCAGCTGCTTACTCTTCCTGATATAAAGACCAAATTGCAATAACTGTGGAGTGCCAGCCCTACCTCCAGCAAATGTTTGCTACACCCAGGTTATGAAGTTTGCGTGCGATCAAAGGGGTGACTGATGCGTCGAAGATTTTGATATGGAGATCGGAGAGAAATTAATATTGGTGGGGTACCTATAGGAGGCATGATGACTTGTTTTATGGTTCAAGAAGGGTGATTAGATGGTTTCATGAAAGCGATGTAAAAGTGGGTAAAAAAAATATAAAGGTTTTAAATACTCAAACTAACTAACTGTGTTGACCTATCAACTCAAGGATCCATATCAATGTTAGTCTGACACTAATATAAGTCTCCAAAATATTTTTTTCTTTTTTCTCCATAATAGGGTATTTGACTTGTATGAAAAAGTACTTATTTGATATTGACATTACGATTTGTGAAAAAATAAATAAAAATGGCCGAAAAACAGAGAAGTTCTAGGTACACTTTAGAATTTATTCTTCTATACTTGTCACACAAAACGTCTTGTGTAATGGATGGCTTCAATTCAATATGATGGGACTTGTGAGTGACGTCACACGCAATTAGTGCTGTCTCTGTTTATTACAGATTTTAAAACGCTGACAACACCGCCATTTTGTAAGATATTTGATAATTATTTGTTTTATTTTCGGAAGGTTTACAGACTAATATTATTATAATAACAATAATATATCACAAAATTGCTAATTACAAGCCTCCACGGATAAAATTAAGCAATATTTATTAACTGCGTCTTGTCTGCTCTTAAAATTTTGAGAAATGGAATGAAAATAACCAGTCAACTTTAGTTGAAAAGTTTAGTATAAAATCGGCACAAAAAAGAGAGGCTTATGCTCAGCAGTGGGTGCTTATAAAAAAATAACATCACGCATAGATTACCTGCAGGGCTATAAAGCACAGGACACTCATTATCTAGAGCCGATCAATGAAGTGAGATTGGGAGATATTCTGATTCTACTGTTAAATTCAAGATGGAACAACTCAATACCTTATCGACTTTTAAACCAACGACGAAGTCAAATGAATAACTTGTGCTAAATAAATCATAATATTTCAATGTATTAAAAAATCTTTTGTTACTGACTGACGGAGTGAGTGACTGAGTGACTGACAGACAACGCATAGCCGAAACTACTGGTTGTAAAAAGCTGAAATTTGGCATGTAGGTTCCTTGGGGCTCTCCCCAAGGAACCTACATGCCAAATTTCAGCTTTCCGAATCCTCTGCGAGTGAGAGCAATCGGAGAGCATTTCCCGAAATTCCAACGGAAACGGGATATATGAGTACGAAGTCGCGGGCAAAAGCTACTCTACTATAAACGTAGATCTCTAATCTGCATGGAGTCCTACTCATTACTTTAAGAATGCAAAAAATGTTGCAAAAACAAAACCCAGAAAACAGCGGTCGCAAACATTTTTTCCCAGAGTCTAGACTGTATGAGTTATGACGTCACATGTTCCCGAAAAAGCGCACAGAGATGTTAAACTAACAGCAAGTGCTTTAACCAGATACTATCTAACATAATTCCGGAAATTACGAGTTCTTATCATGTTTTAAAACACGGTGAAACACGACGTTTGCAGCAACGTAAGTTTCTGACGGAGCCTGAATTTTAATAAACTTAGCGTTTTCAGTTGAAATCTTTCAGTGGTAGAATATTTTTAAGCGGGGTTTAAAAGGATTTTTTTTTCTCGTGGGTTATTTTTTATGGTCGTTTTTGGTCTTTAGTCTTTGGAGTCGTGTTCTTTTTGGGGTTGTTATTATGAGCTTTTATGGTTAAACAAGATAAAAAAAGCTGGGCTCCATTTTGATTTTTGTTTTGCAAATAAATTAGACTTACAATTTCTTCTTATAACTCTATGGTTTTTCTAATGGTTTTCAGCAATTAACAGATTTTTAAACACTAGTTAGGAAGTGTCTCAAGAGTTTAATTGTTGCGGAGTTCCGAAACAATTTATCCGTAAAACGATATTCTACCTTCCTATTGCAAGCAATATCCATAAATCCACTCCCGCATATTTCTTTTCTTTCAAACAACACCTGACAAACAAATTTCTAAGTGATAGACTAGTAAAGTCATAACTTAAGTACCTATTCAAGTCTTTGAATTTTATTTGATTTGTTAATTCTATTAACATCTCTCAATAGATAACTATATTCAGAGTTTCCGAAGTAATTTTACATAGATATCATAAAATGCTTCCTCTCTCCAAAACCTAGATACTTATCTTGCTGTGCCCGACAGGGTCCATATATGAACTAATTGTTATTTTACCACCTAAGAATACATGTTGAATGCAAATAAAAGTATTAAGTATTCAGTAAGTATTGACGCAAAAGCTAGTAAAGAAATACAGCAGAGGTATTATTACCTCTCAGCACTTTAATAAAATCTCATCACAAATGTCCTGCGCCTCTGCTTACCCCGGAACAATGTAAGTTACACGCACAGGCACTAAGTAGCGATCCCGGGCTCACTTCCGACTCCCGGATAGAACGTCGGCACTCGACAGCTATTCGCAATTAACTCACGAATGCGAACTATTAATGCCAGGTTTTCAATTGTAATTTTGAGCTGAATGCACAATAACATCAGACTGAAGGTATAAAGGGATTTTTCAGGTGTGTTTTATGGAAAAGAGATTGTATTTTTTATTAAGGTCGGTTTTAGGACTGATAATTTTTCAGGTAGAAAACTTACCTTCATATCTGTTCCAATGCAGGGCAAAAACGCTCTTCATTACTTCTGCTGTTCCACACTTAGTTAGCAAAATGGAAGAAAGATCTTTTTGGCTTGAGTTTCAGGGCTATAGCCTTGTTGCCTAGCCTTAGAATGAACATTACGGTTAACAAGCCCTAATTATGGGAATAGTTCTGGAGTGGTGATCGCGTACTGAATGATGCAGCGTTGAAAGGTGCCTGCCAGGGTTGCGGAATTTGTTCGAAAGAGTCTCAGCGGGCCTGGAACGCAAAAGGCTTTAGAAGGAACACGGATGGGTTTTAGTCAGTAAAAGGCTGACACGCCCTTCCGCTCCACCCAGAGCAGAAGAAGTCATTTGATGATTTCCCATCCATAAAAAAAAAAAAAGTCTTGAAAGGTCTCGCCAAATGGACCGATGACCTGATGATGAAACTGAAATTCGCTGGATGCGAGATACACAGAACCGGCCAGTCCTCTTTCTATTAAAATAATGATTACGTCTCGATTGCAATCCTTTACTGTGCTTCAGTAAGTCTTTATCCTTTGCTCAAAACAAGAGGTAGTTGCTAGAAAAAAAGGGGTTCAATAAGAAACATCAAAGAAAAATATTTTTTCTGTGTAAAACGGGACGGCAGCTTCTGTGTACACGTCTTGATGCTGTGTCCTAGTTTGAACTGTGTAAAGTGTTCAATTTACTGCTCATCGTCTTAACTGGCGCTCTAAAACTTAACTGTTGGTTAACGCGAGAAGTATTTAATTACGTTGTTATTTTAGTGCCAGAATACTGACGTCCTCTGTGCAATGTATTTAGCTAAATACATTTTCATTAACATGACTGTTTCACGAGGTTAGAAGTCATCTTTTATGCAAATATTGCTTGTATAGGGGACTCTGCAAGTTTAGTTACATTTTCAAAATAATTTAAACATTATTCGGGGCAAAGAGAAAAAAAAAATGTTGTGCCTTTGAAGAAGAAAAGAGAGAAAATAGAGTGTAAGAGTAATAAAGAGAGGAAGTAGAGAGAGGAGAAGATACGGTTGGCGCAGTGGTTGAGCCAGTGACTGCTGCGCTGCGCCTCCCGAACGGAACAAATATTTGTATGGCCTACAGATAGTTGTTCCGGGTCTGGCTATTTGTGTATGTGACTCTGTATGTTTGTAAACGCACCCACGATACAGGAGAAATTCCAAGTGCGGGGCAAAGTTTAGAATCAGAATCAGAATCAGAATTTAAAAAATAATAAAATAGAATCTTCCATTGTGCTTATAATTATGAGGTTCTGCTTGCGAGTTCCATCCTCATGGAAAATAATAATTATCTTATAGCACTCGACAATGGTGTAGCTGTCTATCATTAATCATTATCATTATCATTTCAGCCGAAAAAAGTCCATTGCCGTACATAGACCTCCCACAAGTGTCGCCACATAGATCTTGCTACCAGTCAAACATTTTTAACCAAATCAATACTTCCGCAAATTAATTACCTGTAACAAACAAACATTAACTCCATACGAAACCCTCTTGTGTAACTTCACAATTATAAAATCAGACAAATTTCAAACCGCCCAGACAACATTCCTAATTACATTTCACCAGGCTAGAGAAATACTATAAAATGTTCGTAACTATATTGAACCAACAGAATCCAACAGCTTGGCATCCAGACTACTCGAAGGAAACAAACATGTCTTCGTTTAACGGCAGACAGGGTGGAACAAGACACACGCTCTGCTCAGGACAGGTCAATTTTCAATTAAAGCGCCGTTATCGCAGTGTAGATTGGTTTTATTGTTAAATGCCTGATTTACAACGGGTGACTGCGGCGTGGAGTGAAGTATGGTTTTGTATTGGTGTTAAGTTATTGATAAATGCCAATAAGGAGTTTATGAAGCATTCACTGAGAAATTAGGAAAGGAAAGGTGCAAAAAATAGTTTCTTAATTCGACCACAAAAACTCCATACATTTACCTATATGAAGATTGGATATTAGATGGCTCCATATATTCAGATGTAATTAAAAAAGAAAAGAAAGTAAGAACAACATCATATAGATAATAAAGAAAACTTAAAAACTAATGTTACAATCCTAATCTTGTGCTACAATCTGCAGCCAAATGTGCCGATTATATCTCAGCAACACAGTGAGCGTAATAATATCATAATAATTACGTAACCTTATTAAGCCCCGAATATTTTCTTTCCACAAGGTGATTCACCGTTCCACAATCCTTTACCAACTAAAAACATGAATAAAACTCGGAACCGGAAACCTGAAATAAAAATGTTCTCAATTAAACTCAAAGGGCGTTTTTCTAAACGTTACCGCACCGTATTGATTTATATCACGTGTAAATTTACTTCAGTCCCATTAAAAGTAAATCAAAGTGGGTACTAAATCGTCAAAGTCTGACTAGCGGCCAAAATAACTTGGTCCTTTAGTACGCGTATGAACACCCTGGTCCTTCAAACTTTTGGTAGTGTTAGGGGAGGGTGGGCAGACCATGTTGTACTGGGGGTGAGCCGTAGTGTAGAACCACAAACCGCGTTTGGGCAGTCAACATTTGTGCAATGTTAGTGAGATCATAAATTTAGATTTTTTTATTTTATTTCTATTGTGTGCGATTCTTTTTGATGGTTTTCTTTTCGGATGTATAATGTTTTTGTATTATCTTTATAGCTCGATGGTGAAATTAATGTTTGTAAATTGGTTGGTTTGAAAACTTTCATAAGTAATGCTTGCAGTGAAAGATTGTATCAAGTCCTATTCTAAATTGGTTTGGCTGTTTTATATTTTACTTGCTGCCGCCCGCGGCTCCGCCCGCGTGAATTTCGAAAATTATCCCAAGGGAACATACTCTCGGGATAAGAACTATGTCCTATGTCCTTTCCCAGGACTCAAACAATCTCTATACCAAATTTCATCTAAATCGGTCCAGCCGTTTGCGCGTGAAGCAGTGACAAACATACCCACACACTCACAAACTTTCGCCTTTATAATATAAGTGTAATTTTTAAAAACCAGATAAAACAAAATTGAAGATGTAATCATACAGCGAAAAAATATCAAGAAAGTAGTTAATGAACGTATACATTAAATTGGAAACCAAAAGCCAAACACGGCCACTGAATCATAGCAACAAAACTATTCGAAACCTGAACACAAAAATTAACAACTATTAAAAAGCTTAACAAACAAACCCAACTGTTTTGTAAACCCGACACTGTCCAGCTGTTGGATCATAACTAAGCAAAAAACTGATTTGATCATAAATAGCAGTGTTTACAGTATCACAGTAATATTGCGATAGAAACCCGAGCCGATGATCAACTGCGCACAACTGACGTTGTTGTGGTACTGTCACCCATACTAAGAGTTCGTGATATTAAAAGAACCAGTTATTGCTGTTTTGGTTGCTTATAATAACTGCGACAGTCCACTTAACCACTCAAACCCACAGCGTCTCATCTTTTTTGTTGTCCATAATCTGCAATAGTCCTGCATCAACCGGGGATTGTCCTTGGGTATACTTTTATAATGCATACAGGGATAATCGTCGGTTCGTGCCCCATCCCATTTGTGATATGTCTAATGGGGCCTCTGCGAGTTGGCTTCGGTCCCTCGTACGCCTACCAAAGGACCTTAGGGTCCCGAGATTGTCAAAGATGGTGATAGCCACAGAAATAATTTTGCTGTGACAAGAAAGAATGAAGAGCGTGTGACAATTAATGTGACTGACGAGCATGAAAAATAAGTTTCAAAAAAGATATAGGAGGATGGCAACAAAGATGGAACGATGGTAAGAAAATATCTACTGTCAAAAGTTACATGCTCCATATTCCTCGCATCGTAAACGAATATACTATTTTGGTTTAAGACGAGCAACTAGAAAATAATAAGTTGTAATAATTTATGTAAAAATCAGAAAATGCAGCATTAGAAGGCTCACTCTTCACATGGTGTATCAATCAATGGTGAAGGTCGCGGGAATAGGCTGGATGGGAGACGCGAAGGACCACTCGATATGGCGACACTTGGGGTAGGCTTTCGGCTGAAATAATGAGGTGACTTAAGTTAATTTAAGTGAATGATGACAGATTTAACGATCAAAGATTTAGCTCACGAATACAAAAATTGTGAACGAGTTGCTGATAAAATCATTTTAACTGCCACATTTACCTAAGTGTAGTGTAGATCTTGTTAATTATAAAACTTTAATAAAAATCTTTCCTCGGTTGTAGAATAAGTTTCAACGAAATGTAGGGCTTTCAGATACAAATGAATATTTGGCCTCTAGACAGAAGCCTCCAGCAGGCAGGTCAATTGCCGAAGTGGTTGAGTGGTTCCCTTCTGCACACGAGTCGATTCCCGCTCCGAACTAATATTTGTCTGGCCTACAGGGGGTTGTTTCAGGTCTGGCTGTTTGTGTGCGAGTTTTCGGGAATAGAGCCCACTATGTAAAAAATAGGCTTAGTGAGTGAAAAGGTTGACTTGAAAATTGTTTTTTTTCGGTGGGCCTTAAAAGTAGGATGATAAACAGGTCCTATATAAATTTTAAATATAGAAGCTTGCTCACAGAAAAAGAATGAAAATATAATCTGTTTGTTTTTTCAATATCATGCTGGACTATGGAATGAGGCGCTGGCCTTTTCTCCGTTCAAAGAATCAACATTACCATTCAATGTGAATGATGATTTTTTGATGCCTAATAAATTATTTCTTATCATCGCATCATGTCTTAAATTTTCAATTTGTGTAAGTTCATCACTACTGTGCATAAAGTTAATTTAATTTATTTAAGAAATTTATTTAAATAGATATTTACAACTGTTTTAATAAATACTTAACTAACTAAACTTAAAATAAAAACTCCTAACTATAATATGGCGTCAAAAAATTCGTCCGCATCGCTATCGACTGGAAGTGTACCCAAAAGACTGGCGGCATTGCCACGTTGTATGGCAATGCTTATCCTCTGTCCGAGAGGGACTGTGGATGGAGGCAAGCCCTTGGGTCACGCGAAGTGTCAACTAAGCGTTTAGCAAGTTCTTTATGTTACGCATGAGCACTCAGAGTCAAGACTCTCACCAGTTACTTACTGTTTCATTAAATAAGGAGCGAAGTGATTCTCACTTCTCAATCATTCTCCACTATCGATATACATTAGTACTATAAAAGCTTTCTTCTACCTACTTATTGTTGATATCTCATCGTACAATAATCCATTGTCTCCACATGTTTAGATAATGTTTTTGCGACTAACTACCATCACTTAGTTTATACGCACTTTGATTCGTTTTGTTTTACCTCGAGCCGCTTTTTTGACGTAATTTATGAATGTTTGTAAATAACTAAGTATTGTGTTACCAGGATGTTTTTATATGATATATTTGTGATTTTAAAATGGAAATGGACTATTGTATTTTAAACTGTTGTTTTTAAATGCTTAGTGCGCAGTAAGTACCCAGTTCACAACAATTAAGTATATCAATTTATTAATATTTTTTAATTTTTCGTAGAGAACTTAAATATGCATTGAAAGTCCTATGTTGGACTTTAATTTAATGACAACTAGTAGACATTTTTGAAACTTTTTTTATAGAAACTAATTTTGTTAGTCTAAGTAACAGCGAGATCGAGAGCTAATATGCAACGATTCTGACCCCAATAACTTAAGGGTCAAATTGGTTTCTTTTCATGTAATCAAACTTTATCAAGAAAACCATCACAATTTTCGTTTTTTTCTTATATTCTATAATGTCCCTATGCAGGGCAAAGGCTTCCGTTGCATAATTTTTCAAAAGAGTCACCGCGGCCCTGGAACGTAAAGGGAATTTGGAGGAACACGGGTGGGTTTCAGTCAGTAAGAGTCTGACACTCCCTCTCGCTCCGCCCAGAGCAGGAGGAGTTATTATACAATTTCCCATTTACAAAAAAAGGGCCAAGATCTCCCCCACATCTTCCTAGACACTTTTTCCGTTTTGTCTTAAGTTACCAACATAAAATGCAATAAGTGCACACCTGATACTTCTACTCCTCATCCAACCCCCAATTATTCCACCCCCCAGTTTACGAGCGCTTCGATAGTCGGCTCGTAAAACATTCAGCACTATTACGTGTCACCCGGCGTCACTTAAATAGGTGTGACTCGTGTTGCGGTGGCGGGGAATTTTAGATTTTGTGGGGTTCAGTGGAAAGTTTGGTAGGTTTCGAGCACTAAAAAATATTTAGAAAGTCGTCACTTTTTTGCATCTCTCTGTGTTAAGAGGATATAATGTGAAGGCGGGAATATGATGTCTAGAATCAGAATCAGCAATCTGGACGCCTGAAGAAGGACGTCGCTTGCCGCAAAGGTGGTGTGACGATCTTATCATGTCTGTGGGACCAAATTGATCAGAGGATGCCTAAGACACAAGCTAGCAGTGGCCATTAATTTAATGCACTGCTTTTTTGCACAGACCAAATTATATAGAAGTTTATGATAGTTTGTATCATGTGGACCCACCATAATATCAATCAGAAGTTCCGACTTATCCGAGTCGGAGACGAAGCTCTGTAACATCCCTACTTTAAACGTTGACCAGTCAGCTTTAAGGGAAAGAATAGTTTTCGTACATTGTTAATGATAGTTCAACTGACGTGAAAATAACAACCTTATTGGAAGCTATATATTTGAGCCGTTTGGGGTTGAAATATTAGGCCCATGGGGTCCGAGTGCTCAACGAGTCTTTTCTGACATCAGCAAACAACTCGTCGACTGTTCACGTGACCAGAGGGCTGGGCTTTTCTTCGGCCAAAGAATTGCATTACCATTCAACGCGACAATGCTGCCAGTGTTCTGGGCACTTTTGCCATTGACAGCGATGTGGATGAATTTAAAAGTTAAAAGGGAACGGCTTATTTTGGTATGGTCATGTGAAGAGGAGAGATGAAATGCACGTAACTAAAAAAGTTATGAATATAAATGTAGATGGATGGACAGGGAGAGAAAGGCCAAAGAAAAGATGGATGGATTGTGTTATGAGTGATATGAAAGAAAAGGGAGTTAGTGATAGCGTGACGGCTGACAGGATAGAATGGAAGAAAAAAACGTGTTACGCCGACCCCAAGTAACGTGCGACAAGGGCAGGAAGATGATGAGTGGAGCCGGCTTTAATTCTAACCGGATGCAGCTGGGTACTAGATAGTATTTTAAATGGAGCGAGACCTCCACTACTCAGTAACTGGGTAATAAGATATCCTTTGGCGAGACAGGTGTCAGACATTGCGGTTTATTGTCCGTAAAGACTATCAAAGATTTTCAAATGACAGCCTGGACCATCCAACGTACGTCCAGGAACCGACGCCGCAAGCGTTGCTTAACCTCAAATATTGATATCTAGCGTATCTATTAGTAGGTATTGTGAAGTATTCTGTTTCATCCTTGCATATTTTCATTGAACTATTTTATACTAGCACCGCTCGGCTCCGCCCGCGTGAATGTCGAAATTTATCCCAAGGGAACATACTCCCGGGATAAAAGTTATCCTTTGTCCTTTCCCGGGACTCAAACAATCTCTATACCAAATTTCATCTAAATCGGTCCAGCAGTTTGCGCGTGAAGAAGTAACAAACATACAAACACTCACAAACTTTCGCCTTTATAATATTAGTATGATAGGCTACATGAAATAGTTCAAGTTCTTCATCATGTAGCCAACAACTATTTAAGCCATCACGTAATGTTTTCTGCCGAACCCAAAGATGCAAAGGTGTGATATGCATACCCACATGATGATCTATGGCTACGTGTGCGCGGTAAACTTATATGCCCATTATACAATTACCTAACAAGTCCTCGGAAAGCCGTCCTGCATAATAATAGGACGAAGGACGCGTTCGTAATGTGGACCAAAATAACCCCTAATATGATTTATTTCGTGTATGGTCGCCGTGTGTCCTTATGTTAACTTATGTTGTGTAATTTATATGGGAAATCAAAAGCATTGGACTTAAAATTGGTGGAAACTATGGTTGGAATAGAAGTGGTCTTCGTATTCAAAATTTATATATAAAACCGGCCAAGTCTGAGTCGGACTCGTGTGCAAAGGTTTCAGAACGATTTTTTAACATGTTTCTTTAAAATCACAGACTTCTTATAATCTATAGGTAAAGACTTATTATCTGATTTTGTTTTTAATTTTAGGCTCAGTAGTTTCAGAGATAAGATAGATGAAAAATCGTCAATTTTCATCAGGTTTCGAACCCTAAAACTACCTACTAAAGATAGGTAAGAATTTGTGATTTTTCTAAAATAACCTTAACGGACCAAAGGTGGCTGAGGCTGGTTCAAGGTAGCTCAGGAAAAAATAGCTGTTAAGATTTAGGGGCCTTTTCCAAACTGTGGGAGAATTAATTTTTAATTTAATTTAATGTTAATAATTTGTTATTATATCAGCAATAGAATTACACACTGTGTGAAAATTTCAACTGTCTACCTATGACGGTTCTTAAGATATAGCCCGCAACAGACAGACGGACGGACGGATGGACAGCGGAGGCTTAGTAATAGGGTTCCGTTGGTTAGAATTTGGGTATGAAACCCTAAAAAGGACCAAGCATGCGTTTGCGAATTGTATACAAGCAACAGTTTTTTTTTTTTTTAAGGATGGGAAATCATCAAAATCGTCAAATGGCGTGTCAGACTCTTACTGACTAAAACCCATCCGTGTTCCTTCTAAAGCCCTTTGCGTTCCAGGGCCTCGGTGACTCTTTCGAACAAATTCCGTAACCCTGGCAGACTCTAGCCCTAGCGGGCCCCGTCTTCTATGCTGACATCTCTTTGAGGCGCGCGTGAAACACAACGCGCCATCCACCCGGGCCTGGTGGTGATCGAACAGCGAGCCACCCAACGCTCGCCGTCCTTACCCCGCGCCTACGGTGGCCGGGGATCGCCCTGCGACTCCCGACGCCCGGGGCGTCTTCTCCTGTAGCGGCGGTTGGGGCGAAGGCCTTGTCTCTCCCTCGCGCGGCCCGCCTCCTCCTTTGCTAGCATTACTGCTTCGCAGAAGGAGGTGACCGCGTCCCAAGCCTCCTCGCTCCGGACCATGGATACAAGCAACAGCCTTGCAATTTAAAAGTTTTACATTTCTGCCACACTTCCAGTCCATTAAATTCCTCCAACTAAACCATTTGCATCTACTAAACCTAAGTATGTACATATACAAAATCAAAGTACACTCAGGCGTCAAAGTATTCCTCCGCATCGCTGTCATCCGGAAACGTGCCCAGAAGACTTGCAGCATTGCCACGTTGAATGGCAATGCTAATTCTTTGAGCAAAGAACGGGCCAGCCCTCTCCAACTAAATAGTTTCAAACATCAAAAATTTCTCCAAAAAAATGAAGCCGCGCCACTCCGAAACATTTCGTAGATACGTATAATTAGTGTCAAGAGTGGCGTGAAAACTTGTCTGTGAAATACCACTGTTATACATAATATATGAAATTCGCCGGGGGTTGTGTAACGAGGGATCACAGGGGTAGTAGCCGCGGGGATGAAACTCAATATTATTTCTCACGCTGTTATTTCCATGTCGGCTTGGACTTTGGGAAAGTGAACGTGAGTGGTAGTGCAATGTGTTGTTTTGTATGTAGATTATTTTGATGGAGAGTACGAGAATTATATTAAAGATTATAATTATGCCATTATGGTCGTGTTGTTCAGCACGTGAATAAGTTAGTCGTGTCTTAATTTATTTGTTTCGGTAATTGAATTGAGCAATCTTGGAAACTAATAGTTCAGGTTAGTGCAGTGGTTTTTTTTTATTATGATTTCAGAATCATAAACGGTGTTCTATCGATGGCTTTCATATAAATGTCTAAATGCCCTTTGAAAGTATATAAGTAGTACTGTTGCTGTCTGAAAAACATCTAAGCAATAGGCATTTTTCGGTTTATTAGGGTCCTGTATGCACGTTTAGGTTACAGAAAATTTTATCCAATCCTCAGTTCCAAAAACGTAGTCAATTACTTCAAAAATCTATAGAAATAATTCATACCATGACGTGTAGCGTATTTGTGGCAGCCCTGCCTGCTTGAACAACCCTTTTCTAAATGTTAGACAGTTAATATTTTACGGAGTTGAAAATTGGAATTTCGATGAAGACGCTTCATGGTTATAGTGGTTTTAACGCCTGCTGCCAGATCCAGGTTTTGATTCACCACTTTCGAGAAACTTAGACCTGGAATTAGAAATGACACTTAAGTGTCCTTTAAAATTCATGGAACAAGTTACAATATTCATAGAATGTTGAACGGTGCTAAGGCGCGGTTATTCTTTCAGGGAAGTCATAAAGTTAGTACCAACATGCTTGAAGCACGTACGGTCCCTGCATGATCGAATTAGAAATTAAGAGATCCGCAGGAGAAATTAAATAACCGATAAGCCTAAGCCCCGAAAATTACACTACATGGTAGAAAATAAACAAAATTGAAGTTTCAATAGTACTTAAAATAAAATTCCTTTGACATCATAAACTAAAACCATCTCAATTATTATCTTTGCCCCTCCATTTTAACTTTCTACCAGCACACCTCAACCAAACGGTCTGACACCAGCTGTTAAGACCCGCGATAGCCCTAGTCCAGAGAGCAGATCTGTGGCCCACATTTGATAAGGTAACTCCGTACGTGCCGATAAGCCAATATGACTAACTCTGGGACCGTTAGCTGGTGGTGCAAGTTTAAAGCTTCGAAATTTGGTTCGCTTGATTCTTGAAGTCATCATTCGTTTTCAAGATTCATGTTACTGGTTAAGACAAAAGGGGGTTAAAAATTAATGTCTTATCTCTATCTATAGACCAGCCTCATCCAGGTTCTTCCCGCGATGGCAACAATTCCGCCACTTTGACACTACCAAATACTTTTTTTACTATAAGACAGGGAAGCACATTCAAGTCAGATTTAATTTTGGAAGACACCCATTTTTCTTTGCTTGTTTATTTTTTATTAATACAGTCAAATTGCCTGACACATTATACATTACATTATTATATTTAACATGAGAGAAACATTCGGGGTGTACTATTTGCGCAAACATTGATATTTCTACTCCACGCTGATTCCTCATCCCTCAAACCCCACGATCCTGATTAGCAAGCCAACAAATTGAAACTTAAAGCTGTTGCAATAAAGGCATTTATGTGATTTCTCGATAGCCGCGGCGGTGAGTCATGTTGATAACAATTATGTTCCTTTCGTAGTGGACGGCTGCTTGGTCAATTTTGTGATCTAATCTGTTTCAGCGCAAAACTAGGATTTTGATGAAGTTGATGTAAAACAAATTATGACTTATTTTCCATAGTGATGATGGTTATCATAACTATGGAAAATAAGTCATGATTTGTTCTGATACTCTTGATATCAAGTTAAGACCCCATTTGTAAATCTGGAAATTGTCAAACGCGAGTAAGCTGTTGTGATTTGTTATGCTCAACAGATGTCACTTGACCTGTAATTATTCTATTGATATTTTTTTCCAGAAACCGAAACTTCGTCTTTTCCTTCTGCAAAGAAAACTAACAACTTACGTCTTGATTGATTGTTTTGTAAAGCTATGTTTGAGGTAAGAAGTCGAGAGGGTGTGTTTGCACCTGAGTTGCGCGAGGATGCGTAGCGAGGGATGTGTTTGTTAAGAACCAATAGAATTGCTTAATTTACCATTGCTTCATTTACGCTGATAATGTGTAGGTAGATGAGAAAGACGATAGATGGATAGGAAGTTGATGAGACGGCATATTTTTAGGGTTCCGTACCTCAGTCGGCAAAACGAAACCCTTATGGGATCTATAATATTTATAATAAAAAATTGGGATTACGAACTTATATTTTCGGTTGAAGAATTGACCGTGACGTACATTGATGTATCCGTAGATAATGTGGGTTTTAGTCAGTAAGAGTCTGACACGCCCTTCCACTCCACCCAGAGCGGAAGAAGTAATTTGATGACTTCCATACTTAAAAAAAAAGGTAATAGGTATTAACTCGGAAAAAATCAAGACTCGATCGGAACCCTCGGTGCGCAAGTCTTACTCGCACTTGTCCGGTTTTTTTAGATTATCTGGCACGAATGTATAAAACCTTACTAAAAAGATTAGCGAAGTTGTTGCTTTATTCAGAAGAGTAGAAGTCAGGTCTAGGTAATTTCACTACGATATATACACAACAATACGCTTGTATAATTAGTTAAATTTAACAAAAACAGATATTAAACATTATGATGGCAAAGCATAAAACCCTCTCCTTTATTACTCATTTGGACAGACAAAAGCGGGCTCCACTTTAATTTGCTGAAAACACGAGTTATTTCTTTTGTACAATAATGAAGAGCATACATTTCATTACTCATTTAATAAAACAGCAAATGAACAAAAATACCTATTCTTTCACCTCTCCCGTCCCGTTTATGTTATTAAAAAATAAACATTGCGGTTAGAACTGGTCTAATCCGGCGCGATCCGGTTTTCACACGTCACAAGGGGTGCGTTTCACCAACTTTTTTGTTTTTAGGGGAAAACACCTTCGGTCGTGTGAAAAAAATATTAGGTGGCCGCTAAATGTAGATTTTCTCGGCTGTGGCAACACGGGGGATATAAAGATGTAACATATATGAAAATATTGAGGAAAAATGCTGTTTTCTGGTGGAACACAATTTTTAGCTATGGCAGGAGTTTTGAATGAAATTAACAAGAGTTTGTTACCATGCCAAAATGAGTTTCATGGTTACTTGTATGCCCGGGCTAACACCATATGTAATGTTGAAATATTATGGCATTATTAATAATATCATTATTACGGTTCCATACCCAATGGGTAAAAACGGGACCCTATTACTAAGACTCCACTGTCCGTCTGTCTGTCTGTCACCAGGCTGTATCTCATGAACCGTGATAGCTGGACAGTTGAATTTTCACAGATGTATTTCTGTTGCCGCTATAACAACAAAATAATTAAAATTAAATTAAATTAAAAATTAAGGTGGGCTCCCCCCATCCAAGAAACGTTTTTTTTTCGGTTTTATTGTTTTGCCCTTATTCTAATTCATTTGGGATCGGAAAAAAATTGTTTTCTTATGACTATTAGTCATCATCTCAGTGCTTTATCCCCTTGCCTTCCAGAAATATCATCATGTCGTTTCAATATATTTCACTTTCAGTCGACAGCGATGCGGACGATTTTGTTGACGCCATTTTTTGTTAAATAGGGGTTTTTATTTTTATTTTAAGTGTATGTAGTTACATTATTATTTAAAATAAACAACATTACAGTAAAAGTATTCTACCTTTGAAGTTATGTGACAAAGCAAAGGAGACTAATATATTTCATATAAATCACCATTCAACTACCCTAGATAGATAGATTTATAAAATTAATGAGGAACTAGAATGTACAGTGAAGTGTAAAGTTTAGCTAAGTTATCTAAACCTTTACTAAGACACTACAGTATGTCCCCGACAACAGCCGAACCAGACCGAACAAAATGATCAGTAGCGCAGCACTAAAACAATTACAACCACAATAATTCAACAATAACACAATCAGCTGTCTCCGTACTTTGTGCGCGACTGTACAGTCGTTACGCAAGTGCGACGTGGTTTATCACGGCATGAATCACTTCTGTTGCCGCCTGTCCGCGTCAATGCGCTGTTTATTGTAATGGTACTGTCGCAGATGGCTGTTGACGTTGACGCAGAGTTGGCGTGGTTTGTATGTAGTTACGCATAGAAATGGGTGATTTCTTATGCAACAAGCAATTTGCCGTAATCCCTATTATTCTACCAAGTTTAGAGAATTGTTCGAAAGAGTTACCGCGGCCCTGGACCGCAAAGGGCATGTAGGAACTGGGGCGGGTTTTAGTATCACACTCTGCTCAAAACAGGAGAAGTTATTTAATTATCTACGGTCCAAAAAAATAAACCCACACCATATTATTATACCTACTATACACCTATTATACCTACTATACAGAAGAAGACACCCCGGGCGTCGGGAGTCGCATGGCAATCTCCGGCTACCGTAGGCGCGGGCTTGCAGACGGCGAGCTAACGCTCGCCGTCTGCAAGCCC
>NDFZ01005484.1:90609-370641 GCA_002192655.3 Mamestra configurata
CCGCTAGGGCCAGAGCCTGCCAGGGTTGCGGAATTTGTTCGAAAGAGTCACCGCGGCCCTGGAACGCAAAGGGCTTTAGAAGGAACACGGGTGGGTTTTAGTCAGTACGAGTCTGACACGCCCTTCCGCTCCACCCAGAGCGGAAGAAGTCATTTGATGATTTCCCAACCAAAAAAAAAAAAACCTACTATACGATTTATACTTATATTAAACAAATACGAACGTAGCTTTGTCTGTCAGTCTGTTCATTACTTCTTCACGTCTTAACGAATTTGTATGAAACTTGACACGCGGGTAATAGGCCATGTCCTGGATACGATGAGATGAACGGTTGTTGCTATATTTTTACTACTGTGTCTATTTTTTTCAATACAATAGGTAATTTTTGTGCAAGTGGGTCAACTATCATTGCAATTGAGGACGAAAACACGCCCGAGCCCAAGACGAGGACGTTATAAAGCCAATATACTTCAATGACAAATTCCCAGGTGTATCAAACGACGTTTTACAATACAATTACCAAAAAAAAACTACCAATTTGAGGCCTTACAGTTTTGTGTGTTATACTCACATAATATTTAAAATAAAGTTTTTGATGGATGTTATTTTCATCAAATTCAATTATGTCGGCGTTATAACGACCTCGCCCACAACTCGGTCCTGTATTCCGCCTCGGCTACAATAATTTTTCAAGCTAGTTTGCCTCCTTGCATCAAAATTTTCTATATTATTGTAAACTAAAAACAGACAAGTGACAAAACATACAAACAACAGTTGATATTCAAACGCCATACCACGTAATAATAATTATTTATTTATTTCTTACCACATATAACAGAGAAAGTAGTTCAATAGTCTACAGACACAATTTTATAAATAATTTGTGGAAGACTGTTGCCTAAACTAAGTTTTTTACAAAACCTGTATGTCAGGTCACCAGGCCCCCTAAACAAAGTTCCACATTATTATTGTTGTACAGTAATATAACTGCGTCTTGTTGAAGACTGTTACGCAACATTATTGACACAATATAACAGCTCAGCCTGCGTGGGCATGGCCCTTCAACTCGAGTTCTTTATGTCAAAGGGCACACGCTGATGCAATAAAGTACAATTTTAATATGTAACGTTTAATATCCTCTCAGTTTGACAAGTCAACATTTAATTTTGTTTCAAAGCTGAAGCTACATATTTAAGCTTGCTTTTGAGCGCGAGTTCTTTCGTGTGAATCGGGGTTTTTATGATTACAATATTATTATATTTTAATATAGTAATATTATAATCACAAATATTGAATTTGACTTTTATTTTTTATGTTAGTTAAAACTTGTTTAATCGTTAATTATTTTAAACTTGTTTCTTTTTTTTTAAATTTTAGGTAATTAGACATTAATTTTATAGTACAGTGCTTGTGAATAGAATATTTTTTTTTGCGGAAAATATGGTACATCGTTCCACAAATTTTGCTTACTTGTTTTCAGCATGCAAAATGTGGCACATCTTATATGTTTAAGCGGTGTTAACCTTGTAAGAAATTGTTATACTAACCTTAGATTGTAGTTGATAATTACTTTAAATATTTACAGTGTAAACAATTGTTGGTTGGCAAATAAAGGAAAATAAAATAAAAAAAATATTTTGTCATCCATTATTTTCTGTCAATAAGATTGTAAACGAGTCTTCACTTATTCCCGTATGCTAATTGTATTGATTAAATGAATTAGATGGCAATATGAAATGATAATAATCTGAGGGCCAATGCTACTTATTTTTAAGCAACGTTCGCATTCGTATGTCAGTCTGTCAGTCGCAATCTGTCAAAATCACCTCCAATGGCCATACATTTTTTTTATGATCGACATTTACAGAGCTTGGTGGCATTCAAGATTCACTCTACCTAATCTTGAATTGTTTTAAATTGTCAGTCAATTATTTATCTTATTTTGTTAATTTATAGTGTTAATAACTAGATTGTACGAGAGATTTCGTCTGAGTGGACCTCAGATCGGTAAAAAGTATAAATGTGCGCCAAATTCGTTCAGTAGTTTTTTGCGTGAGAGAGTAACAGATATCCTTCTCCTTCTCATAGTAATTCTTCTTATTTATAATATACGGCAAGCTGTGCCGGCGCTGCTGCTGCGGCTGTTGAGGCCCTAAAGCGACGCAAATATTGTACAAATACCTTATTGGGAATTACAGTTTTGAGCCGTTTGGGGTCAAAACGGTTGGGTCATGGGGTCCGAGTGCGCGTCTTCTTTTTCAAGGACATTTCTCGCCGACTGACACTTTGCTCTTTTTTTGGCTCGTTTTTTGCTCAAAGAATTAGCATTGCCTTTCAACGTAGCAATGCTGCCAGTCTTCTGGGCACGTTTCCGGATGACAGCGATGCGGAGGAATACTTTGACGCCTGAGTGTACTTTGTTTTTGTATATGTACATACTTAGGTTTAGTAGATGTAAATAGTTTAAGTAGTTTTCAGTTAATTATGTACATTTATTGTTGTTGGTAAGAAAAAGGAATAGGAGAGTTAGAATATTGAATATTATTCGTAGGACTATGTTGGTACACTAGCAGCTACTATTTGTCTCAGTTTTATCAATTAGTTAACTTGCTTCCTACACGTGTTCCTTCCATCGACATACAAGCGATATTCCTCAAACAAAATTGAAT
The DNA here is from genome assembly GCA_002192655.3 of Mamestra configurata. Lineage (NCBI taxonomy): Eukaryota > Metazoa > Arthropoda > Insecta > Lepidoptera > Noctuidae > Mamestra > Mamestra configurata. Next base: position 93,279 of record NDFZ01005484.1, read on the forward strand.
TTTATGCTCGACTTATTCCACTTAAGGCTCTAGTAGGCTGCTGTAAATAATTAAGTGAGTAATAGAGGGATAGCCGGTAGTTAGCCCGGTACTAATTACGGCTACCGGACTTGTGCTGCGCGTATGATATCATCATCATATTAGTTCGTAAACGTCTATTGCTTTACAAGTTAGGGTTATAATGAGATGGTAATTCCTGCATAAAATAACTTTTTCACAAAAAAATAATACAACCGACTTCCAAACCAAAACAAAATAAACACAGCAAAGTATAAAATAACTTTAATTTCGGAAGTCATACGGATAGTCAGAAGCCAGATAATCTGACACCAGTCTTGCCAAGGAGTACCGTGTTCCCCAGTTAATGGGTAGTGGTGGTCTGGTAGGCAGCCGCTCCACGTAAAATACTGGTGTTCAGCTGAATCCGGTTTGACTGGAAGCCGACCCCAATATAATTGGGAAAAGGCTAGGCAGATGATGAATTTCGGAAGTCATAGGTGGATGTTGGTGTTTTTGGTTGTTTCTTCGTATTTTAATACCGACTTCTGAAATTAAAGTTATTTCATACTTTGTAGTGTTTTTTATTTGGAAGTTGGTTGTATGAAAGGAAGGAATCATTTGATGATTACCGATCCAAAAAAATACACTCTTTTGTATTGCAAAATGCGATATCAAATTGACTTTTATTTTTTATTTTTTTTTATTTGCTAGAATATGGTATAATATAAGGTGTTACAGTATTTTTGTTTCAGCATATCCTGCCATAACATGGCGTGCAAATATATTCGCAATAAGCGATGTCAGTAAAATTACTTAGTCTAAGTTACAAATGTCCGAGTCTATTGACTTGTCTTCTAAATAGTCCTTAACGGTGTAATAATTTTTATGTAGTAATAATTTGAAAAGTATTTTTTTAAACATTGTCAGCGGTAACTCTTGCAAACTATTTGGTAAATGATTGTAAATAATAATCGACATGCAGTATACATTTTTCTTGAATAATTTTAGTTCTATTGGCGGCAGACGAAGTCTATCTTTGTGCCGTGATCGGCTATTTGGCCTGTCCGTGCTCGCTTCAAATAAATTGTAGTTCCTTTTAACAAAGATACATATTTCAAAAATATATAAGCAGGGCAAAGGTAGAATTTTATGCTTCTGAAATAGTGGCCTACAGCTGTCTAAAAAGTGTGCTCCACAAATCGCTCGGATACATTTTTTTTGNATACATTTTTCTTGAATAATTTTAGTTTTATTGGCGGCAGACGAAGTCTATCTTTGTGCCGTGATCGGCTATTTGGCCTGTCCGTGCTCGCTTCAAATAAATTGTAGTTCCTTTTAACAAAGATACATATTTCAAAAATATATAAGCAGGGCAAAGGTAGAATTTTATGCTTCTGAAATAGTGGCCTACAGCTGTCTAAAAAGTGTGCTCCACAAATCGCTCGGATACACTTTTTTTGAGCTTTAAAGAATTTTACATTGCCAATGTGACAAACATAAATATATAAGCCAATACTTGCTATTTTTCCTCCACCTCGCGATATAATTTCACTACTATTAGGTACGCCTGACTTTCCCCGCGCGAACCTGAAGCGGTTGTATAAATATTTGATCAGGTAATAGGCCGGTAACCAGCAGTTAGTTTGTCTGTAATTACAGACGTTTGCCTGAGATTTCCTATTCATATTGCAGTGGTCTAATTTCTAAGCTATAACTGTGGCGTGTATAGTTTATATCTCAAAGGAAATAAAATGATCAAAGAATAGAGCAGTGATCTTGGATACAGAAATACTCTTTATTATAAAGTAACAAATGACATAAGGAGCTTACAAATATGATAGCGTATAACAAGGGCAATTGGTAGACAATTTGACATCAGAGGCCCAACACGAATGTTTTTGACGTATAGTAACGTAACGTATAATTTTACCATTTTATATTACCTACTCGTTTTGCAAATAATATTTATTTGCATTGGATACTATAGCAAATAGCTTCATCATTTTGGCCGACGGAACCTGACAATTCAAAAGTGCCTGTAAATGGTCTAATTGAAATTTTGAGTTTTGAGTCTATATTCATATTTTAGTATGATGCAAATTGTGTTTATCGGATAAATTTAAACCAAAATCCTATGGGGTTGTAGTTTTTTATATTCAAAATTCACTTACATTAACGATACTATAAAGTTACCAATACTGACGTATTTGTAACCACCAAGACTCCTGGGTGAGAGAGAGGCGGAACCACACAAAACTCACATCATCTCTTTTTCACAACTTAGTCATATCAATGACGGTGGTACGTCGTAGTAATCACAACGAAGGTATAAAAATAGATAAGCAAATTTGCAATATTGGGGTCATCAAGTAGTTTCGAAATGCAAGCTAAATTGATTTCGAAAAACAGCACAGGCAATCGAAAAAAAACCTTTTTAAGTTTGCGTCAGTGCATCATGATGACAAGCGTAAGCGACTCTTTACACTCATCATCTGCCTAGCCTTTTCCCAACTATATTGGGGTCGGCTTCCAGTCAAACCGGATTCAGCTGAATGCCAGTACTTTACGCGGAGCGGCTGCCTACGAGACCTCCACAACCCATTAACTGGGTAACACGGTACTCCTTAGCAAGACTGGTGTCAGATTTTCTGGCTTCTGACTATCCGTAACGACTGCCAAAGATCTACACACACGACAGCCGGGACCAACGGCTTAACGAGCCATCCACAGACCAACCTTGGCAAGCGTAGCTTAACCTTGAAGATCGACCCGTGCGGCTGTTATTATTTAGCCACGAGCTCATAACACTAATTGTTGGATATATTTAGGGGAATTTTAGTAGCCTAAGGTAGTTAAGGAATAGTCACATATTTTTATGGTACCAGGCCTTAGATGTTCTACCGGGACACCTACTTGTAATCTATATAAGGAAGGAGCTAGTGTTATTCAACATAAACAATCTTTCAATGTTACCTTCACTAGTCCAACAAAATTTGGAAGTAATTCGGAGCCAGCAGCTAAAAGCAAGTCATTTAGAAGCCACAATCACGAGTGAATGCATCCACGGTAGCCATTTTTAATTACAAAAGTAAACCAAACCAGCACTCCGTTAAATTCTAAGCGGTCAGGTAGATACATCAAATTCAACATAGGGTGGACACTTAGTGGTGGAAAAAGCGAAAAATGTACAATTTTATTCAATCAATATAACTCTTCTGTTACTGAGTGACTGACTGACAGACAACGCAAAGCCGAAAATACCGGTAGTTGAAAGCTGAAATCTAGCGTGTAGATTCCTTGAGGAGTGTAGGGGAACACTAAGAGAGGATTTCACAGGAGCAGGAAAAAACCTTTCTGTTCCTGTCGCGTGCAAAAGCTAGTTTTTCTACAATGTGGAACAGTTTTCACGAAAATTACAACTATCTGTATAGCATAACGACTGCCTAAATGTTTTGTACGTATATAATAGTGTCTCTTGGTATTGTTTGATTAGATCAGACTACTCTAAGAGTTATAAAATCAGCTGTGTAGCAGAGTTCAAGCCAGTAACAGTTTGATTTCCTGAAAGTACTCTTTTGAATAGCATTCAATTAAAAACAACTGAAGTTAGAAATTTTATTCCTGCAGCAAAATACGTTTTGATTGTCATTTATCTCCGACAGGGATGTGATCAGGAAACCACCACTCACTACACAACACACACTCACTCACTAACTACTATCACTAGTGGACTTAATTTTTATAGAATCGCTCGCCCGCTAACCGCTCCGTTTAAGCACCCAAACCACAGTCCTCATAGTGATGAGATAGCACCCGAAGACAGACAGTTTAATCGGGCCCTTTACTTAATACAATCTGCGCTCAGATCTAAATTAATGCAAGTATAGTCCGCGGTGCGGTGGGACTTTTTACTGTAGTCTTTTTGGTGTAGGCAGAGTTAGAAGTTTTAGTTGTGTTGTTGAAAATGTGCTCACAAGTTCCTGAACAGAATTCTTAAAGTATTTCGTTGTAGGTTTACAGTCTGGGAAAAATAACTTTGTTTTTGTTTATGAAAATTGAAGTTTTAAATAATGTCTAAATTTATATGAAGTCTTTAATATTATGCCAATCACTCGATCGTTTTATTACGAAATTTTGCGGGATTGTATTTTGCCGATCCCCCTTTTTGTGAGCGGGTTTTTGAACTACGAAAACATAGCTGCTATTGAAACTCAGTTGATTGAATTTACCAAACAAATATAACGTAGCATCTTATCTAAATTTTCCAAAGACTTAGGCAGAGTTGTCAGTAAACTACACTCATATTTTGCCTGTTAAGATTAGAATTGATGCAATAGGAAGCGAGCCTTCTGCACAAAAACTTCATTCCGGGCTGTAACTGAGTGAATCCAGTTAGCAAAATCCAATTACAATTAGTATGACCCGGGAATCGAACCAGAACCAGTGCTCAGGAGTAGCACTTACTAAACCTTAGACCAAAATCCTTGAAAATTTATCAATGAAAATCACTACAGCTAAGCAAATAAAAATAAAACCTAAACGCTAAAATATCAAACCACAAACAAACCGTACAAATCTAAAAGCGAAGCCCAAATGTTCCGTGAAATCAGTTTCATTGGAGCTGTATCGAATATTTTCATGACAAATGCCTGCTATATTTCAGACGGGCTATCTTGCGAGTGCCAACAACTGCTGCTTTTCGACCTTTGCAATTTATAAGTAGCTATGTTAGGGAAAGAGTGGGATGCTGTTCTTTTCTGGTGTAGACGCGAGATTATTAGCCCAGGGGCTTATTTTATGAAACTGACTGGTGACTATGATAGGCCTTTTTTTTTAAGGTATGGAAATCAAATGACTTCTTCCGCTCTGGGTGGAGCGGAAGGGCGTGTCTTACTCTTACTGGCTAAAACCTATCCGTATTCCTTCTAAAGCTGTTTGCGTTCCAGGGCCGCGGTGACTCTTTCGAACAAATTCCGCAACCCTGGCAGGCCCCGTATTCTATGCTGACATCTCTTTGAGGCGCGCGTGAAACACAACGTGCCATTGATCCGGGCAGGGACAGCGAGCCACCCAACGCTCGCCGTCCGCAGGCCCGCGCCTACGGTGGCCGGGGTTCGCCCTGCGACTCCCGACGCCCGGGGCGTCTTCTTTTGTAGGACCATCAGAGGCCTACTAATTTTACTCTAGACTATCATAAAACTGAGACACTTTTGACCGTTCTGAAATAAAACTAATTTTGACATACATATTTTTATGTATATTATACTATATTATATTATTTTAGCTGTTTTAAAATAAATTAGATAGTAAATTAGTAGACCTCATTTTAATACACACACCTACACTCACTCTAACAAATATACTCTCACACACACACACGCAACATGCACAATACACTACACACTCACAGACACACCATTTTTAGTTTTAACATTTTCTCTATTTTAGTTTTTAAATATTCCTCTCTGTACGTGAAGGCTTGGATGTTTACAAATTAGTGCTTAATAGTATTGTTTTAAGAGGGTGAGAGCCTGGAGATCTGTCATACAGGTCCCGAACACACTACAGACTCCAGCTCTCACAAAGGTTACAAATTTGATTGAAATCATATGTCACGAACCAATGTCGGTACCTTTTGAGAGAAATAAATCAAATTATTAAAAAATATTATTATTTGTCCCTTACCTCCTTGAAAAACAACTCTCGCTGCACTCACTCCACAAAACTCACCTTCACTCACACTTCACACAAGATCGAGAAAACACTCACACATCGGCTCACAGCATGACTCCATATTTTCTGCAGAACTATACTTAGATTGTTTATTGTTATAACTTCTTCCTTTATTTGTGTTCAGCATATTGTTTAAACTTCACTTGGTTTTGTAATTTTGTTATGTATATTGTGTAACTTCGACTCCTGCACGGTACCTCTGTAAAAGCTAATTCTAGCCGTGGAGGGACCTGGTGACCTGTAACACAGGTTTTTCCCAAAAACCTATATCAGGCACCAGTCTCTCACAAAAGTGGAATACAGCTGAGACAATAAAGCTGACTTTAGTACACATTAACTTTAAGTCAGCTTTGTGAAGAGAGGATAACTGAATATTATTTCGTGTATTTAATTTTCTTTACACTTATATTTACATTTTTAATTATTTCTTTTAATAAATACAGATGTAACAAAAAAATGCATTTAAAAGTATTAAAAATAGTAGTCCGCCGGTGTCGGGAGCAGGGTCCAAGCTACCGGTGGTTAGGATTCCAGAGAAAGGAACTTCCACTTCACTATACGAGCCGTATCGAGGAATACTCCAGGGTTGCGGAATTTGTTCGAAAGAGTCACCGCGGCCCTGGAACGCAAAGGGCTTTAGAAGGAACACGGATGGGTTTTAGTCAGTAAGAGTCTGACACGCCCTTCCGCTCCGCCCAGAGCGGAAGAAGTCATTTGATGATTTCCCATCCTTAAAAAAAAAAAAAAATGAGGAATACTGCCTTCTGTATCAGACCCTTTATCCAACAGCGCAACGACAGCTTCGACAGATGACAACCTCGTGTGCTAAGTCGAGGTTCTTGATTTGTTTCTCTTTCTCAGCTTTCACGAAGTTCTCGTCATGCTAGATGGTAACATTGATTATCATTGTGCGGCGCGCTAATCGGTCTATCACCACGATATCCGGCTTATTGGCAACATTATAGTCCTATCACTAATGATAGACCGATCCCAGTACAACGTGGGATTATTATTATATAAAATTCTTCAGCAACGTACCATTCGCATCGCAATCGCAATTACTGAGATGCGTATGCGAACGTTGCTTAAAAATATGTAGTAGAATTGGTCTTCCTCTGGTAACCCGACAACTTTGTAAGTTGTTTTCGTACATTTTCTGCTTACACCTTACCAAAATTGTGCCAATTGTCATGTTTTGACAGAATTTTGCGTTGTCAGTTATATTTATCATAAATTCAAAACCAAGAGGGGTGATGACGTAAAATTAACATTCACAGCACGATGCCTATTTTAACTTTTTAAATAAAATCAGTGGTAATAGTAATCCTCTTCGACCATTAGCACCACAATTAATATAGACGATTTGGAAATAACGAGTTCTGTGAATCAGAGTAATAATTACCCAAAATTAATGCGAAAGCACTAACGAAACCCCACCAGGCATAAACAAGAGGACTATATATTAACAATATATCCTTATATATATCGTGCAATTAACCCAAGTTTCACCGTTAACCATAAAACGGGTTAAGGGTTAACAAATTAAATTATTCTGGAATTATATGCGTGATTCGTTTTATTGCGAATGATGGTGGGTTCAGACGAATGTCGTTATGTCATCTTATTAAATTAAAATGGGTACTAAAGTTAGTAGTATATTTGAATGGTCTTTATGAGGATAATAATACCAGATATGGTGTGTTTACATTAGTTTTCAAATAATTGTTGTTAATGGTTTTATTTAAATAATTAAAGAAATTAAAAGCTAACTTTCATTAGTTAACTTTAATATTAATTTTCGATTCTGGGTTAAAGACGTACATTTTTGGACTGATTATATTATATCACACTTCACACTAATAAAGGCGAAAGTTTAGATGTATGGATGTATGTTTGTTACTCTTTTACGTCAGAACGGCTGACCGTCCCTTGATGAAATTCGGCACAGAGGTAGATTATAGTCTGGAATAACACGAAGGATACTATATTTTATAATATATATATATACTACTTTATTCCGAGACTTTGTTCCCTTGGGATAATTTCCGACATACACGAGGGCGAAGACGTTATTTTTTTATCGATACAAATATTATAAAGAGGAAATATTTGTATTTTTGAATGTAAAGAATAAACTTACAAACTACTGGACCGATTTCAAAAATTCTTTCAGCAATGGATAACTACATTATCAGCGAGTAACATAGGCTATATTTTTTTTCCCGTACTCCCGCGGTAACGAGAATTAAGCGACTGAAACCGCGTGACGTCCACTAGTTTATTAATAAACGCGAAGTGATGGCGCCTCGTCTGAACAAACCTTTACGTTGACGGTTTCGCGAATTCTCGCGAAGGTTATAAGTTTATTAGTTCGCAGTTTATAGAGATCTCGTAAAATGTACCAAACTAATCTCGGTTTGTACTACAGTATTCGTATTAGTAATTCTTGTTTGAGATGGGTTTCCGCGATATTCAATTTGTTATTACTGTCTATAAATGAAAGTGCCAGTTGTAAGACTTGAAAGTATTAATAATGGTCCGCGCTTATTTAGAATTAGTTTAAATACAAGGGGATTAGTCCAAATCATTTTATTATAATTATTATCTTAAGATGCACTTCCATTTATTGTTAGTTATATTAGTTTTACCTGACGCTGGGTACCTCATTGACCTATAATAATTCACCATAAAATCTGAAAAAAAACCAAATAAAAGGAGGAGAAAGGAGATTAAAATCAATCAACACTTTTAACATTTCTCACTCGCTTATTCGAGATGGCGCAAGAAAAGAGTATATGATCTCAGGAGGAGTTTGCCTAGTTGTGGGACACAATAGGCTTATAAAAAAAATCCTTTCTTATTGAACTCGATAATTAAGCACACTTACTAATCAATGCTTTTGATTAATGCAACGTTGAGCAAAATAAATACATTTTATAATAAAACCAAGCGCCTTTATTTATTAAATAAACAAAAGACAATAAAATATTGATTAGCGATTCTTAATTCAAACCGAGAATTTAGAATCAGTATTTGACATTAATAATAATAATTAAGTAAAAAATTATTCAAATAAAATCGTTTACAAAAGTGTACATTTAGCCAACAGTAAAAACATTTTCCATTCAATTAAAGTGCCTAAATAAACTAGAACTAAGATATTTTTATTAAAGGTGCAATTAATGGTTTTTAATATTTATATAAATTATGTATATTATGCTCAGCGAGTGTTATAAATAAGGCTGAAGATGCATCAACTAAGTTCCGAAGGCTTCATGACAGCCTTTACAATATAAATACACGTATAAACAAGAAGTTGTGTGGAAATAGTAAAGGAAATCCATTTTCACATCAATCCAGTCACGAATGTCGGTGTGGCCCCAAAATTAGCAGTTAAACTTTTTAATGTATCTGCTTGATAGTGTGACTAAATAGAATAGGGACTTCGGATCGAATCGTGTGCGTGAGGTAGCAAGTACCTCACGCACACGACATTGGATATTGAGCTTTTTGTAGAACATGCCTAAGGTTGTAAAGATTTTTTTATAATTATGGTATTCCTACATGACGATGATAAATCTGTGTGGTATATTGTCGGGTTTTAGTAAACTTTCGCAATTCATAAAATGGTATTTGAACTATCTCTCACACGCGACTTTACTCGCGTCATTATAAATTTTCGCAGAAATGTAGATTTTAACCGTCTCCTGTGTCCCTTCTATCCCTGTACCAAAACACATTAAAACTGGTTCAGCGATTTAGGCGAAAGCGTAACAATTGTATATTTCTAAGATTGCTTGGGTGTAAAACAACTTTATTTCTCATGAGAACTAAAAAATAACAATTATAACTAGAACTATTAACATTAGTTACGTCTAGAATGTTGGAGACATTATATTAACATGTTCTGTTTTATGCTATTTCAAATTTTGTGATTTATTCCTTAATTAGTTGCCGCCCGCGGCTCCGACCGCGTGTATGTCGAGAATTATCCAAAGGGCACGTACTCCCGGGATACAATCTTATGTCCTTTCCCGGGACTCAAACAATCTCTATAACAAATTTCATCTAAACCGGTCCAGCCGTTTGTGCGTGAAACAGTAACAAACATACACACACACTCACAAACTTTCGCCTCTATAATATTAGTGTGATCTGCGTTTGAATGTGTTTGTATTTTCAAATTGTTTTACAGATATCCTCCGGAAAATATTGAACATTTTTAACCATATTTATAATCCATTTCAATATAAAATCTACAATGGCAAATATAGTTAAGTAACACCAGTAAACAGATAATATTTAACAAAGCTCAGTAATCCAAGTATTCCTGTGAATTACTCGGTTTTCATTGAGAATTTCCCGGAATTTTCAACTCTGAATTTTGTTGTGTATTCAGCTGGTTATTTGCTTGTTATCAAACTACCAGGAATTTGATAAGAGGATACTTTTTACGTTATGTATATTTTTAGATAGGAAAGGCAAAGATATATATTAAATTTTCTTTATCCCGCAGCTTGGCTTGCATTCATGTTTTATTTTCGCAAAAAAATTGCCTATAATCGTTTCCAGAATTACTTCTCTCTGTACCAAATATCATCAAAATCGTTAAGCGATTTAGACGTAAAAGCGTGACAAACAAACTTATTTTCGCATTTATAATATTAATTAGTATAATACATATTAAGTAAGTGTATTTAAAAAATATCAATGATATTTCCATTATGTCGAAGATTTATTATTTGTTAACGATTTGTAAAGAATATCAACTTACTATGCAATAATCTCGTCTCATAATATACTGGCTACACCTGGTTATACCAGAACCCAACCCTAACACAGTCGCAAAAAACCTTGGCAAACGGATGAAATTTTCGCTAAAACACAAAATTGATTCGCCAAACCAGGTTTGACGGTTCATCAATCAAGTGTCCCAGGTCCAAAGTTTCAGCAGTTCCCTTTGGGTAGCGTGATATTATCCCATATCTGTCACTATGTCCCATTCGCCGACGGCTAACGTTAAATACTGTGCGTTTACGGCGCGTTTACGAGCATAAAACAAAACAATATAAAGTTTCCCTACAATTTTCTATTGCTTTTAACTAAATTGATATTTTTGAAACTGTGTGTCCCCACACACAGTTTGTTTTGATTAAAGTTGGTTTTGGTGTGAAGGTGACTTTAGATTCTTTGGTTTTGCTCGTTTCTATGTCTAGACTAGCTTTTGTTTACGACTTCATACGCGTATATATCGTTTTTTCCCGTTCCCGTATAGCCTATAGCCTTCTTCATGAATGTGGCTATCATATACAAAAATAATTTTCCAAATCCGACTTGAAGTTCCAGAGACTAGCGCGTTTAAACAAACTCATCAGCTTTTTTTTTTTTTTATTTAATATGGGTTTGCTCTTGACTCTAGTCTAGGTCATAGATGACAGAGACAAAGTCGACGATGGAGCGAGCTTATCCAGAAGAAGCTTGTTCACTCTAATTTTGAAGAGATTAGGGTTGTATGCGTTCGGAAACACAGACGCAGGCAGAGAGTTCCACTCCTTTGCTGTGCGCATTATAAAAGACGTTTGGAAACGTTTAGTGCGAATTGGTGGAATAGCAACAAGGTAGGGATGGTAACTTGCAGTGCGTCTAGATGTCCGATGGTAGAAGGGGGCCGGTGGGATGAGATCGTGGAGTTCCTGGACACTCTCCCCGAAGTACGGCGATGAGCCAAGCTGTGAAGCTTGGCATCCACCAGTCTTACGTCGCCAATGAGCCTTTTAGCTCTGTGTTCCACCGAGTCAAGCGCGGCAAGTTGGTATTTAGCTGAGTATTTAGCTTTATTATTAGTATTAGTATAGATAAGTTATTGAGATGATTGCATTTAAGTTAAGTACGATATCATACCGAGTTTTTTTTCCAAATATGTACGTTTAAAGTTGAAAACGAGATGTGCCAAGACAATTTTAAATCCATGAAGAGAACTGACCCAGTAACAAGAAGATTGACCTACCCAACGGTTTATTAACCCATCTTCAACACCACCTACACCAATTCTCGTGTTACACAATTCCTATCGTTATAGAATTGAGGAACAATTGGCAGACTCACGATCATTGTCCGTGATTGCTGAACGAATGAGTTTACGCAGGAGTGAAGGACAACATTGATAATTGTGGAACGGTTGAGGCTTGAGGGGATAATCACACCTTATGTCATGGTAACGCTTGTCGAGGTCGGTCTGTGGATGGGTGACCATTTTAACATATCGAGATTCCTCCGTGACTCGGAAATAACGTTAAGCCATTGGTCCCGGCTGTCATTTGTAGAGCTTTGGCAGTCATTATGGATTGTTAGAAGCCAGAAAATCTGACTCCAGTCTTGCCAAGGAGTACCGTGTTACCCAGTTATTGGGTTGTACAGGTCTGGTAGGCAGCGGCTCCACGTAAAACACTGATATTCAGCTAAAACCGGTTAGACTGGAGCGGACCCCAATAAAGTTGGGAAAAGGCTAGACAGATGATGATTTCATGGTGACTAGGGCTTTGATTGCATAAGACTGCAGGTGGTAAGCTGAAGTGTTGCAGGATCTTGAAGCTGACTATCAGAGACTGGAAATTAGCTTCAGTCTGCCTAGCCTTTTCACAGCTGTATTGGGATCGGCTTCCATCGAATGCTTCGATTTTTCATGAGGCGACGTCCTTTACAGACGGATGATATATTTTCAATTTTCTCCAGCTATTTTAATTTAAAAACCAAACTACTGAACCGATTTTGATGAAATTTCTATGGATCCAATTGTTCCTTCAATCCAACGTTTATCCTTTCACATAAAAAATAGTTTTTTAAATCGGTTCATAAATAACGGAGTTATGAGGGTAAAACACATAAAAAAATAAAACCGAATTGAGAACCTACTCCTTTTATTGAAGTCGGTTAAAAATATAATTTAATATCTATGTCTACATTAAAAAATGACATCATTGCAATAAATAGGTAGATAGTAAAATAAAGAACTGAAAAAAAAAGTACGTATGAAACATAGAAAGAGCTTCTTTGCATAATTGAATGCTAAGTAGTGCAGGTGGTACTTTCAGAACCACTTAAGTTCCAAGCTAAAATCTTACACTAACATCATAATACAAAAAATACATAGTCGAACATATAATCTCCTCCTTTTTTTGAAGTCGGTTAGAAACAACAATTTTATGTATTGTAGAATTCTTTGCCAATGACACTTCATGTATGAGACACTGGTCACTGCTCTAACTTTTACTTTTTTTTTCGGTTCCTTGAAATTAAAAAAAAAACAACACACTTACTAGACAACCGGCTTTTACCTTCCTACTAAGCTTATCAGCACGTATTTCGCACTAGTGCGGCAAATTCGCCTTCGGCTCGGGCGTATATTCTGCCATGGCTGCAATGACAAAGTTCTCCCACTTTCATTAAAATAAAAATGAACAATTTCTTTATTTTTTTCTACCATAAATTAGCCTCATTATGGTTCGAACTAGATAGGTATCAAGGAAATAACAAGCTTATTATGAAAATTGACACTTAAGTGTCCAAGCTATTAATGGGTTCGGAAAACCTAGTTATTGCACCTGCAGAACCAAGGTTTTCCGATACTAAAGGCGATAAAAAACAAAAGGCATTTATAAGCGATCAACCCTTTCCATTTGGAATTGAAACCTTTTTCATAAAACAACTTCAATTGTGGTGTGTACCTCATCTGCCTAGCCTTTTCCCAATTCTATTGGGGTGGGCTTCTGACTATCCATAACGACTAAAACATAGTCACCATGACATCATCATCTGTCTAGCCTATTCCCAACTATATTGGGGTCGGCTTTCATTCAAACCGGATTCAGCTGAATACCAGTACTTTACGTGGAGCCGCTGCCTACCAGACCTGCACAACCCAACAACTGGGTAACACGGTACTCTTTGGCAAGACTGGAGTCAGATTTTCTGGCTTCTGACTATCCGCAACGACTGCCAAAGATCTACAAATGACAGCCGGAACCAACGACTTGACGTGCTTTCCAAGGCACGGAGGGAACGCGGTATGTTAAGATGGTCACCCACCCACAGACCATCCTCGGCAAGCGTTGCTTAACCTTGAAGATCGACCCTTACGGCTGTTATTATTTATCCACGAGCTCCTGTGGTGTGTACCTAAGGACAAATAATTATTAATTTTCCTAGCCGTGCCTCAGTCGCTAGGGTTGGCATCCAGTCTTACCGGCTGCAGCTGAGTACTAGTATTTCACTTGGAGTGCCTGCCCATCTGACCTCCAAAACCCAGTAGTTATGCGTGTTCTCCCCATGGCAAGACTGTTGTCAGATTTTTGAACTATTTGATAGTCGTTACGGAGAAGCATCTTCAGAATGACAGCCGAGTCGGGGTTTCCAAAGCATGAAGGACTCTCCGTACCATACTAATTGTACTACTATATAAATAAGTACTACTATAAATGCGAAAGTATGTCTGTCTGTTACCTCTTCACGCTTAAACCGCTGAACCGATTTAGATGAAATTTGGTATTGTTATAGTTTTACTTTTCATCCCAGAAATCATCCTTTAAGGAGGTGAAAAGGGGGGTGGAAGTTTGTATGAGAGTCCGTCATTATTAAAGATATTTAGTCATTGAAATAAAAATAAATATGTATGTTTGAGCGTTTTTGATAATTGTACCATAAATGCGAAACTGTGTCTGTCTGTTACCTATTCACCGATTTAGATGAAAATTGGTATAGACATAGTTTGAGTCCCGGGAAAGGACATAGAATAGTTTTTATCCTGGAAGTATGTTCCCTTGGGATAATTTTCAACGTTCACGCGGGCGGGGCCGCAGGTAAAAGCTAGTACCGTACAATGGATGACCCATCCACGAACTAACCTTGGCAAGCCTTGCTTAACCTTGAAGACCGACACGTGCGGCTATTATTACTCAGCCACGAGCTGTTTTAAGTACAATTTCTAGTGTGTAACCACAATATACTTAACTGAAATGCGTAGAAAATATTTAGCGGAGACATTTCGTGAGGACACCGCTTTCCGGACACAATAAAAATATGTAAATTGAGCCACCGTCGCGGAAACCATTCCGCTTAATTGCAATCCCACCACCGACGGTTTATATATTAAAATCACGCGACAACCCTAATGAGTGTATCTATACGTATTGTGTTTGTATTGTGACTGTTGAGGTTCTAATGTTTGAATTAGAAGGTCGATAAAATAGATTAAGTGAGGATTCTAACTTGAAGATATTTTTGAATAGGTAATAACGTAACACTAGAGATACATATACCTCTTCTATCGCGCAATGCGAACCTTTCCATTTTTTTTTATACATTGCGACTGAAATGCGAATGCGAACGTTGCTTAAAAAATAGTAGAATTTGGCATTCTGAGGTTCTAGACAAGTTACATTACTCACATTCTGTCAGCGTTGGGTTGGCAAAGGCGAATTCAGCTTCAAAAATGTATGGGATTAACAAGCGTTGTCAAAATGTCACGTGATCAATACCTTATATATTGATATAGCGAATAAATTGAAATAAGGGCTAGAAAAAGTAGTAGAGGAGGCGGTGGAAGATCGACCTACACCCATCTGATAATTTATTAATAAACACGCCTGTGATAGCTTGTCAATCGAAAATTGTTCATGACTAAGTTTAATTAAATTAATTTTTATCCATATTTATATCTATGGAATTTTTCTTCTCTTCTTTCTTTTTTAGGTGTACCATTTATATAAACAATAAATATAGAATAGATAAATACATTATATAAAATAATAATTATGAAACAAAAGCAGATAACCCTAGTAAGGACGACTAAGGAGATAAGATTTTTGTTGAAAGATTAATAAAACTTTAAATTTTGACTGACTGCATCGTGTTAATTTCGTTCTATAAAGTGATAAATACTGTGTCGGTATTTACTGCAGTTTTCCTAGAATGAAATTCAACATTGGAATGATCGGAATAATGTAACTGCTGTACAATATTATATAGAAATCCAAACGAGTGTCTGTGATTCCGTGAAAATTCAATTTCCAATGATACTGTATTCATGCCATACATTGACAGATTTATTACGACTTAAATATTATGAATTCTCGAAACCAATGAAAGCTCCGAAAATACAAAATACCAAAATGATAATGATATTCCACTTTAAAGCAAATTTATTCAGCGTACCAATACGATTTTACAACCGAAATCAATGTATCAATCTCGTATCGGTTTTCAACTTGAAATACAATGGAAAACACAATACAAGTTTAATTTTAAATTCAATATTAAACTAAAAATGAAAACTGAATACACTCAAAAAAATGTTGCCAAATATAGATCCTCTGCACGTTGACCCAACAAATAAAACAAGTAAACACATATGATTCGTTGAATGGAAATAAAAAATCCATTTACCATGCCTCCTGGCCATGTAAAGGTACCAATTGTCGAAAAACCCGGCTATTTTGACAGCTCTGTACCATTATACCCGGGTCTGGTACTAGAGAAGGGAAGCCGGCGGGTCAGGGTAGGCTAGCCGCTGCCAGTACACATTATGTCCGTACTATGTTTGAACGGTCGCGAGTGCATAACCGGAGGCGATGCAGTCCTGTTGATTTTTTATTTTTTATGCCCGGGTCCGTTGAGAGCTGGGCGTTAATCAATACTTTGTACATGCTGCACGCAAAACAAAAAAAAAACACGTATTGTTTTGTACACGGATAACATTTTTTATCCGGATCTGCGACCGGATATGGGCAAAATGAAAGAGTGTATTAAATCGATCGTGAACAATATTTAATATTCGCTTTGTGTTGGTTTTTGCGAGGGTGAAAATAGAGCATGGTGCTGCATTATTCGCGCGTAAAAGTTGGCTTAGAAAATGGGTTGACGCTGCGCTTTTTGCAAAAAAACGTGAATGGCGCGGTTTTTTGGTTTACCACGAGCCTTATGGCTTTTTATTGGAGAATTTTAACGTGATAAAGTATTCTGAATGTGGATTAGATCGGGGCTGGATGTGATGGTCATAGTTTTTATTCTTTAAACATGAAATGGACTGACGAATATCAGCTACGAGTACTTCTTCACATAGTATATAACAATCGCTTTCGCCGTCTGTATGCTTACATCTTATAAACTGCGCTACGGATTTTAATGCGATTTTCATCAATAGACAGAGTGATTCAAGAGGAAGGTTTATGTGTGTTATCCGTCCCGAAATTCTTACGGAAACGGGAAAAATGGGATATGCGCGTACGAAGTCGCGGGCAAAAGCTAGGGTAGCTTATTTCTCGAAACAATTAATGATCCATAAATAAATGAACCAAAAATTACACCACAAATGAAATTAAAAAAGAAATAATTCCGAGCAAGTAAAATTGCAATATAATTTCCACTTCAGGAAACCCGAGCTTTCATCTGAAAATTAATCCATGTTTACGAAAAATTACACCAGCATCAACAAAAAATACTTTAAATTAATAGGGAATACAAATTAAATTAAACAGCAAAAAAACAAAATGTTTCACTACCAATCAAGACCAAAAAACGCCGAGCAAGTAATTTTACAATATATTTTCCACTTCATTAAACCCGAGCTTTCATCCGAAAATTAATCCGTGTTTACGAAAAATACTTAAGAAATATTTTCCAAAAATAATTGCATTATGAAACATGTCTACGCATCCTCACAGAAAATGTTGAAACCTTTTAAAACAACAGAAAAATGAGTACCTAGAGATAAATAAACAGAGAAAAATATGCTTGTTTCAATGAAATACGCAAATGAGAGGCTTAAACATGTTACATAAAGATAAAAAGATACTCTCAGAGCGAGGATTAATGCGCATCAAAAAAGAATTAAACATTTATTTTAATGTTAAATATTGTACTTTTGTGGAAAGTAGAAAATTGGGTTTTACGGTGTTTATTGAAAGGATTACCATTTACAGTAAACTTGTTATATGGAAAAACCGAGGATTTAAGTTCGAGTACGTAAACAAATCATGTTTTTGATCCGTAATATTATTTAATAGCTAAAATTGAACCAAGTTGAATCCTGGTGCAGAGTAATATGGGATCCTGGAGACGATTAGAGGCTACGTTCTTGCGAAAAAATATATAAATGCGAGAAAATCTGCGTGCAAAAGCTAGTGAACTATATTTTTAATAGTCCAGCAGAAGAAGGCGAGTATTATTATAAATCAATAGGATGGATGTTCTGCAAATGGATCCATTGCGATAATCACCACATTTGGCTTACAGATTGGTGATATTTTTTTTTGTAGAACGATTGCCTCTCTAGGCAAACTGGGCAAAACTGATAGTCAGGCGTAGCTTCTATTTTTACGAAGTTATAAAATTATTTTGAAGAAATTGCACCAGTCGAAAAAAGCTTATTTTATATTCCCTGTCCCTTGTCCCTTCCAGCATATTTAAATTTTCTCCCTAAATCTAGAAAGACATACAGCACCCCAACAAGTCCCCTTAACGTTAAGTATTTAGAAATTAAAAACAAAAAGAACTTTTTCCCATGAACAGGCACTCGAGACAAGTTGAGCCTGAACTCGTTGAGCTATGTCGAGTAATGTTGAGCCAAAGTTGAGTGATGTTTATGTTTACCGCAGTCACGAACGAACGCGATGTTCTTAATTAGTCCACTTTTATGTGCGTCATTAGCGATATATTTTTTCATTTGGTTTCTGTTGATCTTCATTTGTTTTTTTGATATGATTCGAATGCCAAATCAGTTTACAGGGTTTTTTTTATGGCAGGTATATCTAAACTAATGAGACAATTTGTTTGATCGCGGAGGAGATGGCGGGTCGACCTGGATGGCTTCCTTAAGAATGGGAAGGAACCTTCGGATGTTATAGAAGGGGGCCTTTGCCCAACTGTGGGATAGCACGGGAAACTAATAATAATAATATTCTAATCTTTTTTTTTAGATACCTTTTTTCTGTCGAAATTCGAACCACGTGTTACTGAGAAAAGTTCACATATTAATACCTATATCTACTCATCCTCAACTTATTTGAAGGGACTTAGCAGAGGTCACCTGTGGAACTCCTGAGACTCCTTCCACCCTTTAAATAATAAATAAACAGCCATATACCATTCGTCATGCATGGTAGTCAAAACTGATAATTTACCCACTAATATCCATTCACAAAAAAGCAACCAAATAAGGCATAGAATTCTACTTTGAATGGCCATTAAAATTAACCATGTATTGTGTGGGCAGGACCACTTTTGACAGCTTATCAATTCAAGGTTCGAGTTATTTCAATATGGCATATATGGAAAGACACACTCCTGTTTTATTTAATACGTCTATATTGGTAAAGACAAGTTGTAGGAAATATTTTGAAGTAATTAATTATATGATTTAAATATTTTTGACATTAGATGCTCCTAATATGGGGAAACATCATTTGGTTTGGTGAAAAAATTGCTGCTTACAAGGCAATGAAATCATGTTAATGGGCTCTGTAATGGTCAGATGGTTCCAAATGATGGTAGGTAAGAATGAGCTTCTGGGTTTCATTAGCAGGTCAGACAAAGTTTAGAATTGTGGCTTCTGAAATGACAATTATTTACAAAGTCAAAGTCAATTCATTTATTTCAACTAGACCATTAAAAGGCACTTTTGAACGTCAAATTTACAGTTTGAATTTAAAATATTAATGACTCTAGTCGTCCGCAAAAGGTAGATTCTTATGGAGAAGAACGGACAAGAAACTCCATAGTTACTCTTTTCAAATATAAGTTTTACAATATTTTGGATACATACATTGATCAATTGGTTATATTATGTGAGCACAATGCACCCAACATAACACTAATATACAACACACACTTATAAATACTAATAGGTACAACAAAGCAATACCAGCAGAGAGTTAAGTTTGCTCGTAAGGGGCATGGTCACAATTGATCAGTGTGTGAGTTAAATTACATATTAAAAAAGTTAAATTACACTATGCTGCATTAGGATTTTAGTTGATTGGAGTAGGTTAAACTATTCGGGCCTCGGCTAACACTAGAGCTGGTAAGTAGAGAGTAGTAGTACACTAGAGTAAAAAAAACGGTCAAGTGCTAGTCGGACTCTCACACGAAGGGAACTCTCCGTACCATAAACCGTAAAAAAACCCGTTTCTTGTATGAGCCCACTTTAATTGTTAATTTAATTTAATTTGTATTCTTTTTTGATATAGCGGCAATAGAAATACATGAGTACTCTAAAAATTTCAACGATCTATGGCGCAAGGACTTTCTTTTTTTCCGAACTTTCTCAATTTTATTGCAGTATCGGGTTAACCTTGACCATAAAAACCATTTAGGTTCAGAGACACATGATCCTACGACGCACTGTTTCCGAATGGCCTCCGAATTTTATTTCATTTAAATAAAACGCTCTATATTTCCAAAATAGTAGTTCGGATGAAATCTTTTTGGATAGCAATTGTTGCTCTGGTCAAAAAATATGATGAAACAAAAAATAAAAAAAAATTACGAAAAATGTTTCAACGAAAAAAAATTTTTTTGTTTTTTTTTGCTGCTCATAGTGTCCCCTAAGTACGCATAGTCCTCTAAGCGTATACTCTAACTACTACAACTCCGCCCCTAAGACGATCCACTAACCATTATTACGTTTTTCCATCAGAAAATTCTCATTAGGAGCAAAGTCAAAGTCAAAGTCATAACGTTTATTTCAATTAGCCCATTAAACGGCACTTTTGAGCTCACTCTGGACTAGCGAAAAATAAGTACATTAAGTTGACCTCCACCTAACCGTTCGAGTAATACAGTAATACTGGAGCGATGTTATTTTATGTAAAATACTGTATTTATTCTGTGAGTATAATAGTTAAAAGGACAACACCATTCAACACGCAAGTCTTGGTGACCACGGTCAAAACGACTTATTCACACATTGCGGTCAGTAATTATAACAAGTTTCCCTCCTGTGCCTGCTTGCATAACCAATTGTATGGTAATTACCTTATGTAATGCTATGCCGGTTGAGAATTAGAAGGTTTCTTTCTAATAGGTAATTGTTATGTATTGGGATATTTTTTTCTAAGGTGTTGTAATAAAGTCTTGGCCAAGATTTGTTTGTGAGGAGATTAAAAGTTTATCAAAGAGATATTCAGAGATATATTTTGCGAAAGAATGGGGACTTTGTATTGACTAATAGACAAATAATTCGGTAATTATTTATATTTTTTATTGCCTACTGGGAATATTTTATATAAAAGTGTACCATGGGCGGTTCTTTATGCGGCCTACCCAAATGCCCTAACTTTGGTATTGTTCGTCAAATCTTTGAGCTCCTTAAAGTTCTACACGATAACTGCCAAATGCTTGCACTGTCTGGACCTGTCCACTCAAATCTGTGTGGAAGCACCACACAGATTTGAGTGGACATGTCCCTCAAAAGACCACTTCAGACATTAACCTACATGGTTCTCATATGATTTGACCAGTACGGTTGTATGGACTTTAAAAGACACTTTGACCTCTGAGTTTGTTTCGGTGTTTCTTCTAAGGTTAGTCAGCTAGGAAACACCGGTCTCATACTGTAAAAATGACATTAAAAGATTGACGTGTAAAAGTGTTATGTTTAACCCACTTTTTTTTTTTTAAGGATGGGAAATCATCAAATGACTTCTTCCGCTCTGGGTGGAGCAGAAGGGCGTGTCAGACTCTTACTGGCTAAAACCCATCCGTGTTCCTTCTAAAGCCCTTTGCGTTCCAGGGCCGCGGTGACTCTTTCGAACAAATTCCGCAACCCTGGCAGGCTCTGGCCCTAGCGGGCCCCGTCTTCTATGCTGACATCTCTTTGAGGTGCGCGTGAAACACAACGCGCCATCGACCCGGGCCTGGTGGTGATCGGACAGCGAGCCACCCAACGCTCGCCGTCCGCATGTTTAACCCACTTACAAATAAATATTATTTATCGTATAGGATAATCTTTAACGGACACTTTTGGATGGACTTATCTATTTATTAGTCGATTTTTTGTAAAGGAGGTCAGGAAAAGCTTATTTTACATGCAGTTATGGTCTAACTGACCATATCTACAACCCAGTAACGGGGTAACCCGCCACCCCTTGGCAAGACCTTTGGCGTCAGATTTTATGGCTGGATAGTTAAAGAAATATCTCGATCGCATAAATGTCTACCATTGAATGTGTGTTGTCTGCTCTTCAAAATTAGAGTGAACACGCTTCTTCTGGGTAAGTTCGCTCCATCGTTGACTTTGTCTCTGTCATCTATGACCTGAACTAGAGTCAAGAGCAAACTCATCTCAAATAACAAAAAAAGAAAAGATTTTTAAGATTAAATTCAATCCCTTAATTCTTCCATTTACATGGCCATACAACATTTTGGATTTATCTCTGGGACGGCAACACATCTGCAATGCCTCTGGCACTACAGATCTCTATACCTACATTATCAGGTGGTACGTCTTCTTGATTACCAGTATTAACATTAAAATTAAACTACCTACTAATCATCTGCTTAGGCCTTCAAGGCTAATAAGTTCGGCAGGAAAGATAAACGATAGCATCAAATACTAAGATATTACCATGTTTCACCTGCTGTGAAAATACCAACGAAATTCTAAAAGTTTTACAACATCTAGGTACCCGTATAGGCAAGAGTTTATTTTTAGAAATGTTCAATGCGGAGTACACCTGACCGTGTGTGCTTATCTAAAATATAATTTTCAAGAGTCTTAGACACTAATCATTTAAAAGGAGTAAATCCGTCAACAGGGAGGTATACTCAACCACACATTAATAATAATACTTGAACTATTAAAAGCATCATTACTGCTTCAAAATAAAGAGCTATGGGACATGGTTGACTATCATCATCATCATTTCAGCCGAAATACGTCCACTGCCGGATACAAGACTCCCCCAAGTGTCACAGCATTGACTGTTCTTGTGCGTCTCCTATCAATGGATTCTCACGGCCTTTACCAGGACATCGGTCCACCTTGTAGGAATCCTTCCGCGTCTTCCGTTAATTGTGCTAACAAAGTCTCAAAATTACTTCACTGATAGACAGCTACACAATAACTGATTGTCAAAGGACTTTTATCCCGAAAATACTGTTCCTGTGGGATAATTCATGACAATGAATCTACGGAAAAAGCTCAGTCACTTATCAACACTAGGCAGCGTCCGCGAACCAGCCAATAGGCTATTTATTTAACATTTAACTCTCGATTAAATTAATCGCCGTTCAACCGACAAGAAATATAGCTTTCTTCGTAAAAAATACTAATTAAATAAGTTCATTTAGAGTTAATATTGCTAGCCTTCGTATTTTCCCGTCCGTATATGGTCAGTAAATGAGCCGATTGGTCGTCGTTAATTAGTCCGTCTGTCCGTTCGTTTATTACGGATAAAACGTCTTTATATATAGACGGACGGCTGGCTTTATAATTGGTGCTTTCTTGGGGACGTTTTGAGACCATTTCTGTTTGGAGTTTTTGAAATGTGTTTGGTAATTTGGAATATTATAAGAATGGTAATGCAATATTGCGGCTATGAAAAGAGTACTATGAAAATAAATAAAATAATAGTAGGTAGATAGTAGAAAAAAAAACTACAGCGGACGGAATTAAGGAAAAAAATATATCATCAGGCTTAACCCAACCTTTTACAGATTTAACACATGAAAAAAATCACAACAAAAAAGGCAGCTTATCATAACCTCCACATTTGATCTCCACCAAACTATCTATATGTAAAACAATACAGGATCTGTAACAGAATTTTATACCAAAGGAAAATCCCCAAAAAATTCGCAATACGGAGACACTTTTCCAGCAAGGGATTTGTTTTCAGCATTGGTACTGGAAAAAAATATTTTTTCGTGTCGATGTTTTTTTTTGTCGATGGTACAAAGTTCGGAGCTTTGTGAGTCCCGAACGAACTAAGAGCATTAAGGATGGTACGAAAACGTAAAAAGAGTTTGTTAACACATTCGTGAATTACAATTGGTAGGATTTTAAAGAGAATTAGTAAGGTCATTAGTGAGCTAAAGTACGTTTTGTTTTGTTTCCGTGAATACACTTAAATGGTAAAGTGTGAACGGTTCACGATTTTCCTTACCGGGTTTGATATTTATGTTGAACATCGCTTTGTGCATTGTTGCTAGTAAAGATCTGTCCTTTTGTAAAGCTATTGAATATAGGTAAGAATAAGGAACTAAACAGAAAACAACGTCTTTTACAAAGTTTTTAAGCTAGTGATGTTTTTAATGTTTCAGCGCAGTGGTAAGTAAAATAAAAATAAACCTAATGTGTGCGACTATGTTTTCATTGTTAACTTTTAGGGTTCCGAACGTTCATAAAAAACGGAACCCTTATAGGATCACTCGGTTGTCTGGCTGTCTGTCCGTCTGCCACAGCCAATTTTTTCCGAACCTACTAGACCGATTTGTTGAAATTCGGTACACATAATTATGAACATCTGTAACCCAAACACGGACTAAATGTGTAAATAAATAAATTTTGAGTATGTGAGTTACTTTTGGGGGACAAAATAGAAAAAAAAAACAAGCTGTACTGTGTCACATACCAAAAGAAAAGTCTTATTGTGAGGGTTCCAAATATATTTTTCCTATATTTTAAAAATAAACAGTATTGAAGTTATTTAAGAAATTAGATGAAAAATTATCATTCCCCCCTAGCTCTGAAACTGCTGAGCCAATAAAAAAAATATAGGTCATAAATTACAGGTAAACCTTAAATAATCTTTGTTTTAAAAGTAAAATGTCACAAAAATTAGATTCGTTCAGAACCCTTCACGCGAGTCCGACTCGCACTTGGCATGTTTTAATATATTTCTTGGTGTCTAAGAAAGAAACTTACAAGTTACTCCTAGTCTGTACTTGATGGACTGTTTGGAAAATATCTTTCTTCTAACTCTTAAACGTTTGGGTAATCTAGTTATTTTGTACCGTGTTTACAAAAACTTTGACTCTGGATCAGAAAGTGTCGATCTGTTTGGCTCACATCTATTTGTTTCCTCTTCACGTCTTAACGGCTGAACAGATTTCGATAAAACTTAGCACACGGGTAGGCCATGTCCTGGAATAAGCTGGCACAAGCTAGTTTACAAATTATTTATTTAAAACATTACTTCTCCACTCGACAGCCCTATTCCTAGTATTAGCCATGTCAACCT
Source organism: Mamestra configurata (assembly GCA_002192655.3). Taxonomy (NCBI): domain Eukaryota; kingdom Metazoa; phylum Arthropoda; class Insecta; order Lepidoptera; family Noctuidae; genus Mamestra; species Mamestra configurata. The sequence continues at coordinate 118,247 of NDFZ01005484.1, forward strand.
AGCCACGGGGCAGTTCAACATTAACTAAACAAAAACTGAACAAAGTTAAGATATTGACCATGTCACAGTTATAAACTTAAGTATAAAATGTTCTGAAACTTGTTACCTTGTCCTGTTAGAACTAAAAAGCGGTTGTTTGTTATAACTTTGAACTTGTTTTCTCCTGTAGCGCAGATTTTTCTGAGCTTATTTTTTTGTTGGTTTTTAAAATAATAACATGCCACGATTACCAACTCCGTAAACCTCATATAGTATTAAGAGCATCTTTTCTTTCTTGGTATTTGAAAATATACTTATGTAACGAAAAAGGTCAGTAGTGGGCCGTCCTACTACAAATGACCCGCGGTCAGTACCCAGGGTCATTTATAACATCGTCATCATTGCAGCCAAAAGACGTCCACTGCTGGACATCGGCCAGTAGGTTCACGCGGACTTCACCAGGTCATCGGTCCATCTTATGGGAGGCATCATCGTCCAAGGTAGCCACTCAAGGTTTCAATTACTACACCCAATTTTTCAATTCCGCCAAGCCCGTTCCATCATCGGACCACAAGGCGTGGACATCCCACCCACACGCACAAAACGTTTTGGAAACACATTCATTGTGCGTACAGCTAAGGAGTGGAATTCCCTGCCGGAGTCTGTGTTTCCTGATAGCTACAACCTGGGAGTCTTTAAGTCAAGAGTAAATAGGTTACTTCTAGACAAGCGTACTCCATCTTCGACCACATCATCGTTTACCATAAGGTAAGATAGTGGTCAAACGCGTGCCTATCTATAATAAAAAAATACCCAAGTTACATCGTTCAACAGTAAAACTCAATACCCGCAATAGGGATTTGAAGATTTAAAACCAGGAACATGATCAATTTTTAAAAAGCTGCATAAAGTTACACTGAGTATAAAATCAAAATCACATCACCATATCCAGGAGTCATGATTGAAAATTTTGAAACAAATGAACTGTTTCAATTAACAGTACAACCCACTCATCCCCAGTTGTTGAAACAGGATTGAATTAGTTCTACTGAAGGTTTCAGAGGTGCATTTTTGAGCAGGGAACTGCAAAAGTTACCATTTCGACTAGTCGTCGGGACGTAAAAACTTATAAAAAGGTTTTTTTTTGGTAGACTTAACACACACACACATCCTACTATATATATATATATCCTACTAATATTATAAACGCGAAAGTTTGTATGGATGGATGGATGGATGTTTGTTACTCTTTCACGCAAAAACCACTGAATGGATTTTGATGAAATTTGGCACAGTGGTGGATTATAGTCTGGAAAAACACATAGAATACTTTTTATCCCAGGAATATGTTCCCTTGGCATAATTTTCGACAGTCACGCGGGCGGAGCCGCGGGCGGCAACTAGTAAATAAATAAAGCAGTCGTTGACTACAACTATCGTTTTATATTAGGTGAGATAGTGATCAAACGTGAGACTATTAATAGTAATAATTCAAAATAAACAAAGATTATAAAGCGTTAAAAAAAACATGATTATGTCTAATGAGAATACACTTGTTCAAGTAGACAGGTAAAAATGCTAACTTCATTATATTAAAGTTTTTTTTTTGTCAGTGGCGTCTCGCAGTTCAACCTGAGGTTATCGACTGCTTAACCGGGTTTGCCTGTGGAACGGTGGCCTTAATATAAATATTGAAGCCTCCAGCCAGGGCTTATAAAAACTAACAAAGCGACTACACGCTAAGGGTACCCCCTGTGGGGTACGGGCCTCCGCTTAAGGCGTCGCTGAGAGGAGGACAGCTAGGGACGGGCCGGATCGAACTAGATACTAAAGTCACTTCTGTCCAACACTCGTTTAAAGCAATAGCAAATCAGCTGTGATCCGTAACAAGGAAAGGTAGTATTGGATATCGAAGCCTTAGCTTATAATTGTTAAGGTATACGTACAATAAAGAATACCATATTATCTATCTATCTCCGTATAGTTCTCATCAAAACTCATTTTTTACTTTCAAATTCCCTCAATCTCTCCCTTCGACACTGAACACCGAGTCGCATCGGGCTCGCAACGCGAAACCAAATACATGACGTCAATGAAAAAAGGAATGCTAAAATATCCCTGGCCAGCTCATATTTGAATAGTTCACCGTTTTGCGGCCCCTGGCGTTTTACTAGAAATATAATGTATTTCAGCACTAAACTACCTCATGGCTGTACCGACAGGAATTTCGCCCCGAAACTTTCATTGGCTGTAAAATTTAATGAACATTTTTGTTTCGCGTTTTCTGGTGAAGTCCCGAAGGTTTTATGCTGTTCACACTCGTTGGTTTAACAGAGTTGTTCTACATGTACCGGAATCATGGCTTTTTCTGCTTTAAAGTCTCTATTAACATTTTATATTATTCGAGTAATAGCGGCTCGCCCCGGCTTCGCATGTATGCAAATTAAATAGGACACTACACATTTCAAACTTCCTCTCCCCCAATTAAACGTCAAATATCCTTTCTTAGCGGATGCTCACGTTATCCAAATGTCAGCTTTCTAGACTTAGTGGTTGTGGCAGAGCGATTGACTATCAAAGTCAATCAGGATATCAGAAAAAACCGGCCACGTGCGAGTCAGACTCGCGCACGAAGAGTTCCATACCATACCGTTATCAATATCGAACAAAAAAGAGCAAAATGGAGGGAGCCACCTTAAATATTTATTTTATTCTATTTTTTTAGTATTTGTTGTTATAGCGGTAACAGGAATACATCATCTGTGAAAATTTAAACTGTCTAACTATCACGGTTCATGAGATACAGCCTGGGGTCTGACGGACAGACAGACAGACGGACGGACAGCGGCGTCTTAGTAATAGGGTCCCGTTTAACTCTTTGGGTATGGAACCCTAAAAATTAGTAGTAAGTATAGATAGCAATTTACAAAACTGGCTTCTGTGTTTCCCAAAGTGAAAGGCGTAAATGTATGGTTTACATCTTTTTGAAAATCATCAACTATACGTTTAAATCCCACATATAAACCAAATTCAGACTGAGCTACTACTGCAAGACCTTAATCACACTAAGCTCATGTAGTATCTTCAAATGAAACAAACCGTTGATCAGTTGGTAACAGGACAGACTAACCCGGAAAACCGGAAGCAAAAATACTATTATTTACTCCCATAATCACAAACTCATAAAAGGAAATGGGCAAGTCTATTTTAGTCTTCGAAGCAACACGAACAATGCATTCGAAGGCCAGAGTTCACGATGGTAATTAGGCATGATACCGGCAGGTGCTGGGTCCACCTACACGAATGATAACCAGTTTGCTGCCTGCGTGGGGAGATTAGGAGCTGGGATGTAAGGTCACAGATTTTTGCCTCGTTATGTGAAGGAGAAGACAGTTATCATAATCTTGTTATTATTTCCAGAGGTTCACTCTTCTATGTCTATCTATTTAGCCTATTTTTCACATTGTCGGGCAAAGGCCTCTCCCTCCATTTTCCATAAAATTATTCGTATAATATAGGTATTTACTTGTATTTGTCTGCTAATTATTTCGTGATACTCAATTCGTATTTGTAATGCAGATGCAATGATATAACATAGCTTCTGGGAGAGACACACATAACTCAGCCCTGAATGCATAATACTGATTAATGGCATTCATGAAACCAACTTCTTACATAGCTCTAACTAGCACATCACAACACGTGTAAATAAACTGGCTTTCTAATCGCAATAAAAAAGGTGTTAACGCACCCACACACGGTGTTTATTCCATTGTTGTAATCCCTTAATAGCCTTAAATACACCCAAAGGTAGCAGAAATTAAGTAGGTATAATCCGGAAACCATATACAAGAATAACATTCTTAGAACAGGTTCTCAAAGAAAATGAAAATCTCTCTTGGCTTTTCGATTACCTACATAAAATCCTTAACAACAGAAGAAGTTACTATTAACAAAAAAACAATACCTTAAGGTTGGCAACACGCGACGGCGACGCAGCTTCGAGTTAGAAAGTACTAAGTTTACAAGATACGCCAGCTTAGCCGACCTTGGCATCAATTCGTAACCATAGACTAGGAAATTGTGGATGTAGAGTAAAGCAGTTCTATCATAACATGGTTAAGAAGGAAAAGATGAAGAAAGAAACAGTTGTACGAGTATATTTCGTGTGTGGTTTCAAGGTGTTGTTAAAGTAAATAGTATTTGAATCCCAGGATATTCTGATGCATTTTATCAGATAACTACATCCTCTTCCTAACTTAAGTGAATTTGTTTTTGGTTTACGCCTAATACGCCGAACCGATTTTAATGAATTTTGGTACAGAGGAAGGGGACCCTGGAAGAAACCCTAGAGATGGTTATGAGACAAAGAAAGGCATGAAAGAAAAAAAAACTTTAATTCTCACACTTATGGAAGATTAAATCATTCTCAAGTTGTCAATAAATACAGCTAAGAATGATGATAATGCCTGATGGGGCATTTTGAGAGATTCAAGAATCAAGATGAGATGTCATCCCAAAAGACACGTAAAGAAGCCAGCCCTCCAAGAACTGACCACCCAAAAACCATCTCTCAACCATGTTTAACCTTTCAACCACGTTCAAAAGTCTACAGCACAATCAGATCCCAATGATCGTTGTAATAAGGTCGTTTATAAGTTGCTTCTTGCGTACTTCCGCCACCCCACTGCGCCACTTCCGTACCTACGTGCAGATCGTACGGTCAGAAAGACAAACACGTGTAATATCAATACTTCAGTATGTCGCAATCGGCGCACGCGCTCGATATGGCCACACCTGGTTGAACAATTGTCACGTCTTGATAGTGCATTCATTCAGACGTATGTTTTGATTAGTTATTGTTTAAATTAGGTGACACGTTTAATTTGGGTTAGCAGATTTTTTTGTTAAATTGACTGTTGCTATGGTTATGTTTTTTTGTATTATTATTATACTAGCTAACCCGCGTAACTTCGTCTGCGTCGTTAACATGTTCGCTCACAATTCCAGCAACGTAATACTTCGAAATGTTTCTGGTCTCCTGGTACTTGTGAATCATTACCGCTAACAATTCCAGCCACGGCTAATCACTTGACGAGAAGCCGAAGCACGGAGGAGTCTGTAATGTATATGTATAACCCATCGACGGACAGACCTCGGCAACCGTCTCCGACCTCGCTTGACCACAACGACGGAAACGGGCGGATGTTACTTATTGTTTAGCTACGAGCTGATCTTTCTTTTTGCGAACAGTTTTGTATTCTACAGCAGTTCTATTTCCAGCTGGTACATTCTACGATAGCTGTGGCTGCCTCAAAAACCAATATTGAAAAAACACACACAAAAAATACGACATCCCATTCCATTTCAAATTCAAAAAACACACGCAACGCTACAGTGTAACCAGAGCCCTGAAAACTTATATACACAAGACAATAATTTTAATATTTTCAATAGCTGCCGTACCGAACTGAATTCCTGGAATTATTTTCCAATATTTATTTCAACGGGTTTTTATTCCGCAGTACTCGATCGCGTTATGCGCTCCTAGTATTTTTCCAATTTCATAACAGCGTTTTGAGTCTGGTTTGCAGTACAGTGTAGTTATTGTTTTATTGGTTGAAGCATTGGTTGCCATGGTTTCAAGGGTTTTTTATGTTATGTTTCTGGTTTCTGATTGTTGTTATTGCCGTGTTCCTATGCTTAGCATTTCACCCTAAGTTCTGCTTTCTAGTTGAAACTTTCAAACGTCTGTTCACGTTTGAAAGTGTTACCATGTGGTGTGGACCAAGAACAATTTCATAAGCACACTTTTAAAATGTCAAATTGTATGCTTGTTATCGTTTTTCGTACATTGATTACAATATTTGTCTGTTTTGTGCGTGTCCCAAATGAACGTTTTTTTTTATTTTTTATTATATAGCTTCTCCGATACAACAATTTTAACATACTCCCCAGTGTCCTTTCTACTGATTTGTACGAAATATTCTTTGCTCTGCCAACAGCAAGTCAACACTACAGATACTGTTAGTATCATTTACATATAACTTGAACTGTGGATTGTTAATTTATTTCTATACAACTTTATTGGGAACAAGTTACCTTTGGATTGGGCGTGCAACCTGTCAGTAATCGTAATTGGATAACGAAAGGTTACAGCTGCAATGGTTTATTGGTTGCACAAATAATTTAGCTGGTTAACTGTCGCACTAAAGAGCGCAATCTCTTTTCATGTAGAGTAGGAACGAGTAATGGGTTTCCTATGTTTATTTATTTATTTATTTAAACTTAATGTACAATAGTGGTACATGGGTGGACTTAATGCATCAAGGCATTCTCTACCAGGGTTAAAAAGACTACACTGTGGTAGGTTAACAACAAATAAAATTTAAAATAGAGTTTTGTTTCGGAAATAATACACAAATAATATATAATACTAATAAAATACATATGTATCCTAAAATAATAAACTTATAACTATTATATATAATAACCTTACTGATTCAGAGAATTCATAATAATCACGACGAAGAAGAACTAAGAATGACAAGCTTTTAAGTAGTGTTTTCGGATTTAAATAATTTAAATTTTGAGTTCTTTAAAATGTTTGCCTTAACCGTCAGTATTGATAAGGTTAAAAACAACGTAAAACATCAAGCTAAACATTTAAATACTGCTGATCAAGTTTTTTTGCCATCTGTCATATCGTTTTATGATACTTTGCCCATTTTGACTACGACTCGAGTCGTAGTCGTAGTCAAAATGGGCAAAAATGGCCTTTGCACATGAGCATTAAGTTACCGAAATCAAAGCGTCTAGACCTGCAAACATCAAGAATTGAAGGCAATGTATTGAGACGAGTTGAATAAGAGAGGGTCAAAGTCCCACTTGATAGACAGTTAGAACCCAAATGTCCATAGATGGAGAGTGAAAAGGAGAATAGAAGATAGAAAAACGGATGAAGATAGACATTGTGGGGAATGTCAAGAAAACAGGAGTGAAGGGTAGTGTGATGTATGACAAGAGAGAACGGCAGAAAAAAATCTATTGCAATGACTCCAAGCAACAAAGCATAACATCGGAAGACGATTAAAGTGCACCAAAAAAACAATCAACAAGAACAAAACGGATGAAGATAGACATTGTGGGGAATGTCAAGAAAACAGGAGTGAAGGGTAGTGTGATGTATGACAAGAGAGAACGGCAGAAAAAAATCTATTGCAATGACTCCAAGCAACAAAGCATAACATCGGAAGACGATTAAAGTGCACCAAAAACAATCAACAAGAACAATCAAAAGCTTATTATTTAGCACTCAGCATACAAAGCTGCTGCAACACATTATAATATTAATGTATCATGAATATTAACTAGCACTCGTATTGTTTGCTAGCGTGTGATTATTGAATTAGCCTGCATTTATAATGCTAAGTTTCTAATTGATCTCTGACTTAGTAATACGGTTCCTTGTTGATCGGCTTTTACAAACAAACATGCTGAATTGAATTATTTATTTAACCATGAAAGGTGTTACCGTCTTGTACCTCTGTACTGTACGAGTCGATCAATCAAGGTTGAACTGCACTTGAAGAGGTCGGTAAGTGGATGGGTAACCATTTATTACATACCAAGATTCCTTCGTACCTTAAAAATCACGTTAAGCGGTTGGTTACGGCTGTCATTTGAACATCTTTGATAGTAGTTACAGGTAGGAAGATCTAGTTGCTGAATTCAACTGTTTATTTAAACTTAAAATGAGCTTTTCTGTCTTCTGGCTTAGCACTGCACGAGTTGATCAATCAAGGTTAAACTGAGCTTGACGAGGTCATTCTGGGTGACCGTCGGTTATAGTGACAACGAGACCAGTCGGCGCCTTGGACGGAACGCCACGTTATTTGTTCATAGTGTCATATGTTTCGCATTAGGAGTATTCAGAATTCCGCTGACAACCATTCTGAACAGACACTTTAAAAAAATAATGAATATAGTACGACTACAAACTGATCCCAACGTAACGTGGAAAATGGCGGAATTTTATTTGCAAAAATCATCAAAACGTTGTTTTTAAATTTAGATTTTAGCGATAAGTCCGCCCATTGTGTCACATTATGTTATGTTACATAATGATTCAATTATGTTCTTACTTTTATCCAAGGTTGCGGAAATTAGACTTGAAAAAACAGAAAATTTCCGAACTGGACCTCCTCTGAAAGTAGAAGTAGGTTTAGCCCTTAAAAGAAAAACGTTTACTTTACAAAAGACATTGTTGAAAAGCTACTATGACGAATTGGTTTTCATGTTTACTCACACCACACAGTACACTTCACACCCACACATCACGCACCACACATACAACGCCACACTCCGCACACAAACACGCTCCTCAATACACATAACCAGAACAATTTTTATTTTTGTTTTAATACTTATGTTAGCGTTTTTTTTTTGCTTTGTCTCTCTTTTATAAGAATTACAAAATGCTTGTGCTTGTACCTTAAACTTCTGCAATATACCATAAGATGACCTAAACAGTGGGAGCCTGGAGATCCGTAACACAGGGTTTCCCTGGCACGGACTCCAGTCTCTCGCAAAGGAGCTTTTGTCTGCATTAACCGTCTATTCCTAAGATTTTAATTCTAAGCCAACCTTTGTGGAAAGAGAAATAAAAAAAATAGCATGGCAATTTTAACGGGAATAAATATTATGACCACCAGAAAATACTTCGATACCCTAAGCTCTTTTACCAAAAATATATACTTAACACCAAAAAAATTAAGCCAAAAAAAATAATAGTTCTAGCTGTTTTATTCACGACTGTAGTTCAAATTGTATTTGGGGACCAAATATAGTAAATGATCACCAAATTTTTGCGAGCATAGGTTACCCGGAACTCAACTATTTAGATTAGGTTAATTTCTTCTTTAAACAAAATGTGTAGGTTAGGTTAGGTTAAAACTGTGACCTCCTACGCACGAGCCGAGCGAGCGAAGCGAGCGGTGCCGCGGCAGCGGCCGGCGAGTGCGTAGAAACGACTTGCATTAATAGACAAAAAAAGAGATTGTTTTTAGTAGGTTTGGTTATAATTTCATATTAAACTGTGGTTTTAATTTTGGTGATCATTTACTATTTTCAGGTCAACTATGACTTGTTTGGAGTCATTTGCTTTAATAGGATAGCAAGATGTACAAACTTTGATTATAGTTTTAAATTAAAATGCGGTTTTATATTCTGGTGATCATTTACTATTTTTGCCTGTGGTATTTTATTAAATCAGGTGATCAGTTAAACATCAGCCAATTTTAACTATGGTCTCTAATCCAAAGAGTCTTTGACCGCTAAAACTGACTTTAGCTTGTTTATTTAGCAAAACAATTACATTTATCCATCCATATTTGATGTCCATTAAAAATATTGTCTGTGTTTTCACTAAAGTTAATACTTAAAATAATTTGTGTAAACAAGCAAATATCGGTTCGAACAAATAATATTGTTTGTTGACATGTGTCTGCTCGGTATGTTTTAACAGTTTTGATTTAAATTGAAGTTTTCACTGTGAATGTGATACGTTTTTGAAACTTCACAGTGTAGTGTAATATTTCGTTGAAAGGATTTATTTGAGTGGCCCTCAGGCATTGGCAATATTACAGTGAAACAGTTTTTGTTGTTTAAACGTGTAAAATTTTAAAGCTTCATGTTAAACATAGCTTTATCTCATGGCTCCCGTAATATATTCATATAATAAAATAAAAAGCTGTCTATAATGTTACCTATATGCCACACTGTTATTGTGACTTTCTATTAGGGAAATACAATTTGTAATTGGTTAGAAAATTTCATAGACCAGCTTTTTACTCCCCCTACTCATCATATCAGCCGAAAGATGGTGGTCATCGGTCTACTCCAGTACTTTTCGGCCCCATCGACCATCTGTCCTGCGAGCAATGTGCCCTGCCCACTGCCACTTCAGTTTGGCGATCCTTCGGGCTATGTCAGTAACCTTGGTTCTCTTGCAGATATTATCATTCCTGATTCGATCACGCAAGGAAACTCCGAACATTTCCCTCCCCATTGCCCTTTGGGTGACTTTGAGCCTTCTGATGAGGCCCATTGCGAACGACTCCAGCGACTCATCATCATCTGCCTAGCCTTTTCCCAATTACATTGGAGTCGGCCTCCAGTCAAACACAATTCAGCTGAATACCAGTATTTTACGTGGAGCGGCTCCAGCGACTACAGCGTGCCAATACCATTATGTCTTCGTTGTGAGAGAGACACGGAGCTATACATGACGTATAGCGTTATCCCATTTTTACAACGGATTCATGATGGCAGTTACACAGGAGACCTGTTCCCTATTATGATAAGGGGCCAGGTTTTGAAAAGTGTCCCATGTAGTCCCATCCTAATATTTGAAGACCAAGTAGAAAATCAAGCTGGGCTTTTTAAATTATCTACTTTGCCTTTAAATAGCTCACATTTTGATCCTGAAGCCTTCCAAATTGTCCAATTAACATGTAAATGATTAACAATAAAAGATAATATGAACCAAACTGCGTTTATAACTAGTAATATAGAAATAATCCACAGATTCACATTATGTATATAGTACAAACAATCTAACAATTATTTTGTTATACCTACCTCTATTGCCAATACCGCACCGATGTCCTTGCTTGATTTACCAACCTACACATACCTTAACTAACACCCTTATCACAAATGCCCAAAGCTCACAATTGCATAAATAACAGATAAGACTTAAGTTTGTCTTCACGTACTTTAGCAAAATTTTATTGCGGTTGCTATAACTCTACAGTCATTAGAATAGAGTTGATATTGTATTGATCTAGGTGTGTGTATGTTTGTTTGTGTAGTTGGTAACCATGAACCGAAGGGCGCCGAAGAACCATACATTAACATTTAGGGTCTATTATGTTTAATGATGAAATTGAGCGCTTATACAAATAGAGAAACGGTTTCTGAAGCTAGTGCTTAGTTGAGACCATTTCGTCTTCATTTCCATTCCACTCAATGCTTGGGAACAGTAAAGGATCTTAGATGACGGAAAACGGCAAAATAGGAGACTAGGTCAATGTATATTCATTTAAATATCAGATCATTTAAAAATCAACTCAGAATAAGGATGTTGCCTGGGTCAAAAAAACTATGGTTCTATTTAGACCGTCAGTTAGGTAATCATTTTATCAAATCAATAAATTCGTTCCGTTCTGTGTTCTTCGTTCCTGTGGCGTATCCCACTCAGTGGGTACATTTTTCGGGATAGAGAGTAGTCTAAGCAAGACTCTCAGGCGATAATATAGTTTTCTACCAGGGTCAGGATTTTTAAAATGGGTTCAGTTTTTCGAGACATAACGTTATTTTTTTTTAAGGATGGGAATTCATCAAATAACTTTTTCCGCTCTGGGTGGAGCGGAAGAGCGTGTCTTGCTGACAAAAACCCATCCGTGTTCCTTCTAAAGCCTTTTGCGTTCCAGGGCCGCGGTGACTGTTTCGAACAAATTCCCAACCCTGGCGGGCTCTGGCCTTCTTTGAGCTGCGTGTGGAACACAATGTGCCATCGACCCAAGCCTCGTGGTGATCGGACAGCGAGCCACCCAACGCTCGCCGTTCGCAGGCCCGCGCTTACGGTGGCCGGGGATCGCCCAGCGACTCCCGACGCCCGGGGCGTCTTCTCCTGAGACATTAAGTCCTACAAACAAACAAAATTATTTTTTTATTAATTTAAAAATATTCGTTATGCTATGTATTTTAAATTTGTTGGACTTTTAACATTCTATACTAATTTACATTAAAAAGCGTACACAAAACCGTCGCAATTCCACACTCCCATTCTCAATTCCCACCCATCCCATTCCAAACCTACCCTTAACCGAACTGACAAAGCTTCTAATTTACGACACCCATAGAACTGCCAACAAACCATAATGATAAGCCGCCATCATAAATTGTACAGTATGTAACAATAAAAGTGTAAACAGTAAAGATTATACAATTAGATTGTACAATGGATAAGTCGAGTTACAGCCGTGAAGTGATAATGGGGAATGAAGGAAAGTTTATGAGTACCAGCTGTGAATGTGAGGCAATTTAGAAATGCCAGAGATTATGGTTTTCTGGGTGTATGGTTATGGGTTTTTCCCTTAGGCATTATCTATCTGTTCTGTATAGTGTCGGACGTAAAAGAATAGCACCATCCCATCTCTTCCCGTGGGTGTTGTCAGAGGCGACTAAGGGACTCACCAGAGAATGGGCAGCAGCATCTCTGTACATTGCAACAGCTACTCTGCGATCGCCAACCCGTCTGCCAAGCGCGGCCTATGTCCAGCAGTGGACGTCTTTCGTCTGAAATGATGATGATGATTATCTACCAGTTAACCAAGGTTGGTGGAAGAAAATATAGTAAAAAAAACAGGAAATATAGTAACAACAACCTACTGATTTTGTGAATCTCTCTCTAATTCGACTGAATTGCATTGTCATTGACTCATGGCATTGCGCCCGTCACTCACATAAAAAATACCCGTTTGCACTAACGCTACTGTACACACACAGAAGATACAAATACATAAGTGTTACAAATGCAGACTTTTCATGCAACAAGGCACTCTCCACAAAATAACTACGCAGTCGTAAATATACAACAAATAAATAGTAATATTTGACATCATATTTGGAAAGAAGTGTCAAAACTTAGCGACAAAATAGTCAAGTATGCGGGTATAACTTATACGAAAGATATTTTTTTTAAAAACGTCTGTCTTTCGTTTAAAAAATTCTGAAAATTACCACCATTTGGTAATTTTCAGAATTTTTTAAGACCTTTCTTTCGATACATGTGACAGCTGTTACATTTTACATTCACACTAAATGTCTTGAACAAAAGGGATTCCTTAGCATTACGAGTACACTCCTTAACAAAAACTGTTAGGCATAAAAGTCGAATAAATTTAACTTTTTTCGAATAAATTCAACTTTTTTTTAATAAATTGGACTTTTTCCGAACACTGGCATGTCATAAAGTTTCCTTAGGCTACAATGTAGAGGTAACACTGACATGAATTAATCTCATGTTTTGAAAGCTTAAGGCATAGAGTGAATAATATAAATTTTTCGTAGATTGGAAAGTTGCGATTTTTTTTATTTCTTAATTATATGATTTAAGTCGTAACGCAACGAAATATAAAACACTTCTTAGAATTGAATGTACTCCAGTTTTTTTTTTATTTGGAAAGTAATGCTAATGTGATTGTGTGTGTGTGTGATGTTAGTGTGTGTGTGATATTTGGTAAAGTACTTAGAATTTATATTCATAATTTATTAATACCTTCGTGGTAGAACTTTAAATATATTATTTCTTGGAATCTATTTCTTGACTTCTGAGTAAATTACATCGTCAAAGCTCGATATTAATAATTTCGTAGAACACTTTTATAAATTTAATTTCAATGACAATCCCATCCTTTCTAATATCGTAAACGCAAAAGTTTAAATGTATGGATGTTTGTTACTCTTTCACGTCATAACGGCTGAACGGATCTTGATGAAATTTGGCACAGAGTGACTTTTTATTGCGGGAATATGACCCCTTGGGATAATTTTCTGCGAGTTATACATTTTGCGAGTTATTTTTATTTTTTTATTCTGCGAGTTATTCACAAAAATCAAACATATTAAAAATATCAAAGTTTAAAAATATCGATATTAGTCGCTTCTACACAAATACTCTGTGTCCCGTGAATGATTCACTGTTGCGCTCGCGCATAAAAACTCATCGACCCAAAGTTGACATAGAACGATAAATGCCAAAAATTATCGTAAATTATCGCGCTAATACCGCCTTAAGAGCGACAGGAGAATACGCAGTATAAACTTGTATTATACTTTTGTACTCATAAAAATAATATTTTCAGAATCTTTGTTCTGTACCGTGTGTATTTGAAAAGTTCTTTGAAATTCGATTTCAGTTTTATGAGCCGTTTAAAATTATTTTTATTGTCCTTGGCTGGTGGGTATCTCGAATGATTGAGGCGTCAGAGTGTGATGCTTTACGTTCGTAAATCGTTACTGCTAATTTTGGAAAGAGGTTTGTAACTTTCATTTTCATGTTTACGATCGATTCTTGCATTTCCATGTAAACTCTGAGTAATAACTTACGCGTTATCAGTATTAGGAAATCATGAGATTTTTCTTCTTGATTCTTTCCAATATAGCAACTTAATTTCACCTACTGCAAATGACAACGATTTTCCTTCTCTATTCCCATTTAGTAGTCTATGTGTTTATAGTCTACATTTTGTGAACGTTTGAACGCTGTTTATAATGACGACAGCATAGACAACTTTTTCAAAAAACTAAACTTCTTTATTGTTTTAATTGCCTTGTAATTTAACTTGAGACAAGTCATAGTTTGAAAGTACATATTATTTTTTTTAATTTTAGCGCAAAACAAGCAAGTATCACTATAAGATCTGAGATCTTAGGCTATAGTGAAGGTGACATTAGACTTATTTATCAAAAAAGGTTTAATACTGTTTTAGAATACTTATTCTAAATTTAAATTCTCTAATTTGTTACACATAAAATGATGGTAGACAATTGGAATTAGGCATTATCTGCCAATAAACGTTTGGGTTTCTTTTCAAACTAATTGTATGTTTAGAAAGTTTTTATAAAAAAAAAACGGAATTGGTTTTAAGTCCAGAATATTTGGCATCGATGCCGCAGAGTCAAAAATTGTGATTGACTACCACTGCAGTCATTCCCAATTTTTGTCTCTTCTTAACTTTAATGACAAAATGTCACTTTATAGCCCCTCAACTTTTGGTGATGTCAAACCATCAGGTCCAGATAATCTTCAAGATATTTTCCGTTACAATAAATCACTTGTATTCCATCGTGACAATACGACCGTACGTAATATTTTCCCACGCAAGTCACTCGATATAAATACGTATTGCAGGCAAGTAGAGCGAGTTCTTGCAGCCTATGATTACTCGTGCCATTGTAATCTTTTATACCTAAGACGTTATATACACTGGGTTTATTCATATTTACATAAAGATTTTTCTTCTTTTTATATTATTGATTGATACACTCGTGAATCTCTAAAAATTTGGCTGACGATGGCAGTTCCGTATTCATTTTTTTAGACAGTTTTTATAACGTCGATTTTGAGCCAAAAAAATAAGCAATCTTGCAGCCGGATCTCATGCGATAGTAGGTAGTTGGTACGGTACCCTAAAAATACGTTTCTTGAATTTTTTTCACGTCCTCAATATGTTGAGATTATATGCTGGATTTGAAATCAGCGATGAAACAGTTTACCCTGTGACTGATTGAGATATGGCTTGACAAAACAATTCTAGGATTACTTTGCTGCAAGTAAGCAAACGAAAACCTAGTTATTCAAAACAGACCTAGGTACTTGTTAATATAATGAATAATTCTACTATTACATTAATTTTGTACGCTTTTTATATTTTATATTTTGAGGAATGGGCTTTCAAAAATGAGCTAATATCATTTCTATCTAAATACTCTATAAACTTAGCATTTTTGTAGCCGGATCTTAGACTACATCGCCCATCGCCCGACCTGCGAATCGAAAACACTTCAGAGGGGCAGTTCTCATATTTAAAGAGCGCGGAGCGTTCGCATTTGCATCGCAGTCCCAAACTGCCAAAAACACCTCTAATAGGAAAAATATATATTCATTAATACTTTGATTTCATTGGTGAAAAAATTAATAAAATTGGTGGAAAAACTGAGAAGTTAAACGCTATTGAAGTTATTCTTCTATTCTTGTCACACAAAATGTCGTTTGTATTGGATGGGATTTTATTTATGTATGTTCACCGATTTCTCCTCCATTTGTGGACCGATTCTCAAAATTCTTTTTTGTTTGAAAGAATATACTCTTGAGGTGGTCCCATGTACACCAAGTCAGGATCTGATGATAGAATCCCAGGGAAATCGAGGGCAACCCTCAAATTTTGAAGGTAACGCAATTAAGATAATTGTGCCTGGTAATCAACATCTCACCTTGCTGAGCTGATGATGGAAGGGATCTGATGCTGGGATCCCAGGAAAAATGTTTGTTCAGCGGTATTTGCGCCAATTGTCAACCGATTTGGATGATTCTTTTGTTTTTAAGTACAAGATGGCCTTTAGGTTCTCACACACAAAGTCAAAGTCAAAACGTTTATTTCAATTAGGCCATTAAACGGCACTTTTGAACGTCATCGTTTACAGTTCAGTAAAATAATAATGTTACATTAATAAAGTGACTGTACTGTCCAGCATGCGACCAAAGGTCCGTTTTCTATGACAACTGGGCATTCTTCGCATGGTGCTAGATTTGGACCACACGGAATGTTCTGTTGCTGTCTATACGATTTGACAGAGCTTCAATTATCTCCCTTGACATCGATGGGAACGAACATGGTGGTCCATTCAGGCGGAAACCATACAGTTTGGTTTGTTTAAAATCGTTATATCATGTTTTAATATAATTTCCTCTAGTTTAGTAACTGTGTGTACTTAGAGGTACATGTGTCACAAAAGTTGTCTGTGACAGAGACAACTGATCTAATTTGTATTGGTTACTAAACAACTCCCGGCAAAAAAACTCTTAAGAGTAAAAAACCGGCCAAGTGCGAGACGGACTCGCATGCATTGGGTTACTTTCTAACTATAGACTTTTATTAGATTTTTCTGTAATCTATAGGCAAAGAACTATATCTGTACTTTTTTCACAATTTTAGACTCAGTGTTTCCGGAGATGAGTAGGGGGGAATGTTAATTTTCATCTAATTTCTTGAATAACATCAAAACCATTCATTTTAAAATTATGAAAAATATATATTCAAAACCCTAACAATACGCCCATCATTTGAAATGTCACACAGTAGAGCTGGAAAAACTTATTTTTTAAGTTGTCCCACCTAAAAAGGACCCCATTTTGCAAAATTTATTTATCATCGTTATATGTCCGTGTTTTGATCACAGAAGATTATATATGTACCAAACTGAATTATGTACAAACATGTATCAAAGGAGACAGCAAAATAATTCAACCACATCGCTGTGACTAAGAAAATTGTCCAGAACACTGGCAGCATTGCCACGTTGAATAGCAATGCTGAGTTGAATAACTGCTTGGCTTTGGCCGTAGATTTTTTTTTGTATAAAGGAAGTACCAAAAAAAAAATATATAAAATATAAAACAAAGATACACAGCACATATAACATTTTTGTAGCTCACAATGTTGCTCACAGTTTTGTAGTCTATAATAATTTAAAAAATTAAAAGTCCTAAATACGTACTGCCTCCGACTCTATAATAGTTTTGTTTATTAGCAAAGTGTCCCCGCACTCATTAGTCGGCTTAGTACACTCGAACAGTTTGTTAAACTCGTTGTTCGTTTGTGGTTCAGCAGTTAAACCATTCTGTGGTCAAACTTCGGTGTTTATGTAAAATAATAAAGTCGGCGCAATTGTTGGTCCTATCACCGTAATAGACTCGATGTGGTGTAAAAATAAACATTTTTAGTCTATTAAATGTTTTAATAAAATCAAAAGTCTTCTACAGGCTTCTTCTGGGTTAGCTCGCTCCATCGTCGACTTTATCTCTGTCATCTATGACCTACACTAGAGTCAAGAGTAAACCCATATTAAATAAAAAAAATATCAAAATAAATTAGGCTGAGTGCCAGCACTTTTTGAACGTCAAAGTTCTGTCTAAAGACAGTCCCCCAAAACGCCCGCCCGTCACCACTTCCTAGTGTTTTAGCTGGGAAGAAGAAGTGGCGCAACAAACTCCCTAGCAACACATATCTGTTATAAGTTGTTATTAAAACTGTTTATTCATAAAATCTTTACTAATAAATGCGAAAGTGAGTTTGTTCATTTCTTTGCTTCGCTTTGACACCTAAATGAACCGATATATATATGTACATTTTAGTACCTATCCTATCTATGTAGTATGTAAAAATATGAAAATATTGATTATATCAAAATATGAATAAAAGTAGCCTATTATATTATAACCATTTTAGTTAAAAATCAGTTAGTGCCAAAGTGTATTGCAATAAGTTGTTATTTAAATTAGTCTCCTTATTCATAAAATTCGTAATAAAAGCTAAATTAAAACTATTGTAACATAAACATTATGATAATTCCCTTTTGATTTCAATACGAAATTAGAGGAAAATTTCGAAAGCAAAATCTTATATTTCGTGAGATATTTAAATGTTTGAATAAACGTTCTTTGGTACTAATGAACTAGGTATTATTATTTTGTAACGACAAGTAATCTTAAATTCTGATTATTATAAGCGAAAGCTGGTATTTTTCTGTATTCAAAATGTCGTCTCATAGTTTGACCAGCCTTTTAATGAATGTGAAAACAAAATGGCGGTCCATACAAGACGTACGGGCCGCCATGTCATGTAATTGATAAAAATACGAGCGAAATATAAATTCAAAAATGTTAAGTACTGCTTCGGTTTAGCCCGAAAATGCAAAGCAAAGAAATTCTTCACACCAAAAGGCCGTGATTGTTAAAATCGTACAACACCCGAATGACAATGAACGCGGAAAAGATATAAATTACGTAATTCATGCAAATTTAACTGTTTTTTTTTTCTGAAAAAAAAAAAACGAAAAATTTCGTCCGACACTGTGTACTGGGTTTCGTTTAAAATTCCACAAAAATTGTAACGGTTTATATTTATGAAAGAGAATCTTAAATTGGGGCATTGTGAGTGGAATCTGGCACGATTTTCCCGCCAGTCATTATGTTTTTTTGAACGACTGTCCTTTGGCAATGCGTCTTTTGGGCTTTGTGAAATGTCAAAAATGCATTGTATTTTAAAATATTTAGTTCGAACAAATAAGAACGCTTTTTAAGTGCTATATTTATGTTTAAGGTGAATGCTTAAAGCTAAAATCACCAATTACACTAAACAAAATGTTATCTTAGTAAACTTAAACTTTGAATTGATGTATTTTTTTATTTAAACTTTATGTACAATAGTGGTACATGGGCGGACTTAATACATTAGTTTATGACTTTATAAAAATAGTAAAACGAACGGTTGTTTCCGAACGCATACAACCCTAATCTCTTCAAAATTAGAGTAAACAGGCTTCTTCTGGGTAAGCTCGCTCCATCGTCGACTTTGTCTCTGTCATCTATGACCTAGACTAGAGTCAAGAGCAAACCCATATTAAATAAAAAAAATAAATAAAAAAAAACTGACAATTTCACTCGAACCTAAATATGTTCAAAGTCATTGGGTTTAGTTTAAGAAAAATAAAATTATGTATGTGGGTATGTCGTTTTGTGGCAATTAAATACTTTTTTTTTTCTTACGCATCTTTTGTGAACGCCTAATTACTAAGCTAATTTTATTTTAAACAAATGAGAAGTGCTTCATTATTCGGATCCTGACAAAAAGGTAGAAGAGGATACCATACCATTTTTTATTATTTATATATTAATAATTGTTGCATTGTTACCCATATTTATACTTCTTATTTTATTTGTATATTTCTGTTATATATGCTCCGTGAATGTGTCTGTGGCACCACTGCCTGGCCCTATCAGAATACCAGCGCTGCGTTATTTATTTTTTAGATATCGCAGCATAAGCTGAGATAGGGACCATTTTGGCCTCGCACAGATAATTATTTTATTACACTGTTTAGTTATTAATTTTATTTTACTGGTTTGTTTGTCTTGTGCGAGTCCCAAATAAACATTTTTCTTTCTTTTTTTATACTTTATAGATATGCTAAAAATAAATGTGACGGAACATTTACGCAGGCGATACAGCCGCTAAGCACATTTTACTGTAATGCAAAAGCTATGTCTAGAACCCATTCAATCGCTGGATAATTAGCATAATTATATTTATTACTAGATTGACTTTTACTTCTTATATGGAGTAATAGCTAGGCGATAACATCTCTGATTCCATTACGAATAATATAAGGGCATGTAACAGAATACCAATAAAAAATTAAAAGCTGGTATTAATTTATTCATACACAGCTTTACACAATTCATTAGGCCCGCATTACTAGTAATTATAATTCATTTTGCAATTAATTTTCATATTCTCATATTTAATTGGCAATATATGAGGATTTTGCGTTCTGTCCGTTTTAAACTGCTTTATTTTATACTACATTATTTTGTTGTTAGTTAATTAAACCTACTAGCTTTTGACCGTGATTCCTCTCGGATTAATATAGTATGTAGATGTTCGCAAAAAAATGCCTGTAACCGCCTCCAGGGTACCGTGATCTATCTCTTTACCAAAATTAATCAAAATCTCTTCAGCGATTTCGGCGTCATAGCGTAAAAAACAAACTCACTTTATAATACTAGTTTAATTAGGAATTTCAGGAATGGTAAATATTGTTTCAGTTCAATAACTGAAACAATATTTACCATTCCTAAAATTAATCTTCTTAATACATATCAAAATGTAATCACATTAGACTATATATAATTAGACTATAAATCGCATTATCTAATTGAATAATATATTGGCTCTCAGACGCTAGCAGCTATTAATTAAAAATGTATTATTTGTGTGCCTACTTAAATCCTCTTCATTAAAAATGTATAGAAACCCTCGAGATTTTTATAAGGCATAAAAACTCAAAGGTTCTGATTCGGCGTGGAGATGCTTAAATTTTGATGGACACTTCAGAAAATATTATTTTGCTAATCGATTTAGTATTCATCAACAGTTTCATTAGGCTTTTTACTAAGGATACTGCTAAATATAGTATTCGTAATAAATACTTTTTTGACATTGGCAATATTAGGAATTCTTCTATTCTATTAATTCATCAACTCACACACTTTTTACAAACTGTCGTAATATTTCTATTTACATAGATACTTACAATCGTTTTAAGAAATACTTAACTAACTGTATACACTAGAAATAAAAACATTTTTTTACTACACTCAGCGTCAAAAAAATCGCACCTTTTGAAAAATCTACTTCAAACAACTTTAAATCTAATTTGGAATATGGGATATGGGTAATGTTTGGTATCATTTGAAAGGTAAGAAAAAGGAGTATACAAAAACAATTCTTCATTATTATTATTTTTTATTGGAACCGAGAAAAATAAAAATGTTTATAAAACAATAAAAATCCTTAATTAAGCCCTACTTAAAACAGATTAATGATTCAAAAAAAAGTTACAAAAAGTTTCTTAAAACTAACCTAAAATCTAGTGTTACCCCCCCTTGCCCTGATGACGGCTTCCATGCGCTCTCTCATGGATCTCACCAATTGTATGAGCTCTTCTTGAGGGATACTGGCCCATTCCTCAATAACGGCCTCTTCGAGCTCCTGGAGAGTCGTGGGAGCAGGATCACGAGACCTAACCTTACGTTTCAAATGGTCCCATAGGTGCTCTATCGGGTTCAGATTTGGACTTCTCGCTGGCCACTGCATGACAGCGATCCCAACCTCTTGAAGGTAGTCGCGCACAATTCCGGCAGTGTGAGCGCGTGCGTTATCGTGCATTAATGTGAACCCCTCGCCAACAAAACCAGCATAGGGGACCACATGCTCTTCCAGGATCTCTGTGATGTACCGGTGAGCAGTCATCGACCCTTGCCCGCGTGCACCTCCAGTCCGGGAGACGCAAATAAGTTCGGTTTTGCCGTCGGTCGACATGCCGCCCCAGAACATACAGGAACCACCCCCGTATTCTACCGTCTCTTGGATGCAGGCTTGGGCGAAACGTTCCCCCTGTTTTCTGTACACTCTTCTGCGTCTATCGTTGCAGAAAAGGCACACTCTCGTTTCGTCTGAGAAGAGAACAGCTCTCCATTGGTCCAGGGTCCAATTAACGTGGTCGCGAGCAAACTGCAAGCGAGCTCGCCGATGTGCTGCGGTCAATTTTGGACCCGTAGCAGCTCTTCTAGCCACTATCTCTCTCTCCTTCAGTCTTCGTCTAACTGTAGAGACGCTCACGGTTGTTCTGCGAGCTGCCTGGAGCTGTTGTTGCAACTCAACAGCATTAGAGAACCGATTTCTCCGAGACTTCAACACGATGAATCGGTCGTCTCTCTCAGAAGTGCAGCGACGTCTACCAGACCCATGCCTCCGGACCAAGCCACCGGTCTGCAAGAACCGCTGGTACACTCGTCGAACCGAAAAACGGCTCAAGTTCAGTTGCCGAGCGACATCACACTGTCGCATCCCTGTTTGCAGTAGTGCAATCACTTGGGCGGCTTCTTCAGCAGTAGTATCCATCTTCAAGGACGTTTTTCTTGTGAAAGATCTTCTCGTGTGTCTTCTTTGACGGTTGGATAGCGAATGACCTCCATTACACCTGTATCGACCCTTNCGGATGGGGTGAGGGGACGAGAGTGCACCCTCGATGCGGTAGCGAAAGGTGCGGTTCGACAAAAAGTCTCGCAAGATGAGCACGAGACGGTCTGGCACGCCGAGTTGGTAGAGCTTGTAAATTAAGCCATTGTGCCAGACTTTGTCGAATGCTTTCGCTATGTCGAAGAACAAGGCACCCGTCATCGAGCCACGCTGGAAACCAGCGCTTAGATGCTCGACGATGCGGTGAACTTGTTGGATGCACGAGTGTTCGGTTCGAAAACCAAACTGCTCGTCGGGGATAAGACTCTTTGCTTCGGCATAATCCTTGAGCCGCTTATAAATAAGCCTCTCGTAGATTTTACCGAGAACGTTGAGTAGACTGATGGGACGGTAACTGGCGGGATCAGACTTGGGCTTGCCTGGTTTGGGGATACCGATAACGGTGGCCTGTTTCCATGCTCGGGGGAACATGTTATTGCTTAATGCGCCATTGAAGATGGCAGTCATAAGCACTATTAGTTGGGCGGGGAGGAGTTTAAACACCTTGTTGGTGATGCCGTCGGAGCCTGGGGCTTTCCTAGGTTGGAGCCTTTTGATGATCTCCTGTACCTCGTCGGGCGTGACGGGGGGCAGAGGATCATCAGGATCTTCGACTGGTGGGAGGGAAGCTCTACGTTCGACTTCAGCATTCACCATGTCGAGGTGAGCTTGGTCTACTGGTTGAGAGCTAGGAGAGCATTGGGCCTCTAGACTGTCGGCTAGACATTCCGCTTTGTCAGAGTTGTCAAAGGCGACACTCTTGTCGGGGCGGATGAGAGGGGGCATTGTGGCCTCTTCTTTGGATCGTAACTTCCTCTGAAGGTGCCAAAAGGCGAGATGGGTGGGCTCGAGCTCGCTGAGCGTCTTGTCCCAGCGTGCGGTACGCAGCTCAGCAGTGCGTTTTCTCACAGCTCGCTGTAAGTTGCGCATGTGAGCTTTGTTCGCGTCGCAGGGAAAAGCGCTGTACGCACGAATGGCTGCGTTCTTCTCGGTTATCAGATTCCGTACATCGTCCGGCATTTTCCAGCGGTGGTCTTCCACCACTGGAACCTCCCTTGAACATTCGTTCAGGACGGATTGTACGTGATCCGTAAGCGAGTCGATCGCCGCCGTCGTGTCAGCGACTGAGACGATGTGGTCGGGGATGTTGTCTAGGTGAGGCGACGTAGTGGATTTCAGCCTTTCGCTTACTTTCCTCCAGTCGGTGATCACTTGAGACGGGGGAGGTTGGTCGGGGTCGGGCTGACCCGAGCGAGGGCCTAGGTGCATGATCACTGGACGGTGGTCTGAGTTGAGCTCGTGTGTCGTTTCTATAGATAGCAAACGGAGGTTTACGTTCTTTAGCAACGCCACATCGAGAACATCGGGCCTTTGGTTGGGATCGTGCGGGAAGTGAGTTGGCGTCATCGGAGCGATGACGTCATAGTTGAGGGTTGCACCTAGGTTAAACACCACCCTGCCTCTTGCATTGGTTGTGTTGCAATTCCACGCGGGATGTTTGGCGTTGAGATCTCCCGCTAATATAACGGAATCACTCAAGCCAAAGAGGGTGGTGAAGATGACCTCCATTAAACCTGTATCGACCCTTTTATACCCACAACAGGTAGCGCAAGTAGTGGGTACTTTTGAGGAGCAAAATTTCATAAATTTTTTTTAGTGACCTGTGGTATCAACCTTGTTTTTTAATTAAATGAAATGGATATTTTTTTAAAGCTTTTTTGTAGGGCTTTCAAAAGATACCAATATTGGTGGGGGTAATTGCGTGTCTCAAGGGTTAATAATGCTTGAAAGCTAATTTTGCGGAGGTGCGATTTTTTTGACGCCGAGTGTAGTTTTAGTTCAGACAATGATGTTGGTAGAAATCTTTCGGGTTAGTCATTTCCTCAAAGTCATATCGAACCAACTAGAAGGTGGTTTATGAGTGCACTTGAAAAATATGACATAAATCTGAGAGAACTTAATCCCTGGATGAAAAGCAAATTCTAATGTAATAACCAATATTCTAGCAAATTAAGAGAACTTTAATTCATTCTAAAAAAGACTGACAGTATAAATACAAACAGTATACATAGTCAATATAATACTAACTGTAATTATGGATGAAACCATATTTTATATTGACATCAAGACAAAAGTGTAAAGTTACTTCGTCTTGATGTAGAATGTCAATTTCAAAATGTATTGACAAAGCCACCATTATCTTCACATAACTTATCAATTATGTTACAAATAGATACGAAAGTCACACTAACCCAGCAATGTACCGCATAGCGACACACATTACCGAGTACAATGCTTCATTTACGATCCAAGTCTTAGATAATACAAAGTTGTGACCTTTGCTTACTTATAATGACTTAATAATTCTCTAGTCGATGCTATCTCTCTAAATGGATTGTGGACCGGACTCACGAGTTTTTATGTAATTTTTGTGTATTTTGTTTTTTGTTGGTGACTGTACCGTGTTTGCAAATTAGGAGGTGGGTAAGAGGAATGGATTTGGTTTTGTTTCCTGTTTTAGTCTCAAATCCGGTGCAATGGAAAATGCTGTTGATTCGTCCCTCGCCTTTGCACTCTAGCGAGAGTGGTTAATCTTCTTATCAT
The DNA here is from genome assembly GCA_002192655.3 of Mamestra configurata. Classification (NCBI taxonomy): domain Eukaryota; kingdom Metazoa; phylum Arthropoda; class Insecta; order Lepidoptera; family Noctuidae; genus Mamestra; species Mamestra configurata. The sequence continues at coordinate 143,260 of NDFZ01005484.1, forward strand.
TATCTAGCACCTCTGATTCGTTTACGCTTTTCTTTTGTTTTACTTTTAACACTAACAAGATCTTTTCTATAGTTTCCTACTTCTTCTTGTGTCGCGTGTCGTGTTATGAGTAATTGGAATGTCTTTAATTATATGTTCGTGAAGTCATCGGTAATCTTACTGGCACTTCTCCTTTTTGGTCTGGTACAGTCTTGAATTCCTCGTAGTAATTGTTGGATTGATTTAAGCTGTAATTATTTAAGCTTATGCTTGATTGTCAATGCTTCTAGAAATGATATTTTCTTAAAAACTGAAATTCTTAAAAACCTAAATATTGAAGGAAACAGTTTGGTGTTTACCGAACTGCTTCCTTCAATATTAAGTTTCATAATTTATTTGGAAATAAACTCTCGTAATTTTGCTGCTCTTTCTTTTTGTATCTTCACAATCCGTACCTGCAAGTTGTGTCGGTCCCGAGGCAGCGTGTCGCGAGTCGTGTCCGTACTCGAACGCGTGTCACGACCGCCCATTGTAATGGTCATCTTTATGCCTCCTTTTTTTAGATAATTACATACGGCCGCTAATTGTACCGTACCGCTTGAAGAGAAACTTTTTTACCTTTTCAACTTTGATTAGTTTAAACGTTTCCTCGTTAGTAATCGTGTTTTGTTGATTGGGGGCTGCAACAATGTTACTAGCTTTCTTGTGGTTTTAGTTATGTAAAACTTAATCCTCGAAAAATATTCCCCTCTTATTAATCGTTTCACCATTGCTGAGGATCGTAACTCTTTGGACGATCAAGGATCCGCCTCCAAGTGATACGGTCCATCGCCTGGTGAAGAGTGGCGCTGATAGGTAACTCTGGTTCAGAAATCAGCTCCAATCGTCTCTTTGGCCTTTGGAAAATATGAAAAAATCTGAAGTTTTCATAGGTTGTGGGTAAAGAGACCGCATAATTTACAATTAAGAACTGCAACGAGTGAATACAACCAGAAAAGGCACCACATGAAACTGTTTTCTAACATGCAAGCACTGTTACAATTCGAGAATATGAATAATAAGTATGTAGTTTACGCTAGTTGTTAGTTAACCTGTAATCTAAGACCAATGCTCAAAAGACTTAGAGTATCATCTTTGATTGGACAAAAATGAACTGCAGTATCAACTAAAGCTAGACATGGGTTTGGTTGTTCCAGGTGTTGATTACACCTACCACTCTTCTCGGATAGATGAGTGATGCCATATTGTATGTAAAAGCAAACTTAGGATTACATGATGCCTTGGTCCTTAAGATAATCAAGGCGGTAGTAACAGACGCTATGAGCGATCAATAGTAAGTACTGTCCCAAAACCATAACTTAAAAACTACAAAAGAATTTTAATGCGCCTAAAAACAGTATTGTTAACCATTAATCTAGAATCGAGATCTTTACGACTCATCAATATCAAGGTCGAACGATTTCGAATCGATTCTTTAAATCGATACGATCTATCGAGATGTATCGCGATTATATCGAGATCACGACTCGACCCGCGGTTCAATAGATTATCATATTTCTTTCGTAAAGAATGAGGCCTTTTTAATGAAAATTTAGACGGTGTTGTAATCTTGGGGAAGTATGTTCTTAGCACAATGGATCAGATCGAGGTTATGTGTGATTAAGTTTGGGAGATAAACTGTTTTACATAATTTGTTAACTTGAAATTCTAAGACTAAAATAACAACCACACAATCGATATGCGAAGTTATGCTGCAATTAGACAGCTACACTCAGATTGTGGATGTGTGACCATTTAAGTTTGAAGTGTCATTGTAGCACTGAACTGATACAAAACTCAGTTTATTTTCAAGACTCTGATCGCAGGCAAACACCTAGAATAAACATATGTAGCACCGTTTGAGGAGCCAATTCTTATGTATTCATTTGAAGATTAAAATCCTTCCAAGGACAAAATATCACTCCACGATTTCATTTGTACTCATAGGTGGTATTTATAAAAACTTTTAATCATACCTATGCTTTGAACTTGCTAAACGCTTAGTTGACACTTCGCGTGACCCAAGGGCTGGCTTTTACCTCGGACAGAGGATAAGCATTGCCATACAACGTGGCAATGCCGCCAGTCTTTTGGGTACACTTCCAGTCGATAGCGATGCGGAAGAATTTTTTGACGCCATATTTGAGTTAGGAGTTTTTAGTTTAATTTTAAGTGTATATAGTTAATTAAGTATTTATTAAAACAGTTGTAAATATCTATACAAACCAATAAGGTTACGAGGCAGCATTAAATGATATTTTGATAGTTGTCACCCATGCTTAGTTTATATACTAACAGATTCTGAATTCAAAATTTCTATTTAAAAATCTGAATAAACAATCTGCTAATCCATAGACATTAAAGTTAGCATAATAGGTCGTTTTATTGTTATGAATAAGTCTGAAGTATTTTCCTCGTCATTTAACACATGAGGCGCAAGTTCAATGCTCGTTACTTCACTATGTGAGACAATTGCAAGCTAGCATTATTTTCCTCAGTTTTGAAGGTCCCTGCCCACACAACAAGATACAATAATCTATGCATAGAACTAGCACACTTGTATACATACCGCTAAAGGTTGATATTGGTTGTATTTATGCGGTCCGCAGGTCGCTGGTACATATCTTATTTTAGATCGCGCCCTTCGCTTGGTCAGCGGACCTTTGTACTGGGAGTAAAAACGATTCATTTTGTGTATTTTTAGAACGACTTTCATTATTGTTTTTGGGTTATTTTGCTGTTGATGTGGCTGTGATGTGTCTACTATTTTTGTTGACGAAATAATAGCAAAAATAAATTGAAAGGACCTAAAAATAAAAAGTATAAATAGAAATTAAGCAAAATGAAGTCTAAAGCAGCTGTAGAAATAAAATACAATCGCTTACAAACTGATTATGGAAATCATTCCTTTGACTCGTAATTCGTAGGCCAATTTTATTTCTTTTTCATTGAATAGCAATCATTTATTTATTTAACTAGACATAAAATGTTCATCGGTCAATTACTTTAATTAAAGACTTATTCATTCATTCATTACATTGCACAACTTTGCGAATGCTCATTGCTGATTGTCTATCTTCATTTAGAAACTGCAGCACAAAATGGCGTCGAGCTTGATCTTGTATGAAGCAAAAACCTTATATTATTTAATATGTCCATGTTTGGGTTTGTGTTGTTGATGTGCCATTAATAAATAAATAAAATAAATAAATGTAGTTTTTACCAGCGGCTTCTCTCGCATGAAGTTCAGAAATTCCATGGAAACGTAATTACGGGCTAAAAATATATCCTATGTATTTATCTATGCGTCTACCCGTGTGCCAAGTTTCATTAAAATAAATAAATTTAAAAGACATTTATTTAACGACAGTCTGGGTACATAAAAATAACCAAATCCAGCAAATGTACATACCTACAGATTTTCACATTTATAATATCAGTAGGATTGGCAGAAATAAATAAATTCAAAACGACCTCGCTTTTTCTGCTGCCCCTACATCTTACCCAATGTTGACCGCACTTATCTTGCCGTGAGGTATGTTCTTATTATGTGCGTTTTTTGCCGACGCCCCCCGCATGGCTACATTCACTATTACTCAAATGGGCACCCCCATTGACTGCTACCCATAGACCCCATAAGATCTTCCTGGATAGTTTAAAAATACGAGGTTTTGGCATATCCGAAAGGAAATTGGGTTTACTTCCGGACTTTTAAAAATCCACTCCCATTAGGGTGTTAGGCTCCTTATTAAATACTAGCTGTCGCCCGCGGCTCCGCCCGCGTTAATGTCGAAAATTATCCCAACGGAACATATTCCCCGGGATGAAAAGTATCTTATGTGTTATTCCAGACTACAATCTACCTCTGTGCCAAACCGCATCAAAATCCATTCAGTAGTTTTTGCGTGAAAGAGTAACAAACATCCATCCATCCGTCCATACTTACAAACTTCCGCGTTTATAATATTAGTAGGATGGCAAATGTCAATTTAGGCAGTATTGTAAAAAGATAGGAAATAGACCTACCTATAAGCAGCGAAGGCAGCGGGATATTGAAAGTCTTCATAAGTTTCAGCAGTAAATGAAGATATATGAAGAAAACACCAACAATATTAGACTGTGAGACATTCCTGTAGAGCACATGACAATCTCGTACATATTTTTTTGACCATCGTTATCACTTGTAGAATTTGGTTTTTGTCTAGACCCCAATACATCAGCTGAAGTCTTACACGTAGGTCGTAAACCTTTTTTTTATTTTACCTTTTATTTTCCCACTTCTGGGGAAAGTTCTCCTCCAGAGCTTTCCACTCTTCCTGGTGAGTTCTCCTCTCCGACTTGAATCCGTCATGAACGCCTCAGACGTCACGCCAGCATTTCTTAAACGTAAACGAATTAATATATTGTAACGCAAACCTTCCAACATTTTCCACACGAAAACAAAACAATTTCTATTCCCTTTGATCACACGTGTAATGTCCGCCAACTATTCATACACACAGCCCTTCACATTAAACTAAAGTTCATGTCCCTTACCGCCAGACATCAAAGTCACTGAATGAATCCTTACATTCTTGCAGTACATCTATTGATTGACAATGGAGACTACCAAACGACCCCTTAATAATGCATAAACACTACCAAACAGGACTTTATTGCGATCAGTATAGAGGAGAAAGTCGTGTGAGGTTTGATGCTACTATCTTACCACCTAGACATTCGGCTGGCGGTCATAAAACAGCCTGTTTTCATAAAACTATTTACTACAATGTTACAAAAACACTTGCAAAATCAATATTCAACTATATGACAGAAGCGTTATAGTTGAAATTGGGTAAGCAAGTCTCGCCAGGGGTTCAAACATTTGCTCGTACTATTCGAGTCCGTCAAAAAGATTTATATGACAAAATAAGTTTTTTTTTATTGAGCTATTGAGTCGTTTTTTTATTGATTTTCAATGTGTGCTGTGTAGTTATTTTTATTTTATTTACGGCCCATTACCTGTGGCGTTGTGTTATTTTTATGTTTATTGTCTAATTTAGTGCGTACCTTGAAATCGTAGAATAACGATGACATGGTTTTTATTATTTCCTTTTTTGTACTTTTTTCTTGTAAACAAATAAGTTTGATAATGGTCTAGGAAATAAAATATATTATAGTTCGAATACTGGTTTTATTGCTGAAATCCGAGGGATTATGTTTCCATAGAAACTTATCCTCTTTTCTCTTCCTAAGCTGCTGTTGCCATTGTCCATAAATTAAAATTAAAATATTCCACTCCTTTCCAGTAATGATCAAAAAACAATTCATTAGGAACGTACCTACATTAAATCGTTAAGAATCCATCACAAAAAAAAAAATACAAAAGCAAATCGCCTCTTCTCTTCGCAGTTCATAAGCATTCTATAAACAACTTTTAATCTTTAAAAAATTTAAAATCTCGACGCCAATCCTTTTAAGTTTGTAAATCGAAGCACTGTGCAGGCTTCATCTGACTGACGGCTACCAAAACGTCTTGACCCCTGCTTTTACCATGCTTCGCTCCTTAAAACCTGATTTTAGTTAGAACAAGGGGGGTAGGGAAGACCAGGTTAGAGGAGCCAAAATGTGTGCAAGCGACCCGATGGCTAATATATCCTGAGCTCTCATGTTGAACCTTTTCCCGTTTCTGTAGAACGGATGCAAAGGGTTTGCGGGAGGAGTGGGGGTTACTGTGATTCTGGGTAGTGCAAGGATCCTTGTACAATGAATTGCATTAAGCGACAGGGCCTCTACGAGCTATGAATGCTCTTAATGTATGGATACGATTTGATCGCTCCGAGCGTTTAGTGCTGTGTCTGGTGATCGAGTTGTCGATGAATCTGTTCTATCTAATTTACAAGCAAATGCCGTATCATACTGCGGAATAGTTATTAAATTGTTATATTATGGAAATTAATAATAAAAGTAGATCTTGGCTTAATAATAACAGTCCTACAGACAAACTTAAAAGGTCCATGGGTGACCATCTATTAAATACTGATACCGAATTTCCTCCGTACCTCGAAAAGCACGCTAAGCCTTTGGTCCTGGCTGTCACATGAACATCTTTGGCAATTGGGGTAGTAAGAAGCCAGAAAATCTGACACCCAAAGAGCCAAAGGATATCCTGTTGCCAAGTTACTGGGTTGTGGAGATCAGGTAGGTAGTCGATTCATGTAATATACTAATATACAGCAGCAGCCGTTTAGACTGGAAGTCAATCTGAACACAGTTGGGAAAAAGTTAGACAGATTTTAAGAATTTTTATAATACTGGAGAAACTTCCGCTATACCGAGATCTATCGCACAGTATCAATAATATCGCAGATGGATGATGGGTCCGAAAATTTCTGGAGTAGGGACCGCGTACCGGAAGACGTTGCTTTGAAGGTCTCCCACAAGGTGGACCGATGTAACCAAGGTGGACCATGGTGGTCGCGGGTAGCCGGTGGATGAGAGACGCTCAGGACCGGTTGTTGTGGCGAGACTTTCGGCTGATATGATGATGATCAAAAATCACACAATATCAAAAAGTCCACTGTAGACTACATCACCTTTGAAACCCCAATAGAGTAAGTAACCTCTTGTTATCATAATGATCAAAACTCCCAATCCAAAAACAATTTTACCCTCACTAATTAAATTCAATGTGTGAGCCGTTGCAGTAAATAATTCACTTACCCCGAATAATACAGGGGTAACTCAAAAAACTCATTACTGTTCAACCAAAGAAACTCGACCCAAATAACTAGAAAATTAGAGTAAGTAGATATGCCCGCTTATTTTTTATACCCGAATAAATAAGAAAGGATTCAAACAGGCTACTGTATCACATTCTACTGACCCTTGGCTAACAAAAGGATTCTTGAAACTTATTCTATTAAAGAATTATCTCATCTGCGGGATATCTTTTAGGTTTGTATTTCCTATTCCGATTTTTTGGAACAATGATTATTTGAATATTCATGAGATTGTTGAGTTTGTATGTTTTGTTAACTGAAGATAATGATGTAATTAGATTTAAATATTGTAATGTTCTTTGGAGATATAAAATTCTTAAACCGAATGATGAATCTATTGTATCATTTACGAAAGTAATGTTGTCTTTCACGTCTTTAATCTAACTGGAGGACTCTTCAGGATAAAAAGGTGCATTACCTACCATGACTTTATCAGCTCCCAAGTCATCATTGCAATCAACAATAATAATAATCAATAATGTCATGAGTCTTCCCAACTTCAATAAATTCTTTACCTACAGATCCTAAATTAAAATGGAAAAGCCGTTATAACCTGTCAATATTACCAATAATCCTAGACAAATGATACTCCCCACTTTACAAAAAGATCAGCATAATATTCGTGCACTTATCGATGAGCATGCGAGTCACGTCACTAGTCGGCGAAAGCTCCGAGTCACGATTGGTTAGCTTACACAAGGATATTATTATTTCTTGCCGTTTCGTACCGGCAACACATTTTTCAATTTTATATTATAACAACCAACAATGTTGATTTTTATGTGCTTGTATTATTGCTTCACTGGGATTATGAAAATTGTTACGGCTTTTAAATTGTCATACTGTTATCTTTTTGTTTGGAACTACGGATTACTGATAATGCAAGCATGCTGGCAAAGAATCTGCGTTGTGTACCAACATTTTAGTTTATAAAGTAAAAATAAATGAATAATGATTATGGATTGTTTAAAAGTGAGGCATCGTTATCTTTGACCTTGGCTATTGGACATTCTGTCTCATCATTCTGATGATATACTAATACATTAAATGCATAAATATTTTCCAATTATTTTGGCCGTACCATGAGGTTAAGATATTCAACGAACTGCACTTTTCATTGCAATTATCATGTTACCTATAATTATTTTCAACTGCACGCCGACTAGCTGATCCACACAAAAAGCTCCTTAACAAACTTCGGCAGCCTAAGGGTTCTTGTCGAAGTCATTTGATGCCGTAACATGTTGCGCTCAAAGGCCTTTGACATGAAACAGGTTTATAAGCTCAATGCCTACCTGTTCCACACAATAGTCCATTGCTCTGAGCAACATATAGGCTCGATCAGCTGTTACGGCCTCATTATGGCCGTGTTTGTTTTCCTTTTTGGTCTTTAGTTTAGAGCCTGTGGTCCTTTCGATTTATTTTATTATATGAACATATGTTGCATCTGTCTTGGGATGATTGGTTTTGTAAGGAGCGAGGACCGTTTGACAGCTGTCATTGAAGGAATTCAGATTTTTGCATCTTTGTATTATATATTTAGCTTTTCCTACGACTTCTTTAAGCTATGGTATTCAGCATAGTGTGTAGCTTTCTGGTAGAATAAGTAGCGAAATCAGATCAAAGCTTTACAAGGATTTTCTATCTACAAATAGCAATTCCATATCCTAATCATTTAATTTTAGATGAAAATAATACTGCTGCTGATCTAATAAAAAGTATTTGGAAATGGTGACCTTTAACACCCAATTAAAACAACATTTTATGTTTCATCTTCAAGGCCTAAGATACGATCAAACAGTTCTTAAGGACAACTTACGTCATAGACACCAAAAACATGACTTCCCTCCGATTAAGTCGAGTAAGCAAAAACAATTCGTAACCTTAACATTGCTATTGTTTTAACACAATACAATTGCGTACACGCATGTAGGCCGAATAGCTTGCCTTTGCCTTAAAAAAAAAACTTGTTACGTGGACAAAATATTTTTTGCTGTTTAAAAAATATGTTTTGGATCTTATTTTGTCGCTGTAGGGGTTAATTTTGTTTGTATTTTAGTTACAGGAGTTTTTGAACTATCTTTGTGTTTGATTATTCAATTTGATTTGCTCTCAATCTAAAGTAAAAATCTAAATAGCGTAATAAATACGTTTATTGTATGTTTATTGAATATTTGTTATTTTGAGAATTGAGCCCATGATCTATGGGTGACCTTATGATATCTTCGCGCTCTTTATACGGTCTGGGGTCAACAGAATTATAAATGATATCGCCAAGAACATCAGAATTGTTCGGAGACATTTATCGGATTTATAGGTTACAGGCTGTATAAATAATATTGTAACCCTGTGATTGTCGAAGGGTTAATGGTAGGTGAGATTTACAATGGGAGGCTCGCATTTACTTCGTTTATTATTGGTTTTAAGTCGCTTTATGAAAGATTACGTCCATTTTGCTGCAGTGGAATATTTATGTTTATTTTTTTCGTAGTGCCTGTTCTGCCTTTATAAATATAAATATCCTGTCACCGAGTTTTTGTGCACACCGTAAGATTATAAGAATTTGCTGTAGATTTTAATGTGTCATATTATAACTATTATTATTGACCGGCTCGCGTATGACCACTATTTCCGCTTATGGTAAGCGATGATGTGGTCGAAGATGGAGCACGCACGTAATCGATTCACCCTTGACTTAAAGAACCCCAGGTTATAGCTAGCAATAAAAACACAGACACTGGCAGGAAATTCCACTCCTCATTAGTACGCACCCAAACTCAAACTCAAAACTTTTATTCCAAATAAACCATATTAAGGCACTTTTGAATTGTCGAAGTCGGTCAGTCAAAAACATGAAGTTGGTTGGACCATGAAAATATGTATGCCCAAAACATTTTTTGCGTATGGCTCGGGATATCCACCATGTACCGGTGGCACATCACCGCAGTTCCTGTCGTCCGGTGACGAACGGGTTTGGTAGAATTAAATAGAGTGAACATTAAATAACAATTTTCTGTTTTCAGGGTTAATACCGGGTTAGACGAAGTAAACCCTCCTATCATCAAGCAAAAATTCTATCTTTTAAATATAGCTGACTGAGACCTAATCATTACCGTTGTCGTTTCTTACAAAAACAAAACGCTAATAGATGGGCTACAGCTTCAAACCCGTTTGTTCCAACCAGCTCAGATGCACCACAATTCATATCCGTCACGTCAAGTCCCCGACAAGTCACTAGCTTACGAAAACACTTCCACATGTTGACCCTTCTACAGAGCCAAATATCCCCTTAATTCCCGAGAAATCGGGGACACGAGACAAAAACTTATTCATCATAGTTTGAGAAGTGTTACTAGTTAAGTGCTCGGCAAACAGGGGGTACAAACATCCCGCCATGATGAATGGCCCGCGAGATAGATAGGGTTAGGTGAAATACTGGGTGTTTTAGTACCACTGTGTCGAGGGACTGAGGACCACATTAAGGTTGTATTTTGATTTAATCGGACATATAATACTTTTTATCTGGGGAGTATATTCAATTGTAATAATTTTCAACTTTCACATGAGCGAATTCGTTTGGCAATAGTAATAATATAAGCTAAAAATATAACTTAGGTCTATGTTTATGTCAAAACCTGACCTGCTCATTACAGAGTGGGTTCTTTTTTCTGAAGAAGTTTTCAGTTTAACTTCTAGGTGATTCAATGAGTTTAACAATCCCTCAATTTTATCACTTTCATTGTTTCACATAGCCTGATGGATTTCATCTTTGCAAATGTCGCACCTTTAAAGTAAAACCGTTACTAAACGAAATTATGAAATTTTATAGGGGAGCCAATATTAGAAAATAGTCACTGTTTTTAGATAGATGGCATTGATACCTCAATTCATGAAAATTTTCGTTTAGTAACGGTTTTACTTTAAAGGTGCGATGTGTCTTATATCATTTTCACGTGGTTAAATTGGCGAGTGAAAATATACCCCACTTCACACTTTCCGTGGCCTCCCACCAGATAATCTATCACAGAATCTCGCACAATCTGAGTAAATTAAACGCTGGTAACGTATTTATTATGGCTCGCATTCACTCTAACAATACGGTTCGTTTGTTCGAGCGTTCTGTTGCAAGAGGTCAGAACGTACGCTTTGAACCATAAGTCGATCAAACTGCGAGGCATGGTAATCCGGCACGCTGGGTAGGTGAGTACCCATAGAACTGACGTGGATATGGACCGCACAGGTATATAACGTGAACTACATAGGTGTTGTTAGTAATATACCAACAGTAAAACAGGGTAAAACGAACTCGCGGGGGCAATAGATCAATCTTTGAAGGGGATTTAAATTTTGTTTACAGCATTTCAGAACTCTCATTTTTAAATAACATGTCTTATGTTTTCCGATGAGTTTGCCAAACGTGTACCTGTTGTATAACCAGATTTCACCATATATAATAGGGGGTGAACCGAATCTATTACCGTACTCATCATCTGCCTAGCCTTTTTCCCAACTATATTGGGGTCGGCTTCCAGTCAAACCAGATTCAGCTGAGTACCAGTATTGAATCGATTACCGTACTAGTAAATAAGTATCAGTTTAAATTCTAAACTGACTTCTCGAAAGGCAAAGACAAATGCAGAGGTAGGTATATTATTTAATACACCCATATTTCTTCAGTTGAATTATAAGTCCTTTGAATTGAGGTAAACAAATCCAGGCTCCTGGCTGCTACCGAAAATTGCTTAATGTAGAGATCGACCCCATGCTTCAAAACATATAACCAAGTAAATTATATGATATGTCACACCATGAACTGTAATGTAAAGAATTGAATGCCATAAAAATTAAGTCACGTGTGGTTAAATTAACTTATGGTAGGCGCCAGCTAAACTTGCAATAAAGTACATTGACCTTGCCCTAAAATCCCTTCGTAAATACCCGAACAATAAATTATGAACCGTTTTTCATTACTAGAGAACGTAAAGGATCACAATGATAGAAGTCGATTCAGGAAAGCTTATGTCTTTATTTCTGTTTTCGATATTGAAAGTCAATAAATGTATATGGGTCAGTGACCGTTATTGAACATTTATCTAGTGTCTACTATAGCAACATGGCCTTTTCATACATCATCTTCCTGCCCTCATCCCTTGTTACTTGGGGTCGGCGCAACACGTTTTTTTCTTCCATTCTGTCCTGTCAACCGTCACGCTATCACTACAATCAATACAATCCATCCATCTTTTCTTTGACCTCCCTCTCCCTGTCCATCCATCCACATTTATATTCATAACTCTTTTAGTTAAGTGTATTTCATCTCTCCTCTTCACATGACTATACCAAGATAAGCGGTTCCCTTTCAATCTTTCCGTTATTGGCGCCACTTTTAAGCTACCTCTAATGAACTCATTCCTTCTCATACATTAAATAATAATTCATTCATTCCAGCAAAAGTATAGCGTTTCTACGTTAAACCATGCTGTGTGGCGTTCCGCATAGCTTGTCAAAGTATACCGAAGGTAACCTTGATTATAGCACTTGTAACCCATGAGCTGCCGACCTGTCATTACGTACTTACTCACTGTCATTCATTTGTCATTTTTAAACATAGCTTGGAAATTATTGGGGCGACATTTCAAAGGTAAAATAGGAAGGGACTGGTAAGGGGCACATGTGGCATATACGTTGGTTCAAGGTCTTTGGTAGGAATTAAAATGGCAACTATTTAAGATACATTTGTTCACAAGTGTTGTTTTTTATGGATGGGAAATCATCAAATGACTCTGGGTGGAGCGGAAGGGCGTGTCAGACTCTTATTGACTAAAACCCATCTGTGTTCCTTGAGTGCTTTACCCTTTGCGTTCCGGGGCTCTTGACTCTTTCGAACAAATTCCGCAACCCTGGCAGGTTCTGGCTCTAACTGGCCCCGACTCCTATGCTGACATCTCTTTGAGGCGTGCGTGGAACTGCGACTCCCGACGCCCGGGGCGTCTTCTTCTGTAGCGGCGGTTGGGACGAAGGCCTTGACTTTGCCTCGCGCGGCCCGCCTCCTCGTTCGCTAGCATTACTGCTTCGCAGAAGGAGGTGACCGCTTCCCAAGCCTCCTCGCTCCGGACCATGGATTTAACCAGGATGGTAAAAGGCTTGCCCCTTTTACTTAGGACCAGACATAACTGGCAAAATATGAGTGTGCTGAAGCACCTCTGCCCAGGCTTTCGGGGATAATATGCTTATGTAATGTATATAGTATAGATCTGTTTTGCTTTTGTTGTTGCTGAGTAGCGCTCATATAGACCCCCGATATCGTTCATTTTCCCGGTCAATTTAAGTTACGTTTACGGGTGATTATGCACATATCCATAACAGGAAAATAATCATCCCATAAGTTCCCTAAATTGCTTAATACATGATATTCCATCAATCAACATCGGACTTCATTCACTTCGCCATAAAACACATTACCGATTCATTATGACGAGCAAGGAATCGCTTCAAAAAGTCGGTAGCTTATAATCTGCTAAAGAGCTAACATTTTAATGAAAATAAGCACTTTATATGGCACGAGTCACGACTTTTTAAGTCACTTTTTACATCATCGGAGTCATAAGTCATTGGTAATTTTAACATGTGTTTTTAGTTCAGTATCTCTTCTTTTTAACCTCGTATGTGACCTCCACAAACCAGTATAAGGGCAGGAAGATGATGATGATGACCTAGTGGTCATCATCATCATCTTCCTGCCCTTATCCCATGTTACTTGGGGTCGGCGCAAAACGTTTTTTTTTCCATTCTATCCGTCACGCTATCGTCACTAACTTCTTTTTCTTCCATAACGCTCCTAATACAATCCATCCATCTTTTCTTTTTAGCCTCCCTCTCCCTCCCAAACCAGTAAATCCTACTAATATTATAAATGCGAAAGTTTGTGAGGATGGATGGATGGATGGATGTTTGTTACTCTTTCACGTCAGATCGGTTGAACAGATCTCGATGAAATTTGGCACAGAGGTAGATTATAGTCTGGAATAACACATAGGATACTTTTCATCCCGGGAATATGTTCCCTTGGGATAATTTTCGAGATAAACGCGGGCGGAGCCGCGGCCGGTAGCTTATAGGTAATACAACAAAAATCCCTCCAAAATAAGATCCGCATCGTCCCCGTCCCGTCCAGTCTAAACCCCACGATGTATTTTATATCCATTTTTCTTACTCGACAAGCAATAAATCAAATGTTCGTTACATTACTTCGATTGAGTGATTCCATTACAGTTTTTTGCATAACGATTATTATTTTATTGTAGTTTCTCGCATCCCCAGCGTTGCTTTTATTGAATAATAAATCAAATATTGATGCAGTATTTGTTGGTAACAAAAATATAAATTTTTGCTGAGTTGGAACTTGTCTGGTTTTTTCGCGTGAATTGTTATTGCATTATATTACAGAGTTCGTTTGTGAAAGTTAGATGGGTTACAATTTTATTGGATTGATTTTTAGTTTCTCAAAGTCTAGTATTTCTGTCTGTATATGTCTGAATATATTCTAATTGGTTGTGGAGGTCTGGTAGGCAGCCGCTCCATGTAAAATACTGGTATTCAGCTGAATCCGATTTGACTGGAAGCCGATCCCAACATAGTTGGGAAAAGGCTAGACAGATGATGCTTCTGAGTATATTCTATTACCCCATCAGCGAAACTGCTGCAAAATAGTTATTTTAATTAGATTTTTAGCATAATCATTACAATGGAAAATCAAAATAATATTTCATCTTAAATTCCAAGTCCTTTTGCAAACACCACTGTCATATGTGTCAGCGATACAATTTTTTTCTTGTTTCTCCACACTTGGAATTTCTCCTGTGTCGTAGGTGCGTTTACAAACATACAAAGTCACATACACAAACAGCCAGACCCGGAACAACTATCTGTAGGCCATACAAATATTTGTTCCGTGCGGGAATCGAACCCGCGACACGCAGCGCAGCAGTTAATCGCTCAACCACTGCGCCAACCGTGATTAATTGGATAGAAAACACCATATGTGTGTCGGAGCATTGAAAGTTCTATTTAATGCCTACGTTGAAACAAATAATCTAAATACTATTCATTTAATCCGTATTACCACCAACTAGTTAGAGTAAACACTGACCAGGTAACCACACATCCTACTTACACTGGCTACAGCTGTAATCAGTGCACTTATCATCCTCTAATCAGTAGGTGAGGAAAGTTGATAAACAGCGGCCCACTTGCCCGAGACTTGGCGACAGAGCAGCTTGTTATCAAAGGAAAACATCGGGTTTAGCTGTTAAATAGTTGGTGTTGCCAGTAGGCTGTCGCTTTGAGGGAATGATACGCTTTTAAATGGTGGTTGATACTTTGCTTGATTGTAATAAGGTGTTTTTGAAGAGAAAACTTCTTTAGCGGCGTTGTGCACTTTTTGGGACGGGTAAAAAATGTTAAACTCGCGTCAGGACACGTGACCTGATCGAAAATTCGTAAGACGGAGGGAGAGTAGACCGCTGGCGCGGCGTAGGAGAGGAAGTAATATCCCCCTCTCTTTCTACCGCGCGGCGAAAATGTATGCCTGCTCCTGCTGTTTTTCACTTCTGCCGGCATTCCCGGAGTGCAACCCGTTGTTTTTTTTGTTAGGAAATAGTTAACAACTCCTCACAAATGAGAGAATTTAGGGATGGGAAATCATCAAACGACTTCTTCTGCTCTGGGTGGAGCGGAAGAGCGTGTCAGACTCCTACTAACTAAAAGCCATCCGTATTCCTTCTAAAGCCCTTTGAGTTCCAGGGCCGCGGTCACTCTTTCGATCAAATCCGCAACCCTGGTAGGATGAGAGAACTCTTACAAACACATCTTATGTGCAGATTGGCGAAAAGCTACGTGAATTGAAACATATGCCCTAAAACCCAAGAATAAAACAAAACAAAAAACCAGGTTTTGTAGGACACAGAAAATGTCACTGTGTGAAACTTGCATCATAACACTGAAAAAATATCTGTCAGTCACTTTACTTACCGAAAAAGTCGTTTTCATTGTTTTGAAGAAATCTTATTTATATTTCCATCACACTAATATTATAAAGGCGAAAGTTTGTGAGTGTGTGTGTATGTTTGTTACTTCTTCACGCGCAATCGGCTGGACCGATTTCGATGAAATTTGGTATAGAGATTGTTTGAGTCCCGGGAAAGGACATAGGATAGTTTTTATTCCGGGAGTAAGTTACCTTGGGATAATTTTCACCACTAACGCGGGCGGAGCCGCGGGCGTTATCTAGTTACAGAATAAATTCCATATCAGTCAACCATTACAATTTACAAAACTATGTTAGTTTCCAAATACATAGATGTTAGTAATACAATAACTAAATAACCATGTTAATAGCTGGCTTAATTAAGTATCAGATAAAATACAACTGAATTGAGAACCTCCTCTTTTGGAGTCGGTTAAAAAGGACAATCCAAAACCAAGCTTTGCGTCTTGATCACCCTAACGACTTTGAACTTTAAATTTTCAACTGCACTTCTACAATCACATCACTTTGCCTACAACCACAGACCTCCCAAAACATCAACCTTTTAAAAAACCTTAGAACCATTCCCAGTCATACCAGGAGCTCATGAAACGTTTCCCAAAGTAATGTTGGAACACGTTTCATGGCGACATAAAAGTCTGATGACAATTTACGTGTCACTCCGCCATGCTCTATGCTTTTAGCGTCTTGTAAAAATTTATGTTCTATCGAGTTATGAGGTCGCTAGTATGGGCCCTGATTGCTTCCATTTTGTTCCAGGAATTTTTATTTTGGATAAGGAGTCTGTGTTGTTTTTTGCAAGATTCGTTTTCGTCCTAGCTACGCTAATTTTATACTATTTTTTGATTCTCAATAATAGGTAAGCAGGAATCAACATAAAAGCAGAAGATTTCAGAATATAAAGAATCATTTTCCTTATTATTTTTGTGTTAATAAAATATGAACTTTTGAAGATTTAATTTAATCTTGTGTTTATAAGCTTAATTTTATATTTATTTATTTATTTAATACTTCAATGTACAGTCAGTTACCACAGTTAGCTGACCCACCTTTGCCAATCTCAACCATTTACGGTTGAGATTTTTTAGAACGGTGGTACATAAGGCGACTTAATTAATGCCTGTACAGAAAAAATCACAGCAAAAAAAGCCGATAAAACTGTTTCATTACTATTGTAAAGAAACAGTTTTATCGGCTTTTTTTGCAAGCCTATCAATAGATAGGCTTGCTTTTGATTACCTACTATCTCACCTGAGTGCACGCGATGATGTAGTTGACGATGGAACACCCTTGCCCAAAAGTAACCTAACTTATATTTAGCAACAGTTTTGTCGCTTCATATATATCACCACTTCTTATCCTGTCCCTCATAATTCTGGGACCAATGTATCGACTGTGACTTTAAGAGCGTATATTTAAAATATTTACGAGTTTAGTACATTCTTTAAAGTTTACGCTCTTGCATTTCTAGGTTCAGGACCAGATATGAATATTGATGGGATTAGGAGAATAAGAATATGTGCACGAGTTTCTAGGAAATTTACTTTATTTACTGTTATACGAGTTTGTGTTGTAATAAATGTTGAAATAACAACATACTACTATGTTGTCGTTTTAATGGTGATTGTAAATGGTGTCCGAAAATACACAGCTTCATCATCGTCATCTCCGCCGAAACACGTCCTCTGCTGGAAAGCTTCGGCCTATCAAGTGTCTCGCCACTTCGACAAGTCCTGTGCGTCTTGCATCCAGCGGATTCCCATGGCCTTCACCAGGTCATCATGGTCCACTTTTTGGGTCGAATGGTTTTGTCACCCCTGAATCTGTTCTGTAAGCAATGTGATCTACCCTGGTGACTTTAAGCTTTCTAATGAGGTCCAATTGTGTGTGACCACGTTTCATTTCCACTGGTCACGCGCTGGTATGTGAGAAGATAAGATACCGTGCAAAAATATGTTCGAAATTATAATGAATGGTAAAGATCAGTCATGAGGACTAGCCCTATCAACTGGCATCATTTCGCAAGTTTGAAAACTTGATACCCGACATTTATGAGAATTACAGGACCAAATTTGTTGAAAACACATAAAACGCAAGGAATCACAAATTGCAAAATCTATTGTCAGTAAATTCCAGCTCAATATATATATGTTGAAGCATACATGTACACTTGCACCCATAAAGGTGCCTATACACTTTCGTAAGACCGTCATATACGGGAGAATTCCCATAAAGTACACCACACCAAAATTACACTGGCGTTCAAAATAACTCGGCAATGATATAGCGCCTTTTAAGGCGGCTGATGGTGTGCTAGTGGCTTGCACTGTAATTCCATGTGAAAGTGGTGTATACTTTAATTTGATCCGCAGTAGATGTGAATTTACTGGGCACGTGTGAAAAATAGAAACTGCTCTTAAGTTCAGGAGCATGACTTGTTGGTTTCAAGTGGTTGTTACATAAGTGAGACTGGAGGGGTAAGCAGAGAAAAAGTTTGTATAGCTATACGTCTACATCTACAAAGTTTCATGCATTAACTGCACATGTGTGAATTATAGTTTATGGTACACAGCAGTGTACCATAAACCATTGTCTTTGATTTGAATGTGCCCTGGCGGTTGGGAGTGTCATGCTCACTTAAAAGTCTGGCTGATGATGCTGGATCATTTGGCACTCTTCAAAGTGGTTGAGCCGAATGGTGCTAGCGCAGGCATCATATTGCTGAGAAAGCGCCGTCGTTCTCGGACGCTGATCGTGCAAGTCTTTCTACATCGTTCCCACATATATGTATGTTTGTATAATTTTCACACGAATGATGTAACCACATCATTGTAAAAACAGTGTCCGTGGAGTGTCTTGCACGTTCTTCTCCATAGAGATCTACGTTTTCGAACGTGTAAATATTTATCTTCATGTTTTAGATTGACTAGCCGTGACAGTTCAGTTCAGTAAATTATTTATTGGAAATAAATGCAATCAAATCAGATGAATATGGGGGCAGTTGATTTTTTTTTTCGCAATTTCTCAGTTGCTTTCATAGTAAAAGTTGTTCATAATGACGAGTACAATGAGGGGCCATTTTCAGGCTTTTAGAACACAGTTCTGTAAGCTTTTAAGAATTTCATTGCAACATTAGGACTGCCGTTAGTCGGTTATATGTTGATTTGTTGAATTTAATTGTTTTTTTTGTTTTTTTTTTATTTATTAATTAATAATAATAATATAATAATAATTTATTCAAAATAAAAACGTCTACAAAAATGTACATTTAGTGAGCAGTAATAATATTTTCCTTACAATAATAGTGCCTAAAAATAAACTAAACTAAGATATTTTTATTAAACATGCAATTAACGGTGGTTCGGAATTGCATTGTTAAACAGCGATCTGCCCGATCTAGGTTACTTTAAACCTGTGTTTCATTCCATCACTCTACGATCCAATTACATTGGGACAATACAATTTAAAGTTAAACTATGAATACATAAATAAAAAATAAATTAAGCAACTACGAGAAAAAGCTTAATGGTACATTAATAGCTAAAACTAAGCCTATGTAATTATACAAAAGTAAACACTTACGAGGGGATTATATATCATCATGCATTGTAAAGTTAATCAGTAGCTCTAGTATCTACCTTGAGTCATGAACTAACTTACGTCTGACTTGTAAATTTGTTGTGAATAAGACGTATTTCTAAACCTTTACGAATTTCAAAAGAGGTGAAGAAGGAGAATTTTGTCCTATCTAAAGTAATATTATACAGAGGAAAGATTTGTTTGTTTGTTATGATTTAAATCAAAAACTGCTCGACCGATTTTAAAGATTCTTTCACCGTTAGATAGCTACATGTTCATCAAGTAACATAGGCTATATTTATTTTAAAAAATAATTAGGGATCTCTACTAAAAGTATAATAATGTAATCCAAGGTGTAAAAAATTGACATAAAATTTCTTTCATCGCATGCGCTGCGAAAAATATTGATGATAGAACAAAACAATGCACTACAATATTACAGAACATTTCAATATTTATAAAAAAGTGTGTTGACCTATCTCCGACGGATAACTCACAATAACTGCTTTTAATATTAACATTTTTGATTAGAAAAAATGAATATTATAAATTGTTTCGCTTAATTCTCAATACTCAATACTCAATACTCAATACTTTTATTGCATTCCACATGTATTCTTAGGTGGTAAAATAACAAATAGGTTCATATGGAGGGTCCATATGAACCTATTTGTTATTTTCGGGCACAGCAAGATAAGTATCTAGGTTAGGAGAGAGGAAGCATTTTATGAAATGTAAAATTACTTAGGAAACTGTTATTATAGTTATCTATTGAGAGATGTAAATAGAATTAACAAACCAAATAGAAATTAAGGACATGAATAGGTACTTCAGTTATGAGTTATGACTTTATTACTACTAGTTTAAATATAAAGACAGATCAGTCTCATAATCTATATGTATATAACAAAGTCGGGTTAGTTACACCATTCTTAACTCAAGAACGGATGGACCGATTTTGAAGATCTTTAGTTTGTTGGATTTGTTTTTGCCGCGAATAGCAGAATAACTATTAAAACATTGAAAAAATAAAGAAAAAAATATGTAGGTACAAAATATTTTCGAATACAATGCCATTTCTGATACATGACAAAAACAAAACACGGAAAAAAATGCTTCAGGGGCGGTACGAAGTTCGCCGGGACCCCTAGTTTTTAATAAATAAACTTCCTTTTTCATATATTTAACAGGTTGCGACTGAGATGCGAATGTTTACGTTCCTTAAAAATTAGAAGAACTGGGACTCAGACCCTCAAATCAGCTTGTCAGAAATCAATCAGCTTATGTTGTTTAAAATGTCACAAATGCATGTGAGTTTTACTTTGTACATCTCACAAATTTTTGAGGACTTGGCAAGTATGTACCTTTATCAGATAAAAATGCCGCGATAGTCAAAATTAAATGATCGCAAACACTGCCTCTAAACCTTGGTTTTCTGCTTTTGTTTCCCATGTGTAAGCATCCTTGGTTTCTCTATCTATTTGTGGGCGTCTCAGTCTTTTATTCTTCTACCTTTTATTGTCCAGAAAAATTTGGGTATTCTTAGATCTCTATCAAATCCTTTTAGGAATACAGGCATGAAATAATGTTGTGTCTACGGTATTAATGCAGCCCCCAGGTAAACCTCAACATCCTTAGCTACCTACCCTCATCTTAATGAGCAGCAGGAATCAGTGCGATGCTATGACCCTGATATAATCGGGACACTATTAGCGTCGGATGAACGGGCCAGGGATAATGCCGTAATGAACCACGCTTGGGAGCCTGATTGATGATCGAGGTTTCGTGATATTAGCATAGATACTTGGTAACAACATAACAACAACTTTCAAGCAGGTTTCAGAGTGGTAATTTTGTTATTCAGTGTTAAACAAAATTATAACCGTTCGAGGTGGCGAGGCAAAAGGGTTCTTGGAGGGAATATGGGTTGGTTTTCGGCCAGTAGTTAGGCAAAATGGTCCACGTAGAACAAAAAAATAAAAATCTAAATCGGTCCAGCCATTTTCTAGTAATAGTGTTTTTTTTTTAACTACACCAGATTAATCGCGACTAATACCTTATCGTAATATATGAAATTCTTTCGTTACTGACTGACTGACTGAGTGACTGACATTCAACGCACAGCCGAAACTACTAGTCGTAGAAAGCTGAAATTTGACATGTAGTTTCCTTGGGGAGTGTAGAGGAGCACTAAAACTGGTTTGCCGAAATTCCCACGGGTACAGGAAAAAATGGTATATGCGCGTACGAAGTCGCGACTGTAGCACCTGTTCCGACAGTTGTTGGGCCGAAACGATGACAGCTGGTTCAAGTTCCTGAAACAGAGAGAGCATCCGACCACGGTACGCAGTCAGGTTAGTTCCCCCTCTGTAGCCCCAAAGTATGAGCGCATGACATTTTCATTGATGGATTGTGTCCATCACATGCGATGCTGCATGTCCATCACTTTCGCCGGGAGCTGGGACCCTAGCAGAGGCCGGTGAGCCTCGAGATCCTAAGACGTCCGGCGGCCAGCGTCCTCTTCACCGACGTGCAGGTTGTGGCGTTGTGGGCAGTGAGAAGTACTCGTCGCTCGAGCTCGACGCAACTGCCACAGCCGGTGTCACAGCACTCACGGTGGGGCTGGGTTCCGGCGGCGGCGAGGCGCGATAACTATGATTTAGCTTGAACCTATGTGTATCAGTAGGCACCTGCAAAAGAATCTGAAGAGCCCGGTTATTATTTTTACATAAATCTCTCTCTCTAACCTCTAATCTATCTCTTGAACAGTTTGCATACTTTCGACCGTTTGTTTCAATACTGGTCCTTGCCTTGCCATAAGCACGATGATGATACATACATTCTTCAATGCGAAGATAAAAACCTAAATCCTCTTCCTCCTCACTTCACTTCCGATCCTCTAAGCCAAACGTCAATAATTAAATCCAACGCCGTCAACATAACAATATCAACCCGATGACTTCCGACTCGAGACTCCGCCAAAGAGGATTTAGCTTGACGGGCCACAATCTCAATGCATTGTGCACAGTGTACCTGATTCCTCTCCGATTGTATTTGCACACCGTAGCTAGCTGTACGTAGGCTGTGCTGTAATCTTTAGGGTGTAACGCATTGTGTGGTGATCCGGTTTCGAGATGTGTCGTATGATTAATTTGTGCTTCTGGAGGGGATTTGGGGTATTTGTAATTCGGAAGATATCTAGAATTTAAGGTTCATTAGGTATTTGGTATGTGTTTAATTCGTTCCGGTAATTTTATTTCTTCGAAAGCGTCCTCGAAGCAATGTCCTCCTTCACCACGATAACGCTAAGGTAACGGAAGCGTATTTGAAAGCTTCAAATGTGGTACTGAGCAACAGCCTGGTGCTCGCACCCTGCGACTTCTTTTTGCTTCCAAACATATAAGACAAACTTCGTGGCACACGTTTTACGAGCCCTGAATCGGGGGTGAATACGTTCCATGAAGCTTCAGAGGTCCCTAAAGAAAACTGATCCAACTGCTTTGTACAGTAGTTTCAGCGAATGCAAAAATGTATTAATTGCGAGGGAAACTTGGAAAACAATGAATGTATCGTAAGTCTTTTATCTAGTCTTATTTATCAGAATCCAGAAACTTTCAATATGCCCCAATTATATATTGTAACTTCAACTTCACATACTATATAGAATTTAGTTACCTTTGAATAGAGACAATACAATACCAAAAGTTTAGACAGTTCTAGTACTGTATGAGTATACTACCTCGAGTTCTCAGTTCTTTAGTCAGATTTGTTAAACTGATAATTCTTACAATAGTCTAGGGACATGGTGTAGAAGTTTACTTGCACCTATGTTCTCCTGGTATGAGGTTCCTTATCCAAGTACTGTAGCTTGTGGAATTCAGCTGCCTTAGAGCTCACGTGGTTGGTAACTTTTGACTATTATTACTGAAGTTGCTTCATATACAATAGCACCAGGATGCATGTTGTTGCGGAAGTTGGAAGTTGGGGTTGTACTTCATCTTGCTAAAACTATTTGGCTCCTCATCCTTCCTAGAGTGGTTTAGTGTGATTTGTGAAAAAAAAGCAGTTTCGATGAACAACATTCAAATGATTTTGTTTCGCATAGGACATATATCTCGTCGGTCACTTATGAAACGTTAAAAGCTATTGTACGGTTCAAATAGGTGGCTCCTTATGAAGAAGCACCACCAAGAAACTCCACTGATTTTTTCCTTGGACTGAAAACATATACTCCAGTTGACTGGCCTGTTGGTCGAGTGGTTAGTGACCCTGACTGCTTAACCGGAGGTCATGGGTTCGATTCCCACCCAGGACAAATCTTTGTGTGATGAGCGTGATCATTTGTTCTGTGTCCGGGTGTAATTTGTGTATAATATGAATGTATTTAGAAATATATAAGTATGTTTATCAGTTGTCTGGTTGCCATAGTACAGGCTCTGCCTAGTTTGGATCGGATGACCGTGTGTGAGTTGTCCCAGGATATATTATATTATATTATATTATTTCTGATATAATGAATTGGCAATTGCCAATGAAAGAAATTACTTCAATATTACATGAATTTAGAGATCATTAGTGTAAGTTTTAACTAAAAAGAACAGTAGGATTTTCATATTCCATGTTACTCATAAAAGGCCACTGTATGTACAAGTACACCTTAGCATCTTATTGCTTCCTGCAATCCACCTGCCAAAAGGCCGGGTACGATATTAACGCAATATTCTTTGAATATCCTTAATTGTACCGTTTTCTGGTAAAAGCTCATATACGTGCCTTCGGCTGATAAGCTGTATAGTATATAATTATGCACATATATTAACATTTGCTAAATTATCTCTATCGTTCGCACATTCTCGTAAAACACCAATTTACTAGCAAGATATCGTTGTCCCTAATTCTATATTACCATTGTTAATTTGATATTTACTAAACGTTTATTTTGCTAGGTAAAAGTATGATTTTTATCATTTAGATTATTATGCGCATTTTGCGAGTTGCATAGCGTTATAAGCATCAAATTTCTGTGATAAAGATCGAAGGCCCGATTCTTGCGTTCGAATGTAATTGAATAAGCAACGGATATGGTTTCTAACTGCAGATGATTTGCATTTTTTTTCACAAAACGCAGGGATGACCAGCTGTGTGGCAGCGATGTCTTTTGGTCACGTGTTTTGCTATGTTCGTACCTTGGTGGCATGTAATTTAGTCTGCGGGGTAATTGCGCCCCAGAAATTCACAAAGTTGATCGGGATGCCGTTCGTTTTAACAGTAAACATAAAATGATTTAAAAGAGTGTCCGTGGAGTTTCTTCCACGTCCTTCTCCATAGAGATCTACGCTTTCGAACGTGCAAATAGCTTCATGTTTTTGACGGACTGACTTTGACAATTCAAAAGTACCTGATAATGGTTTATTTGAAATAAATGCTTTGACTTTGACTTTGAGTGGATATTCCTTTTGTATTTTACGTCGTTTAGCAGACGAATTTTATAAACACACGCACACGCTTTTGCCCGCGACTTCGTCCGCGTGGAATAGTTACTTGGGGCAGACATTTTTATTATAAGATTATGAAGTTTAGTAAAGTTTCAGTCAATGCTACTGAACAGAGAAAGAATAGATAGATATAGATAGTTTAACAAATGTTCGACGTGATTCTTTAAATTGGCATAACTTTTTTATTTATGAACCGATTCACATGAAACAAACACTAAATGAAAAACACAACGTATAAATGAAAATCACACCGAAATTGGCTAAGCCGTTTCCGAGATAAGCGTGCACAAACCCATAGACAAACAGATAAACAGACAAAAGTTCTAAAAATCATTGTTTTGGGTGCTATTTGCGTTGATAAAGGTCCCAATAATATTTTATTTCTCAGATATCTTCTATGTACAGATAGCGATCCGTTACATTTTAATTATGTGCATAGAATATGTGTAGATATAGATAAAACAATACTTCAGGACTGAAGTAAGTTATTTCATTCGGTTGCGCTTGAAAGTTGTGATTAAGTGTGTTACACAAAAATACTGCTACACTTAGCTGACTTAGCTTCACAGTATCAGACACTGGTATCAGCAGTCAATAGATCTTTGATGGGCTGCATTAAACAGCCTCTGTGATAAACCCCATGTTGTGATACTTAAGCACGTCTGGCGCTCTCTAGGCACTACGTTTCACTTAGGACCTTGCTGACGGGCTTTTCACCGCGACACGAATTAAGGTTCCCACAGACTGGAGCGGCGCAACAATGCAACAACACGATTTCATAGGAATTGTTCTTCAGATGGGAACAATTTCATTGTGCGTACAACTAAGGAGTCAAATTCCATGCCGGAGTCTGTGTTTCCTGCTACAACCTGGGGTATTAGAGTCAAGAGCGAATTAGTTACTTCTAGGTAAGCGTGCTCCATCGTCGACCATATCAGGTGAGATTTTAGTCTAACGCAAGCCTACAAATAATAAAAAAACCGTTGTCGTATTTCCGCGGTGCATCTGTGTTTTGTAGACACAGATGCACCGCGGCATCGTAATAAAGCTCATACAAAAACGAAAGAAGCAGAAAAATAACAAAAAGTTTAATCTAGAATACTTTTCCAGTAACAGATTTGCCTACAACCTTCTACCATACCTCTGAAAACCACTCCCTGTTATTCCATGTTTCAATCATCATCAGCTTAGCCGGCCAATGCTGGGTAAATCCTGTGTGTGTAACAATAGTACATTTTAATACCAGGTGCGAGCCAGCCCTGGTCGGATTGCCCCGCGGCGTATCGGACGTGCGTGCCCGCTCTGTTGCTCTTTGTAAGCGGTGTTAATGATAAGCGGCAGCGATTTGCTGTACAATGTTCTGTACCAAAGCTTGGATAGCCTTCGGTGGTAGTCAAATCAACAGCAGGTCATAAAGACTTGCCATGTAAAAAATGCTTAAGTATGGCTATCAGTGCAGCCCTTAAAATAGGAAAGTTAAGTGCTACAGTGTTGGATCCTCGGTTACAGCTTGTATACTAATGGGGCAGGAATTATCCTTTCTGCGATGAATAGAAAAACAGTCTCTGAAACCTGGCGGTGATGTCTTAGTGGATTTTAGTTGTAGAATAAGATAATACAGGTTTGTTGAATTGCATGATTAATATCTTTTGGTACAGAAGTGTTTATTATTGAAACTTTATGCGCTAGTAAAATACATTATACAAAGGCGGGCTTTAGGCATTAGTTATTCGTTTTCACTGTCGAAATATGAATTACTCTTCTCCCTTGCAACGAAACGTTATCAAAACAAAACGACCTGGCTACTCTAATATCTCCACTCTCCACCTTCTGAAAACCCCATAATCTCCCCACTTGCACCACTTACAAGCTTTAACGGGGTTTAATACTAGTCCATAGACAAAGTGCTAGAGGTTTATTTCACTAGACTTGGCTTTGCCGTGGCTTGCCGTGGCACAGGTCAATTTATGTCAGTATTTGGTGATATCACTGCGCATAAAGGGTTTAATTTTGAAGTGAACGGTGATTGGATATTTAGGTTGTATTGGGTTTGTGGATTAGGGCTTAAGTGGCGCTGGATGAATTGTCTTCATGTCATGGTATGTTTTGCTTTATTAGTGCAAATATGGTTCTTTCTTAAACAGGAGCGTCATCGACTGTCTTCTTGACAGTTCAATTGCTTTAAGGTTTGAACGCGATTTTACAGTACCTAAGAACTCAACACATTCACAGTTTTTCATACATTTAGGTAATTTAGTGATATCTTAAATTAACTTAACTATACTTGAGATCTGTAGGAAGATTAACCCCTGTTTCACGTCATGCTCACAACTTGAGTCTATCTTGGATCATTAAATTGAAAGTTTTAGCATGTTATTTATAGACTTTAAACGAGAGATTTTTTTAGTTGTGTTAAGGTCTTTCAATCTCACTTGGAAAATAGCTATGGTGTGGACATATTAACTCGAAATTTGGTCATCCATATTGCTGCAATACAATTCTCATTCAATTCTCTATGTGCCAGGTATTTCATATTTGCTAGTACACTACCAAAACCGTATTGTTTTGTAAGCTGACAGGATTATGCCACACGGCAGAAACAGACCAATTTGTTTAGGACGTTAGAGAGGTGTTGTGTTCGAACCTGGCTTGTAGCACTATCAATCTGATACAAAACCTTTACTATCTGGAGGGGTAAGGCAGAGGTGTCCCTATAGTGTCTCAATCATGTTTCAGTCCCATGTAACATGGGACGAGTCTATTGTTATCAACCAGAAATATTATAGAAACTACTCTATCACTATCTCTCTACTCTATTTATGTAATCCATCATCTCATCAACATCATCATCATTATCAAACCAGCCGAAAGACGTCCACTGCTGGACATAGGCCTCCCCAAAAGGGGTTTGCGATCGCAGCGTAAGTGTTAGAATGTGCAGATAATGCTGCTGCCCATTCTCTGGTGAGTCCCTTATCTTATAAAACGTAAAAAAAGAGAAATAAAAAAAAAGCTTCCGACGAATTGAGAACCTTATTTAAAAAGGAGGAGGTTCTCAATTCGTCGGGACCTTTCTTTTTATTTTATTTTTTATGTGTGTTCCCCGATTCCTCGGAGATGCCCGGACCGATTTAGATATTTTTTTTTGTTTGAAGGGATATACTTCCCAGGTGGTCCCACGATCATCAAGTCAGGATCTGATGATGGGATCCTAAAGAAATAGAGAGAACTCTTCAAATTTATAGGCACACTTGAAGCGATTTGGGTAGTTTTTGCTAAA
Source organism: Mamestra configurata (assembly GCA_002192655.3). Classification (NCBI taxonomy): domain Eukaryota; kingdom Metazoa; phylum Arthropoda; class Insecta; order Lepidoptera; family Noctuidae; genus Mamestra; species Mamestra configurata. Next base: position 171,439 of record NDFZ01005484.1, read on the forward strand.
GTACTTTCTCGGAATGGTCCCATTTTAAATTGGTGAAGATCTGATGAAGAACTTCGGAGATAGGCAACGGAACTCCTCAATAAGTGATAGCAAATGGACTGAGATTGCTGAAATCTCATGTCTGTCTATTGTTCACACCAGTTCATAACATAACATCACGCCGTTATGTGGTGCATCGGGCACATGTGGATCACTGAAAAGTGAAAAAAAAAAACCGTTTACAAAAAAATACAAGAGGTCTTTCAGATTTGCATTTATTCTGTTTCACGTTGTATACAGGGTTTAACGGATTACCCTTTAATCCAAAACACCTTGTTGGATTAAAAGCTGCTTCTGTCTTGGAGATGAAAACTGTGTTCAAGGAAATTATTGTCAATTCTCAAAAAAGAATTTGTATATCTCATACTAATTTGGATAAATTTTTAAAGTAAAATTTAATTTCTTTTTAGAAAGTCATAGTGACTTTTTCGAAGATCGTAATAAATCTTTATTAAATTATAATTTCTCGATATATTATGAAAAAAAACACCCCATCGAAATTCAATAGTTTCAAACATATCCGTGTCTTATTCAGAGAAAATTGTTTAAAATTTTACGCGATATTTTACAATCTCACAGAGTCTGCAATTTTTCGGTGACATAAATATGAGCAGAAATAAGTACCTAGTCCATTACCAAAACGAACAAGAAGATCAAAATAATTAACAAAATGGCTTACTCAAGAGATAAGATATTATTTTAATACATTACATTATCGATCGACATTAACTTCTGTTTCGTGTCGAAAGCTGGCGATTGCTCTCGAGATAGTGCCTGAACGATGTCTATCACTAATAGCAGCTTGACAATACTAATAATGATAACACTAGTATGTTATCATTATTAGTAGTGTCAAAATAATTGTGTTGTGTGTACAGCTGCAAAAGTGTCAGGCATTATAATGTAACTTTAAATGTGAGAATGATGCGAGAATGATACTTTTTTCTTACCTTTTTTTTTTGAAGGATGGGAAATCATCAAATGACTTCTTCCGCTCTGGGTGGAACGGAAGGGCGTGTCAGACTCTTACTGACTAAAACCCATCCGTGTTCCTTCTAAAGCCCTTTGCGTTCCAGGGCCGCGGTGACTCTTTCGAACTAATTCCGCAACCCTGGCAGGCGCTGGCCCTACCGGGCCCCGTCTTCTATGCTGACATCTCTTTGAGGCGCGCTTGAAACACAACGCGCCATCGACCCGGGCCCGGTGGTAATCGGACAGCAAGCTACCCAACGCTCGCCGTCCGCAGGCCCGCGCCTACGGTAGCCGGGGATTGCCCTGCGACTCCCAACGCCCGGGGCGTCTTCTCCTGTAGCGGTGGTTGGGGCGAAGGCCTTGCCTGTCTCTCGCACGGCCCGCCTCCTCCTTCGCTAGCATTACTGCTTCCCAGAAGGAGGTGACCGCTTTCCAAGCCTCCTCGCTCCGGACCATGGATTCAACCAGGGCCGGACGTGAGAGGTCACCGCCGCCGATCGCCTCGATGAGGACACAGCGGTGCTCCGGCCAAGCAGGGCAGACCTCCAGCGTATGCTCCACCGTGTCCTACGGGCGATACTCACAGTGCTGACACCAGGGCGTGTCCTCCCGCTTAATCCGAAACAGGTACCGCCGTGTCCGGTAAGTACCTGCGTCAGGCGGAAGGTGAGGACGCCGTGGCGTCTCTCCAGCTACTCCTCAAAGAGGGGCCTTACCGCCGCAATAGTGGCGTGCCCAGCGAGAATGATGCTTGTAGTGGTAAAAATGTTTGACAGAGAGCAATTTAAAGTTAGATGTCGCCGAGTGCGGCTGACCCAAATGTCCTTTCTTTGGCATTGTTCGTTGAGTCGTTGAGCTCTTTAATGTTTCTTAGTTGAGCTTCTCGACTACTGACAAAGGCTTGCACTGACTGGACAGGTCCACTCAAATCTGTGTGGTTCTTTCCTCAAATGATCATTTCAGACACTGGTCTGCATGGTTCTCATATTATAACGTATTGTGAATTTGAGGACTATGTAGATCGCCATATTAGGGTTTCATTTGAGTTAGTTTGGCTGTTTGAGTTACTTATGCGGCCTACCCAAATGTCCTTACTTTGGTATTGTTCGTCAAATCGATGAGCTCCTTAAAGTTCTAAGTTTGAGCTACACGATAACTGACAAATGTGCATTGTCTGGACAAGTCCACTCAAATCTGTGTGGAACTTTCCTCAAAAGGCCACCTCAGACATTAACCTACATGGTTCTTATATGATTTGACCAGTACGGATTGTATGGACTTTAAAAGAGACTTTGACCTCTGAGTTTGTTTCGGTGTTTCTTCTCAGGGTAGTCAGCTAGGACACACCGGCCTCATTTAGGTTAAAAGTACCAAAAAAGATTGTCGTGTAAAAGTGTTATGTTTAATCTGCTTGCAAAATAAATACAATTTATCAAGTATCACAAATTGGCTGTAGGTATAGAAAAGTAAAAAATCAGTTGCATAACATTATTTTCATAACTCGACAAAATTTACTGAACGGCAATTTTTTCCTGATGTTCAGTGTTTGTGCCACAGTAAAAGTTGTTCATAATGATGAGTACGATGACTCCCTGTCAGGTTTTCATTATTGGTGTTGGTGTTCACCTTCTATAATGCGAATCATAGAATATATTCTAAGGTTTCTACGCTAAAAGTTGTCAAAATCATTTAGGCTGTTAAAGACCCAGAAAAACTATTCAACTGTTTTGGAAGCAAAATTAATAAGAAAAGTACCTACTGCTCCGCTTTTTTAGAGTTACGTACACAAAGGGTAAAAACGTACCCTGTTACAGACTTCACTGTCCATCTTTCTGTCTGTCACCAGGCTGTATCTCATGAATCGTCATAGCTAGACAGTTGAAATTTTCACAGATGATGTATTTCTGTTGACGGTATAACAAAAAATAATAAAAATGAGATAAAATTAAAAATAAAAGGGGGCCCCCATACAAGAAACATGTTTTTTTCGACTTATGGTACGGATCCCTTCGTGAGCAAGTCCAACTTGCACTTGGTCAGTTTTTTAGACTACGGGTGTCTGTGCCGTATAAGCCTTTGAAAATATTCGACAGTGTATAATATTATAGTAATATGAGCCATCCACAACTTGCAATGCAGGTGTCCACAATTTTAAACATATCGACATCCCATCAGACCCCCAATGGACCATATATTCCACAAAATAATCTTATCCGAATACCACACCACATTAAGAATTTAATAATTACCTATTATCAAGTAAGTGTACAGACTAAGTACTACACAATTAAGCCCCTAATCTTAAAATAACATCTTAATCTCATTCCAAAAGTTTCACGATGTAAATTGGAGGCGTGCACTTAAATACTATATAATAATGAAGGTGTACATAAGGTGTATGACCTATATAGAAATATAGTACTATTCTTCTTGTGCTTTCCTTTTTGAAAAGATAAGGCGCTGAACATCTGCCTGTGTCACGCGAATACGGAATTTATTGATGACTATGTTTCGCCAGCGGTTTTGGTCGGTTTTGTTTTTATTATAGGCGCTTGTGCCTTGTCATTTTTTAAGTGATAACTTCTTATGGGAGGGTAAACCGCTTCGTAACGTAACGCGTTACGGCGCCAGTCTGTCTGGCTTCCCTTTCTCTCACGCATACGGCAGCGGTAGGCAGGCTCTTCCTCTCTCACTCTAACCCACAACGCTAGTCGTATTTCGGACAGACGCTTCCCATATTAAATAGTTCAATTTAGATTAGTTTAAGTTATCACTTCTGTCGGGCGTCCCGAGACGCACACGTTTTTTTTTAATTAGTCATTGCTGTCCCACTGCTGGATAAAGGCCATACATATTAAACCATGTGATTTTTCTTGTCACCATCATCATCATGTCAGCCGAAAGACGTCCACTGCTGGACATAAGCCTCCCCCATAGAGAACGTTTTTTAATTTTTCTTTTACTGTTCAGAAAATATCATTTTTGATTTAGCTACCTGTGTATCTACTTTAAAAGTTATTGGCGGTCAAAGCTTGGTTTCTCAAATGCGTCTATGTATTTTGCCTGATATTGTAAAAGCAAATGCTACCTAGAACTTTCACTTTTTAAGGGCTACTCAAAAGTTCTGAATGGCTTATGATTTTCCCAAAACAAACATCATCGTTTTTAATTTATTTTCGTAAAAATATTAGTTGTTTATTCATACCTTCATACAGACAAACATATTTTTTCGTACTACTGATATAGATAGATTGAAAGTGAAATTCTTGAACGTACTCTAGCCAATATTATTGCAACAGCTGATGTAACTACACAGGCAATTTAAAACTTTGTTTCAAAGCAACAAGAGCTTAATTAGCTTGAACAATTTACGTATAAAGCCATCGATATATTATTGGATATTTAATTAAAAAAGTGCGATCAGAAATGTATTAAAAGGATCAATGTTTCCAGTTGTGTTTTGTTTCATTAAAATATATAGTGATAAGTTGCCACCCGTAATTTTAACATGAAAAAGGTTTGTATAAAGTAAGCACATTATAATTTTAATGTTCCGTTTAATTTTAAATGTAAATTACTTTTGGACAAGTTTAATTTTCATTAATTTCGAATAGTGTAATGGTAATGTTACATATTCGTAAATTAATTTTGGCTATGCAAACAGTGCTGTAGAAATATTTGCATGATCACAAAGCTACTCAGATATATTTGTATTCATAAGACTGCGACTCATTGAAAATATATAAGTTGCTTTTGCAGTGGCCTTTGATGACTTATTTTATTTCAATAAGTCACTAAGTGAAGAGTTGACTGTCACATTTTGCTGCATAGTACCGACATCCATAGCATTCAAAGTAGGTACCGTCAATATGGCTTAAGTTAGTATCTACTGCCCTTGACGAACTTTTTAACCTTTTGAACGCCGTTGTCAAGTATACATGACAAGCAAGCACGTACCCTGTACGCCAAACGTCACAACTCTTGACGTCGGGAGCACGCCGATGTTCGGGCTTTCAACGGGTTAATAAATATGTCAAAATAAATGAATGATTAAGTGTATAGTGAAATAATTATGTCAAAGTTGCTTTTACTTATTCATTCTTGCACGAATTTTATCCAATACTTACTAGTTTTTTCGTTACTATCCCATGATATTTCCAGCTTCAATATTTTTTGTGATCGGAACAAATTGCCAAACAAACAATATTATTTCTATAACATATGAATTTAGATATCGCTCATGCTCCCATGACCATAAGTAGCTAAATCCAAAAAGCGTGCTAGCAAGACCACCAGTAACCTGGGGGGCTACTCTCTAACTTCGGGCCTAAACCTGAAGTCCGTAGTTTCGGGCTTAGCACTACCTACTCTCTGGCGAAGAATCATCATTCTTCTGAACCCAAACAATGGGATACGGTTAGGCCAAGGGCGACAGAGAAGTCATATAATGTTAAAAAAAACCGTCGCCGAACGCGCGCTGCGTCGTATCGTAGCGAATCGCGTAGCGATCAATTCGAGATATAAAATCTTAAATATCTCGAAAACGGTAAGTCCAATCGCAAAAGTAATCAAAATTTGGGCTCCCTTTATAAAACCCCGTAAAAAGATCCATACGACATACATTCATAAAAAAAAACTTAAATTAACCCACGATTCCCATACCCTCACTACTAGTAGAATACTACGTTATACACAGAGGTGTCGGTTACGGTTCGCAAGTTAGATGTTTTTCTCCCATCTCAAAATGCCCAACGCGCCTAAAGAAGTTTTCACTTCAAAAATACCATGTATTCAAGATTTATGGCAGGCTAACAACCCTATATTTTCCAGATATTTAAAAATAGTGTCACGCAACCTGTGAAAGAGAAGATCTTTCCCACCGAAAACCCTTTCAAACTAAAAACCCAACCTTCCAATCAGTGACAACCCAACTAATCGTCAAGTTTAACTAAAATTAATCCGAACTCCGATCACTAATGAACGGCGCATGGAATCAATCTAAATAACTGGCGACGAACCATTATACCATTGTTAATGGTGCCTCGTTTGTATGGCTAATTAATGGTCCTTAAATGGTAACCATCAGTTTTGTTGCGTCTTGTAAACTTGGTGTGTTAAAGGAGCGTGTTCATGGGATGATGAGGCTAAAATAAACTAATTTGTTTGGGTTAACTATTTGGTTAGTCCCAGAGACGTGCCATTAACATACTTGAGTCTATGATTTTTCTTACATCGTGCTATTTTATTTATCAACAAAAATGAATGTTCAAAACGCATTTTTATTTATATATCCGCATTCTATAAAATCAAAAGAAGACCTTGTTCGTTCTGCACTATCGGGGATCTTTATAAATGTCTGATACCAAGCAGCTATCACTTTTTTGTGACTCGGTTTATAATATTATGGCAGGCTGTTGACTCTTGAACACCAATTACATTTTCACAAGTAATAGGTTAACTGCCCGTTGCATAGAATCTCAAAGTGCAAAATAATTATTGATTTATAGATTCAGATTCAGATTTAGATAACTTTATTTGCCCAAACATGTTTGTACATACAATTATAAGAAAACAAATGCATGCAAGGTGTTATAGGTAGGTGTTATAATAGGTGATACTACTTCTTGTCCGTAACAATGAAGTAGGTACTCTTAGGCATTTCGTCTACGTATTTGTCGGTTACTCTACACACTACGGTTACACTACTCTATACCACACATTTTGATACTGAGAAAATAAGTAAAGACTGGGGGCACAGTATTAATATGAACAGTACGGAAACTACCCACAAACGCTCGAAACAGCACACTCACACAAACATGCGCATCGACGAGACCCCTAAGCCGTTGCCGCGGTGCTGTAAGTATTGAGTGCCACGTCAAGACGAGTGGTTTCGTATAAATATATCTCCATGTATTTGTAAGCTAGTTATTTCAATTCGATTGATTGATCAGTACAGAACAAAAAATTTTTAATAAAAATTAACAAAAAAAAACAATATAAAACATTAAAAGTTACATTTTATTAACTAGGCTTCCGTACTGCTCATATTTATACTGTGCTGAGGGCTATGGGATCTTAGACCATACGAAGATATATGACAATTTATTTGACACAACTGTACATAGTCACCATGGTAGTCAGCCAGTGCCTTGGACATGAACGTTAACCAGTGCGGAGCAGCGCAAGTGGGCCTAAGAGGGCTAAGAGAATGACATTTTGATGATGTCAAACAAAAACGCATCTTAGAAACAATTGGAGAGTATTTGTTTCGATATGTAAAGACACACTTTTCAAAAATCAGGTGCCTCTTAAAGTTAATCAATCAATCAATCAAACTTTATTTCGAACAACAACACATTAGTGCGAATTTACGAGAAAGCAGTTCGAATTACAATGATTAAAAATCAATTTAAAATAAACACCAATTCAACAGTCCAATTGATCAATACAAAATAATCTAATTTCATGAAATTTTATTTAATTACAATAAAATAATTTAATCCAAAACAGAACATAAAACTAGTTCAAATATATTTCCTCAGTACCAGGCCCGCAGCTACGTCTACGGGGTCTATGTTCATGTTCACTCGTACTACTAATATTATCGTTAGGCAAGGAATTTAAGTTTATAATGTTTATGCATGTCAGTTCTATTACCATAAAAATATACTTTTTCTCTCTATATTATTCTTAGACGTGGCAAGACCACCATTTTGACCAGATTTAAGAACTAATATAACTAAATTAAGGCTCGCTTATTTGCTATATTGGGAAAGTAGTTTGCTTATATAGCTTAACTAACTCCTCTAGCCGGATATTCAACTTTATCGTAAAAAGCGAAATTCTATGGCATTTTTGCTTTTAAGACAACACCACCAACAGCTTAGTTCCGCCAGTACTGTCAGGGTTGCGGAATTGGTTCGAAAGCAGGCAACAAAAATTGGCCGCGGTGACTCCGCGACCCTAGAACGCAAAGGGCTTTAGAAGGAACACGGATGGTTTTTAGTCAGTAAGAGTCTGACACGCCCTTCCTCACCACCCAGAGCGGAAGAAGTCATTCGATGATTTCCCATTCTTAAAAAAAAAGTCCCACCAGTAAGCACTCCCCTTAACTCTGAGGCCAATTAATTTAATTGAGGGTGCTCTTATAATAGCTCCAACATGTATTTGTACTACAATGGCTGGCTAGACACCTGGCCACTCCGCTTGACAGTGCTCCAGCGGCTGGAAGATGTTCCTGTGCGACAAGAAGTTAATGTATGTAAGAATGTGCTGACGACAAATAGCGCTTTATTGCTAATTCAGGCTTTATTGTGTTGAGGTGTGCGGTATTCAGGTATCTGTCATATTTTTATTGAGATGAGACATGTAAAGGTGACTTAAGATCGAATGGGCTAAGAATATGTGCCGAGAAAAACGTTGACAATTATTGTAAACATTAAATAGGTACCATACAATCTAGTACTTTCAGTTCTTATTAAACCACCGGCCTGAATAGTATTCCTTTTTAAATCGACTTCAAAAAAAGGAGGTTTTTCTCAATTCGGTTGTATTTTTTTATGTTTGTTAACCTCATAATTCCGATATTTATGAATAGATTTGAAAAAATCTTCTTTCATGTGAAATGATATACGTTCCGCTTGGTCCCATAGAACTTTTATCAAAATGGGTTGGGTAGTTTGGTTTTTAAATCAAAATAGCTGTAGGAAATAGAAAATATATCATCCAAGTAAATGAAATTGCGTGTTTTGCTTTCCTGTGACTTTCCAGTGGTGTTGTTTGGTTGCGTGTGGGTGTGTATCACTAAAAGTGTAAAATAAAAAACTTTTTTTTTAAAATGGGTGTTTTGTTTGTTTTTTTTTTGTATTTTAAAACCGACTTCCGAAATTAAAGTTTTAAACTTTGTAGTGTTTTTTTTATTTAAAGTCGGTTGTATTTTTTTTGTAAAAAAGTTTTTTTTCTTTATACAATGCTATTTCTATATATATCTATATAATCTATATACAATGCATTGAAAAGTCTTGAGTAACTTTAAATTCAAAAAATTCAAAAGCTCAAACTTGTTTATCACCCCATGAGAAATCAGAAACCCTTATCTTGTCAAATCAAACTATCACTAATGCTCGCATTATTAAATAAAATCAACAATCATATATTTAGAGACACAACAAAATAAAAAACAACCCTAAAATATCGTTGAGGACTTCACCAACATAACTTTGCCGTTCGTGAAAGAGATGTCCGCTAACATTTTTTATAGTGACGGCGATTTTCGGGCGGCAAAGTTAAGTTGGTCCTTTGGGACATGACAGGACCAAACTCGGGCAAAAAACAGAGCTATGTTGACTGCTCATTCCAGTCGAGTAGGTTTCAAAAAAATATTATCGAGTTTTGACGTGAAACCAGTGCTCGTGAATAAATTAAGATCCTGTGTTGTTTTATTTGTGGAGTTATGGCGTAGTTTTGTTTAGATTTGATTGAATGTGAATTAAGATTATCTACAATTGAAAAATTGGGTCGGTTAAGAAATTTACGTAATCGAATTTGATTTCTAGCGATGATATTTACAAAAAAACCGGCCAAGTGCGAGTCAAACTCGCGTGCAAAGAGTTCCGAATGAATAATATATATAGATAATTATAGATGTTCCTGTAATTTATAGCTACAATTTTGAAAATTGGGCCAGTAGTTTCGGAAATAAGGTAAAAATATTTTAAAATTACAAAACAAAATACTTTTGAGACCCTTACGATGAGCTCTTGGTTTGACACACGGTTCTGTCACACGGTATGGTTTTTTTTTCTAGTTTACCCGAAAATGTATTTATTTTTGTTACACTTCTGTGTTTACACAATTAAATTTGGTATACATATAACATTATGTAACCCATTACATAATGTTATACGTATACCAAATTTCAACTCAACTGGTTAAGTAGATTCTCGAAAATCGACTGTGACAGACAGACCACCGATTTTTCCTACAGGGTTTCGTTTTTCCAGACAGAGATTCGGTACCCTAAAATTGTACTTCCCTCCCCATTACTTGAGTTAAGACTAGCCGCTGCCTGGTAGCTTAATAGTAGTCTCTTGAAAGAGTAAGCAATGTCCACCCATCCATCCTCACAAACATTCATACTTCATATTATGTATTATTATTAGTAGGCAGTAGGACAATACCTACGTTTCTACGTTAGCCAACAATATTCCAAGAGATAACAAAGCTATCGCATTCTGGAGCAAATAGCAGATCCCGTTCAACCATATCATATTTAATGCAATTAACCACGAAACCAATCCGTCAGTAATTGTGATGACATATTCGTGGAATCTCTTTGCGTTAGTTACTGGGGCATTACAAAGGGCGACGCTCAATGGACAGGCGTATTGATATCAAGCGCACTGCAGGGGTAGCTAGCAGGTATACGGAGATACGCCACACTAATATTATGGATACGTATGGTTACTGTATTCAAGTACTCAAGGTAACTGTATTCAAGGTAACTAGTTAAAGATTCCAACAGAAACGTAAGGGTATTTTAAAATAAATGCGAGAGCGTTTTTTGTTACGCTTTCAAGCCTAAACATCTGAACCGATTTTGATTAACTTTGTCACAGAGGTAGATGGGAACCTGGAGACAGTACTAGAATATCATTTTGCACGGTCAAAAGCTTATTTTATAAAGAAGATGTAAAAACTGACGTTCGTATTAGGTTGTTCGGATCCGAACTGATCCTAAAGTTTCTGCATGGGATACAGGAGAAATGGCAGAAATAAAACAAAATATTTATCCACGCAACCAAAGCCACAGTTCCCGTTAGTTTCTCGTATATTAAAACAAACATACGCTAGTAAAGGTGTGGCCAGTTAAACTGCGCGACAATTATTCACAAAACGCGTCCGCAGCGTCACGCGCGCGCTGAACGTGATCCGGACAAAGTGGGGCAGACGAGACACTGCTTTGGAAGTAGGAAGTGATGGGAATTAAAGAGGTGCCTAGTACTACAATCCACTAAGGGATCCTTACTCATTTGACATGGACACCTGTCCCCAAATTAATAAAATCGCGGCGTAAAGTGACAATCATTATTATCTTTACATGTTTTCCTTTAATTTCATGGGGTTTAGGTTTGTTGGATATAATTTAGTAAAATTTTAAGGTTAGCTACCTTAAACACACAATACCTACCGTTTTTAAGAAGTCTAACTAGGCTGCTCCTACATCATCATCATCATCATATCAGCCGAAAGACGTCCACTGCTGGACATAGGCCTCCCCAAGTGTCGCCACAACAACCGGTCTTGTGCGTCTCGCATCCATCGGCTACCCGCAACCCTCACAAGGTAGACCGATGACCGTGCAGTTCAGTTGTATGCAAGAAGCACACGACCGGCCTATGTCTGCACTGGGCCACCGCCGAAAATTTGTTTAAAGGGATTGATACAAAAAAAAGACAAAGTACAAGCAATTAAGTTAGTACGTGCAGAATTATCGCCAGATGTCACTGTAAAACCAATGGCTTGTCCCATACAGACCATTGATTTCCGTTCTGGTTATTCTGGTCTGGTTTCCATTACAGCATGAAATGATTATTTTGCAGACGTAGAAATTATTGCTAGTTTCTGAGTTATTATAATTTAAGCATACTTTAAAAACTAATATTAAAAAATAAACTAAACTAACAACAAACTAAAACATAGGTTTAATTTTTTTTTCTTGTTTGAAAGGGTATAATACATCCCAGGTGGTCCCATGATCATCAAGTCAGTATCTGATGATGGGATCCTGGAGAAATAGAGAGAACTTTTCAATTTTTTTAGGCACAATTGAAGCGATTTGGGTAGTTTTTGGAAGAGTACTTTCTCGGAGTGGTTCCATTTCAATTTGGTGAAGATCTGACGAAGAACTTCGGAGATAGGCAACGGAACTCCTCAATAAGTGATAGCAAATGGACTGGGATTGCTGAAATCTTATGTCTGTCTATTGTTTACACCAGTTCATAACATAACATCACGCCGGTACGCTGTGAAGGCGTATGCACATGTGAACCACTAAAAAGTGAAAAAAAAAACTTTTTACAAAAATATACAACCGACTTCCAAATAAAAAACACTAAAAGTATAAAATAACTTTATGTTCTGCAGTCGGTGTTTTTGGTTGTTTTTTTCGTTTTTGACACCGACTGCCGAAATTAAAGTTATTTTATACGTTTTAGTGTTTTTTATTTGGAAGTCGGTTGTATCTTTTTGTTAAAAGTTTTATATTTTTTAAATATTATTTATTAGATATTGTTAATTTATAAATAAATTGAAATAAAGATATTAAAACACAGTTTTAAGAATGCTGAATACATCCCTACTCACAAGTAAGTATCCGTTTATCCAGCAAAAAACTTAAACCTTTCTTCAACCTTGAAACACCGAAAACCCGTCCAAACGTCTGCCTCATCTGTAAAGTTTACAAAGTTATTCTGTGCGCAACCCCTTACCTCGTAAATATCTGAGTGATTTGCATAAGAAACGGCACCAGTCACACTTTGCGCTGCTGAATAAATGACTTTTCACTGCTTTTTTACTAAGAAAGTTTTTTTTATTATATCAGACTTTTTTATAGCGTGTTAGGTTTTAATATTTCTATAGCAATTTGGTTGAGAATAAAGGAGAGCTGGGGGAAGCGATGAATTGCTGTGTTTTAATAATTGAGGAAGTGGTGGCGACTTTGTTTTTTAGCTCGTTGGTACTTGGTTAATTAGGTGGGTATATTCCTTCCTTTTTGTTCCTTTAAAAATTTTTATTAAATCTGTTTATCGTAAATAGATTGGTTTGTTTAGCGCTGTATACACGTCATGGTGTGTCATTGTCATCATAATTCCGCTGTGAAAGAAGGATAGGGCTATTTATTTGATTTAAATTACTCTTTGCACTAACAGTTATTATCAACACGTGCAGAGACAGTTGTTGTTGTTGTGTTGTTGTCAGTTGCAGTGCAACAATTACAATTATAAATTATCATTATTACATATTAAAAAAACAACAGATAATTATAAATTTCAAATTGAATTAAAAACAATAAAATCATACGAATAGCATTAAATTTAAAAATTAAACCAAAGAAAAATTATTACAATTAAAAATATAACAGAACAACAATTAACAAATAATTTAAATACTTTTCTAATTATAGTAAAACTAGTCAATAAATTTGTCCTGTACAGGTTGTCTCTCTGTCACTACCCTTGACGAGTGAAGTATACGGAATTTACAATTAGATATTGTGTACTTATAATATAAACTTCATAAATAATAAACGTCAAGCACTATTCATTACTTTTTTTTCCTAAAGATCTAATGACTTCGTAGTAGATATAACAAGAAAAAAAAATCTAATTGAAACCAGCCCACGCGTTTCCACGACCACGGCATTTTTAATAGTACCTCATTTGTCAATCCATCAATCAGTTGTCAATGCAGAAAATTGATAAAGAAAATCGTGAACGTGTAATTAGTTTTTTTGATTCCATTTATGAATTCTTGGAAGATAGTGAAATAGGCTAAGCCCTCGTGGCACATTATTCTACTTTTATATGATACAAAAACCGATTTTAACATCCTCTGGTATAAGTACCTCGTGAACTGAGTTTTCTAATTTAGTACTTAATAGAAATTATAAAATAATAATAATGATTGTTATAAATAATGTCACTGTTTAAAGATAGCAACTTGTGACATGAGAACAGACAGACTAACAGTAATCGCTTGTTGATACAAGATGGCCTCAATATAGTGACATTCTATGAGCAACAAATCGTAAGGGTTGCGGAATTGTTCGAAAGAGTTACCGCAGCCCTGGAACGCAAAGGGCATTTGGAGGAACACGGATAGGTTTTTAGTCAGTAAAAGTCCGACACTGCCTTTCGCTCCGCCTAGAGAAGGAGAAATTTGTCGATTTACCATACTAAAAAAAGGGTTAATTGCCAAATTTTAAAGAAAAAAAAACTATATATCTTTATTCTTCAGTTATTAAATAATTCATTTAGAAAGGCGAGCTCATCTCAAAGTTGAGTTTTCTCCAAGCAAACTTTTGAACGACAGAGAGAGATGCCAAAAATCAAACAAAACGTGCATCGGTATAATTCATAAACAAACAATATGTAGAAGTAGAATTTCACTTTTTCTAGGTTAAATTATATTCTAGAATTTAGGTAATCCAAATTAAGTCAATAAAAATAAAACTATAAATTAAATTCCAATCTACAAACACAGTGATACACAATTTACTAACGCAACAAAAAACCTAACAAACGGTGTGGACAGAAAATGAAATAATCGCTGATTGGAGGATCGCGTACGTGGCAGTTATGCTAGTTTGTGTGCAGGGAATCGAATCACTCAGCATTGTGGTTTTATAGTAACATATGTGGGCGCTAAGCTCGTTCCTGAAACGGACTAAAACCCTATTGCAATTAGATCCGTTGTAAAATCTTGTAGCTTTTCATTTGATGGGCTTTTGTTTTAGAAGAAAGAAAGTATTTAACTGCCACAAAACGACATACCCACATTCATAATTTTATTTTACTTAAACTAATCCCTAAACGATAGTGTTAGTAGTTCTTAAATTATATTATTAAAGACACGTTAAAAAAAAATAACAAAAGTATGTGTGGAATAAATAAAGTAGATGCATGTCGTGGTTGTAGCAAAAGGGCTTCCACTCAGCATAATGCTATGCCGTGGGGGACCCACAGCACGCCGCTGATTTTCAGTGGTCGCCTATTTTATAGTCGGTAGCTAATTTTATGTGACATAGAATACAAATAGATATGCTTATTTCAGCAAATAATTAGCGTGTGTAACTATTTGAAAAGATTATGATTGTTTTACAAATTACATACAAATGTGAAGCATTATATAAGTAAGCCTACTATTTAGTAGCAATTGAGCATGCATTGGTATAAATTTCCGCCAGCTTGATAAATACCAGATTCGACTTCATATGAAGCGAGCTTTGGAAACACTGTCGAATTTTCAAGTCCAAATTTTACAACAAATGTGTTCCCTCACTATTGTAACCATCGAAATCATCATGTCAGCCGAAAGACGTCAACTCCTGGACATACGCATCCCCCAAATGTCGTCACATTGACTGGTGCTGTGCATCTGGCACCCAGTGGATTCTCGCGGCTTTTACCAGAACATCGGTCCAGCGTGTCGGAGGCCTTTCAAAGCTGCCTCTTTCGGTACGCGGTCGCCACTGCAGAATCATCATAACAAATTAACAGCTATTTTATTTCACAAAGCAGGTGCATAAATAAACCTTTAGACCACCGTATTACTCAAAAACACACTTCTAATTACATGAAATTAAACCAAAGACAACCATAACTTTCTAGCACCATAAACAAAAAGTCTAATCATAAACAAACAAAGGCTTTCCCCGTGGCGTTGTACGATTGTCACGATAATGACGTCATGCGATGATGGCCGCCATCATTGTTCTCATGGCTCGTAATGGGCCATGTAAACATTCTCCCGTAATGTCGGCCACGGGGATGTGAAGTATGGAAGAGTGGCGACAAGGATGCTGTGACGGATGGATAAGAAATTAACTGAATTTATCTTGTTAGTATAAGCTGACACCAGTCTTGGCAAGGGATCTCGTTTTATCCAGTTACTGTATTGTGGAGGACTGTGCAGTTGCTCCGTTCAAAATACTGGTACTCAACAGCAACCGGTTGGCCGACCCTAACGTAATAATATGTATTTGGGAAAAGGCTAGGCATCTTGTAAGAATAAGCTAATGCCTTGCTTTTGGTGTTGACTTTATATTTTTTGTGAAATTTGACTCGTAAAGTGCAGTGAAGCTTTTTGATGCTCCTGAAAACCGTTATGAAATTAGATAGAAACTATTTTTTTAATAAAAAATAATTCTTATAGCTACAACCTGAGTTAAAAGTTAAGTTCTAGGTAAGCGTGCTCCATCCTCTACCACATCGTTGTTTTCCACCAGAGAAAAATTAAGCCAATCGCGAGCCTGTCAATATTAATAGTAAAAAAATCTATTATAATATTCATGATAGTTACAAATAAATCACTTTGACTCAGTCGCATGATAAGACTAACATTTAACCCCAAAACTCACACAAAGAATCATAAACTTAAAAACATAAATATCCAAAAGCATGACCAACACAACTAAATAACTTCTTATCCTGCTCCACAATTCCCTGGCACAAGTCGCGCGCCGGCGGCACGCATGCTAAGTGATGGAATCTACTTTTTTACGTTTTTTTATCTAAATTAAAAATCAGCACCGCCCCCTCTCCTCCCCCTGTAAGGTCTAAGGTTACGCTATAAACATACACAGCTTTGTTTGGCCTATCACAGGTGAAATGATCGAATGTATGGCCATTATCGTAAATTGAGACGACTAGGCGGTCCGATTTCTGATTGAAGAAGGTAGGACATTATTGAGAAAATTGCGGTTTCTTTTTGGGCACAGATTCGGTGATAGAACTAACTGTTTGGTAAAGTACTTAAGTAAACCACGAACCCGATTCTTTGGCAGCGGTTTCAAAACTTGGCATGTGTTATTTCGTGTGTGACTTGGCTTGTGACTTTTTTCTAGTGTGTGTTTAATTTATTAATATAAGACAACATTTTTAAACAGTTTTTGATGGATATATTTTATCAGTTCGACAGTGTTGTAGACAAACTGAACCTTTTTTAACGTCCATCAAATCTTCCCTAGATACAACAGAGATTAGGATGAGGAACAGATCCAAGACTCAGTAATTGTGACCAAGCATATGTAAATATACGGTATCACACGTAAAAGAATAGCACCATCCCATCACTTCCCGTGGGTGTCGTAAGAGGCGAATAAGGGACTCACCAAAGTATGGGCAGCAGCATTCTCTGTACAATGTAACAGCTACACTGCGATCGCCAACCAACCATGCGACATTTTTCGGCTGATATGAAGATGATGATGATGAAATGAAAGTGGTATCAGGGTACTTATAACGACGTCCTAAATTCACCATAGTTCTCGTGTGTGATTAAGAGAATTCATAATAATCATCACGAAGAACAATGACTTTATATCAGCGATAACAGCTATTTTCAAAAATCAAAATGAACAGGTTTGTCCATGTGACATTTCAGTGCCACAAGCCAATCCCATACATTCATTCGCAACTATTTGGCAATCGTTTTAGTTAGTAGATGGTTAGGTGCCATGTCACTTTAACTAAACCTATAAGGACTTATTTTCACTGAGGATTATATTTTCTGCACATTTACTGTGAAAACTGTCCAAGAAGTAACAACTGGATAATGTACCATGTTACCCAGCTAATGGGTTGTGGAGGTCTAGTAAGCAGCCACTCCATGTAGAATAATGGTATTCAGCTGAACCCGGTTATATATATCCGGCCTGACTGGTAACTTTAATATTTATGTTAAGGCCGCTACAGACAAGTCCGGTTAAGCAGTCGACAACCTCCTAGGTTGAACTGCTGGAGACCACTCACCAAAAAAAAAGTAAGCTGATAAAGTTACAACCAGATAACCAAAGACAAAATTGGTACCCACGTATATCATAAAAATCGAATTAAAAATTCTCTAACAATAATTCAGCTAATAATTCTAAACTATTGCTCAAGTAACATCACTTAAATTAGCAATAAAGATAACCCTAGTGAACACGATCGTAATAAAAAGCTAACCAAATGACTCACTGTACGTAACACCTTACGCTGCGCACGCGCTGATGTGACTCATGCGCAAGCTATACGGGTGGATGAGGTACATCGACTGGTTAGTTAGGTTATACATTTTTGATACATTTTTTAGGCCATAATTTCGAGAATTTATTAGTTGTTATTAGTAGCTGTTCATAATTGATTGTCAATTTTGAAATTAAAAAATCCCATAAGATAAACTGACCAAATCAAAATGGAGATCATTGCTATCAAGATTTTGATTTGAAGTCCAAAGTTTGTAGAAAAAGTTGATTTCACAGTGATATAGGATTCTTTTGTTTTCAGTAATATTCATATTCATATTCATATTCATATTCATTTATTGCGTTTCATGTTGTTTACAGGTTGTTACATTATGATAGTTCCAAACAATGAACCCTGCTAGGGCACAGCAATGTATAGGCGACAGGTTTTAATTTATTTAACATGCTATCATTATTCATTATTCTAATAATAATTGGTAACACATCTGCATTTTGTTTGTCTTATAGGGTCCTGTCTTATTTTACCCTAAGATATACAAATATATCTTAGGGTAAAATAAGACAGGCTTGTCCCACAATCAGCGACAGGCAACCCAGCTATGAGCGAAGTTGGACTGTGGATGTTAATGATGAAAAGCAAAGATCAAATTAAAGCATTAACTCGAGATTTTTATGCCTAAGTCGGGAGCCTGAAAAAGAAATGTTACAAAACTTGATTCAAGGCATTCATCATTAAATTTTCAAAGTCCAATTAGGTACTGTTTTTAGTTTTAGTTGTTTGAGCTATTTCATTACAGGGACAATGTGATTAGTCATAAATGTGCCAAGTTTTTCAATCTCCTGCATATCTTATGTTTACAGATTTTCACTAGTACTCAAACGAACTAATAAAATACATATTGAGTCCTTTCTTTGGCTGTAATACTATTCATCATCATCATGCCTGTTGGTCGAGTGGTTAGTGACCCTGACTGCTAAACCGGAGGTCGTGGGTTCGATTCCCACCCAGGACAAATCTTTGTGTGATGAGCATGATCATTTGTTCTGTGTCTGGGTGTAATTTGTCTATAATATGTACGTATTTAGAAATATATAAGTATGTTTATCAGTTGTCTGGTTGCCATAGCACAGGCTCTGCCTAGTTTGGGATTGGATGACCGTGTGTGAGTTGTCCCAAGATATTATTATTATTATTATTATATGAACCAAAAGACGTCCACTGCTGGACATAGACCTCCCCCAAGGGAAAATTCCAACAGCCTACTTATTAAGATAGTAATTTATATCCCACCTTTTTATAGCGAAAAGAGACCCTACGGTGTAGTGAAAATAATGATTTAATCCTGAAAATCCAGCGAGCAATGGAAACAAAACACAGAAACCTCAACGTGAGCGATAACCAGAGCGCGTTGTATCGACAGTCGACACTGGGTGAAAGTCTAAACCGCGTCTACTGAGTGACTCACCGACCGACGTCCGACACTAAATATGTGATGGACGACCGAACTAGCCACTGACAGTCAATGTTAAGTCAGGATGATGAAATTGTCTGTAGGATTTCGTGGTAGGATTCGAAAAAGAAAGTATGAAGCCTGATTAAGAGAATACACCATTTAGCATAGTAGATTTTTCAATTTTGAAAATTCATTACCTCGTTGGCTTAGTTGTTATAAGCGTTACTGCTGATCATGAGGTTCTGTGTTCGAAGTGTCATTGAATTTTTTCCATCAAGAATTTCTCAATAGCAGCAAAGAGTCTCGGTTTGAGCTCGGTTGACGGCAATAGGCTCACTATCAATGACATAGAAATCCAAAATCCGCAAGTCTTTATTCTTCATTAAAATCGGGTGATTAATTACCAATAGTAAGAACTTGCAAATTTGTATGAAACACGGTGAGTTAGTTGTAAACGCTATTTAACAGAGTTGGTAAAACATAGATGTTCCATAAGTACAGAAATCTTCATAAACCTTCGGAGAACACAGGCGATAATAATTTAATACTACATTCTATTATAAAAACTACATTGATAACACACCTCATCCCACCGGCCCCCTTCTATCATCGGGCATCTAGACGCACTGCAAATTACCATCCCTACCTTGTTGCTATTCCACCAATTCGCACTAAACGTTTCCAAACGTCTTTTATAATGCGTCTGTGTTTCCAAACGCATACACCCCTAATCTCTTCAAAATTAGAGTGAACAGGCTTCTTCTGGGTAAGCTCGTTCCATCGTCGACTTTGTCTCTGTCATCTATGACCTAGACTAGAGCACACATTTTTATAAAAAAAAAAAATTAAACTGTGCCTTCCTCATTAATGTGGATCTGTCATTTATGACCAAGACCAGAGTCAAGAGCAAACTCATATCAAATAAAAAAAAAAAATACTGTTGCAATGTAGGAACGCACTTCAAGAAAACAGAAATAGTCTGAAAATTATTAACAGTGGCTTTGATCAATGCTCCTTCCTTCACTCAAACCCCACAAGTTATTCCGTTGTAATTCCTACACATTATGCAAAATAACAGGTACCCAACCCTTTGTAATAACTTCCAAACATATGCGTCGAAAACCATGTAAGCAATTTGTACCCTAACTGTAGCGAAGTAAGCATTTCGCACCCTAAAATCGTGGAATACGATCCCTCATACAAACTCATAGCTTTGGACGAAACTTGTCGATAAACGTCAGCCTTAAAAAAATAACGGATTTTACAGTTTTTCGAATACTCCACATCTCTTTATACTCCAAATCCATTAATCCGTCGACCAAAAAGTTAACTGAGATTTCAAAGGAATGAAAGAAGTAGATATTAGATTGCCTGATTTATCAATCGAGTTCCCCAGTATTAAGATTCCCGGCTCTGGAAAAGTGACATTCTGACAGGGAAAGCGTTACGAAGGCGATTGGAAAACGCCAGAAAAGTATGGGATTGACAAATATTGTCGAAATATCTCTTCCTCAGATTTTTTCATTTCTATAATCGCATTCGTTAATAAAATGAAACTTTGTCTAGAAACTCGTTTAAATTTATTTGTTATTTTTATGAAGAAGTGTTAATAAATACTAATCAACTAACTATATACAGTAGAAATAAAAACACAAACTTCGAACCAAATTAACCCTAAAATATGATTCTATTGCGGCATTGCCATACAACGTGACAATGCCGCCAGTCTGCCGGCACACTTCCAGTAGACAGCGATGCGAGTGAATTTTGTGGAGCCTATAATAAGTAATATCATCTAAAATATCGTACGTAGTCCGAAGCACGAATGTCGAACAACCAGTCTTGTCAAATGGTATCATTTTACCCCACATACTGGCAAGATAGTAAATTATTCCATGTAAAATTATAGTAGGTATTCAGCTGTATCCAAAGCTGACTCTAACATAGTTGGGACAAAAAGCAAGACAGCTTGACTGTGTCATCTCGTTTTTACAGACGTGGACCAGGCTCTTCATACGTAAACATCCTAAAGTATCTCTCTATCTTCAACTTGACACAGAACTTCATCATGTAAATCAATCGATTCATTCAACATTAACTTTATCAAAAACAAATAATAACCGTTTCCGTTTTCAAAACTTTGCACTCGAGTATTTCACGCCCTAAACAACTACACATGAAATAAGTACGTTCTCGCACACACCGGGGGATCTTTATCAACTGCGAAGCGATCTCAATTAGCCCGGAGCGGGAACTTGTCGCTACTAATGCGTCTGTATCTGTTAGGGACCTTCACATGAGACGGGGATTCGCTGCGATACGTAGGGTTTCGATATAGAGGGTGAAAACTTAGTAATGCAATTAAAGTTTAAGATTGTAAAGCTAATTTAGCACCATCTATTATCGGCATTACCTTTGCTTAGGTAGTACCAATCGAGAGAAGAAGACAAATTGAAGAAGACGACTGTAATTTAAAGTTTCCTCTAACTTTTTCCTTATAAATTTAATTGAAAGTAATAAGCTAGAATGAGTAATGTAAGATTATACATTTATGATGACTGTGAGCTTTTAATAACTGCTTCATAAAGCATTTTGTCCCTTATTATGACAGAAAAGTCATCAATCACCGCCAAATTTATTGGTTCCTTTGTTCAAAATCGCTGCGTTTACAGTAACCGTCTGTAAACCCCTTTACTCAACAGTACGGAGGAGTAATGTGTCGATTTATATGATTTATACCCCCTTCTGTAAACACATATGTTTGATCGTTGCGAGTTGATTAAATTATGCAAAAAACATCGTGTAGCCGACGAGTCGTAAACGCGGTTTCTTCAAATGTTCTTGTGTGTGTTGTGTTTGTACTTAGTATTATGTATGTGTGTGTGTCTTGTTGTAGAAATTGATATGGAAGTGTCTGGAGATGTAGACAACGGATTAAATTGTAAGTGTCTTGGGAAGTTTTTTCTGTTTAAAGAGGGCTAGTCGCAGTGCGGTTTCTTTAGCAGATACGCTGCTGCGTGTATGAGTTTAAAAGTGCACTATTTGCGTTGGTGTTTTAAAAACTTTACGAAAGATTTTTTCTATGTAAAGTGAAAAATCACTTAAAATCGGTTAATTCATTTCCAAGACAAAAAAACCAGACAAGTACAATTTGGGTCGTATGTACGACGTATGGGAGCCCCCCGTTTCATTTCTAATTTAATTTCAACTGTCTAGCTATCACGGTCATGAGATACAGCCTGGTTTCAGTCAGACAGACGGACAGTGGAGTCTTAGTAATAGGGTACCGCTTTAATCCTTCGGGTACGAAACTCTAAAAGTTAATATGAAACACCCTGAAGAGAAAACGCTCTTTAGATATTGGCAAAGTCTAGGGCATAATATCGCCAATAGAAGTGCCTAATGGCAAGTCATCGTAACTCCATTTATCACTTGTCCACAGCTAGGCATAAGCATACGCCCCCTCATACAACTTCGAAATTCTCAATCGCTGACTATTCGCACTGTCAAAAGTCTGTGAGCTCACTTAATCATACTTCAGTTGGCAACGCAAAAACAATACTATTGCGTAAATAGGGCAGTTCCAATCGTAAAAGGAGATCGAATCCAAACGCTCGATGACTCACTAGTGTTGTGTGTACCTCGTGATAATTGACTACTAAGGAATCCGAATAATCGACTACTCGGAAATCGATCAAAAAAATAAAAAGTAACTGAATTTCTGACTCATTTATTCGAAAAAGGAATATTTTAGTGAGAATAAAAAGGTTTAATATAATGAGGTGGCTGACCGCAAGTGACTAAGGTTAGTTTCAGTTGCTTTTTTATGTGGTAAACTGCACCTTCTATGAATATCACTCTTTAAAAATTCAAAGCATCTGTTTGAATTTTTAAAGAGTGATATTCATAGAAGGTGCAGTTTGAATACAAAAAAACTAATAGGTGCAGTTTAAACAATTTAAACTTTGTTTTTATTGACAGCTGTCGATTGTCTATGGATTGATTATTTTAGTGACTGCAAAGATGCCGAATAATAGGTTCCGAATTTGAGCTCAGGATATCTTCAACACTTTCGCGTCAAAACCGAGAAAGGCTTGGGCCTAATCTCAGTAATTGTTTGGCCCTTGCTCAATTTGCGGTGAATAAAATAACTAGGTAGATAATATTTCAGTTGACTGATAAAATCAAGCAACTGCAAGTAATTGATCGAAATTAATGATCGGTGTATATTTCGCATAAATATCGAAAATTATTTATTGGTGTTTATGCAGTTTCTACTGAGATTATAATATTTTTGATTATAAATATTAATTATGGTTTTGGGTCACTCTGTATAGTCAAACCCAGTTCTGCAAATGTTCAGCTAGTTATAAATAACTGCTATTCATAATGGCCAATAGTATAACCTATTATACTAAAAGGTCGAATGATTGTCGCTGCAACAAACACAAAAAACAAATCGCCTGCAAAAAACCTCTAAAAACCCCTAAACAAGTCACTTTTCAAATAGTCTGAAGCAGTTGGTGGCATTTATTTTGGATCGGGCACAGATTTCGATTTCCTACATTTCAGTGAGTTTCACTTTTGGAATTGTAACCCCTTGAGCCCTTTATTTTTGGTACTCCACATGACTATATCCCAAAAAATACGAATCCACTTGCAACGACCTTTTTTTCCAAAATTTTCGTAGCGTTGTCACTTCGTCATTCAAGACAAATCTAATGATAACTCACTCATCTATCCAGCTGTTAAAAGGCGGGCGTGCTAAAGAAATAGACATACAAACGTATATACTCCCTCCTTCTGAGGTAGTAAGGTAAAAACATGACCTGTTTAGTAAAATAAATCGATTCAAATTATCGAATTGTCTGCAACAACGCACATCCCTAAGCATCACTCAATAATCTATTGATAACTGTACTTAATTAAGTTATAGCCAATAAGTTATCTTTTAACGGTTAATCAAAGCCTATTTAGATATGCTATCGGTTCCTCACGAGGTGTTATGTGGCTTTTGCCACTTATCTGCTCGAAACTGGCTCGAAATTGCCCGGCTTATTGGCATAATAAGCTCTGCCTATGGGTTTTGAATTCGCGTAAGGGGTTCTACAAGCCTTTATGGATTTTATTAAGTGTTCCCTGATACCGTTTTCTTGTAAAGATAGGATCTGTTGTGTGAACACGTGTTCTTGTTTGCATGTTGAGCTTTATCCTTGTTTGGTGTGGATGTTGTCAAGTATGCGTCGTGTGTATCCTTGGAGTTTCTTGCACGTTCTACGCCATAGCGATCTACGCTTTGGAACATGCAAATATCTTCATGTTTTTGGCTGACTGATCTTGAAAATTTAAAAGCTCTTGTAAATGGTTTATTTGAAATAAATATTTTGAGTTTGGATAATGATAGCAGATTTTCTGAAATCTTGTACCTACTAAGCACACGGTATGTGTTGGTTGATCTTCTTGTGGTTTGAAGATTAGGTAATCAGCTGAGATACATGCAAAGCTGACTACACAGGTAAATCTACGACGAACGAAGATTAATCTAGCAACAACTTGAGACTGTTGTGGGGCCTTTGCTAGACAGATTTTACTTTGGAAACAAAATAGATATTATTATTGTGATATTTATTTTACTTATATGTAAGTATTTTACATTATATTCAAAGTGAATTGTTTTATTTTTCCTTACAACTCTTACACACGGTGTCTTCATCTCCTCTTTTAGATGTCTTTTTGCATTTTGCAGGTATGCTGGAAGAGATTTCTTTAGAATCACCTTCGTACATATTTATCTGCTTCTTGTCTGTCTGTTATATATGACATATATCAAGTATGTATTAACTGTTAAATAAATAAACTAATCCCTAAAAGAAACACGCAAATAGATCATTGAGGTCGACAACGCTAAACTTACTGAAGAGAGCTTCAAAATGAACACCATCACCTAAAATATGGTACCTAAATCAGCATTAAAGAAAGCACCAACAGTAACTATCATCTCTAATCAACTGGGACAAACCACGACACAACATTTTTATGAAGAACTCACCAAAGTACTCATAACTACAACCCAAATTTCTGAGGCGCCACGTCTCGAAATCGTCGAGATTTAATCGCCTAACATATCGAGTGACCAGAAACAAAAAGCAATATACATAAATTATAGTCGGAATCGTATTAGAAACACGTTTTGCGTAGCGCAGTAGTGATCGAGTTGAGGCTTGGTTAGAGGTGACGACGCGGTGACGGGACGACTATCTGCTTCAGCCATGCGAATTGCTCCAGCGATGGCCTTTTGTTTCGCGAAATCAATATTGTCCTGTTGGTATGGCTATATTGTGTTTCATCGACAATATATCTTATCATCGTATATCTTGGGTTCTAGACGAAGTAACATTCTCATCATCGACCACTTTTGTCAAAATGGATTACACTTTCCTCCCAAATCTCATATGGTCAAACCTCCTTATGTATTTTTAATCACTTCTGCTGAAGTTCTTTTTGTGTATCAATAGAAATCAAGACTACCAACAAGCTACCATTTTATTCTGAGTTCTATATTGTCATTTTCCGTCATAGAAACACAGAAACAGCCCCTGACCATATACCTACTGCTATCTCTTACAAATTGCACATCCACTAGCTGACACACTTAATAATTATATTTGTAACACGCAATGATTTCACAATCCACGTTCTCCCATCTCTAATTCCCCCAATTTATTGCCCACCTATTACTCGTCACGACTTGATCACCAACAAAAAACTGAGCCACATTTCTTTCAACAAGTCGTGCACTATAAAGATCTCCCAAACTGGTTTTTATTAGCACACGGCAGTGCCCGAGAGAGCGCGATGGTTTATTGGATAAGCGTCGTGACCAAGGTTTTGGGTTCTATTCCTGGTTTACAAACATTCGTTTATACCTGTTTGGTAGGATTTGTGGGCGTTTTCGACATTTTCTTGAGCTCTGACGTAAGATTTCTAGTTTCAAGGTTTGGTTTCTATGCAGGATTCTAAACTGCAAGCAATGCATGAGTGATTGAGACAATATTACGCTGGCGTAATTCTTTTACCTGCTAGGTTCATTTGTATGTAGTTTACAGAAGGAAGAGTAAACTGGATTATGTTTTATCTGTAAGTAAATTTGCTATTGTTCAGAAACAGGTTTTCGGGCATGGTATTCCTAAAGTTTTTAGATTAATATAGTCTTTAATATTTCTCCATAGTGTAGTCGTTCGTCTGAACTTATTGGGAAAAGTAAAATTGCCAAAAAATGGACTTACAGGTTATCGAATTCGTCCAACGATGTGATATTTCTTCTAAATGTTCATTATTATCTTTAGTAACAATAGCATAACATCCCACAACATCCATGAAATTCTTTACTATCAATGTTAAACGATACGCAATCGCTGATGCAACTTGACTACTACAAATATTAGTTATTGTGTCAATATGCTCAACGGTCGATTACTTGCTGACTGTGGAAGGGGTCATGGTCAAGATTGAAACATGAGTAAAGCAGTTGACACTCGAAGATGAGTCTAAATATTTTTTGCTGTGTTAGTAACCAGTACTACCATTATTAATTTCTGGTATCCGATTTCTGTCTTCTTCTGTATTAAAATGACTAGGTTTAAAATGATGATGCTGTTATTTAAAAATACATTTACAACTTCCTCAGAAGTCAGTGCGGCTAACAAGAGATGTAAACTGTGGAAAAAATACCCAACCACCTGCACCTTTTAGAACCAGAACGTAACTAACGAAAGAACACAAAATTTGAGGATACGCGTCATTCGACAGGAAAAGAATAAAAAGATCAAATTTGAATACTGGGCTTATCATTTTATTTGGTCATATTTATCATCATAAAAGGCCCTACAAAAATAGAAAAAAAAATAATATCATCATCATTTTTCCAGCGTTTCAACTTTTGAACTAGTTATTTTCTTCCTTTCAAATAGTTTTCTGCTTCCAAGGAAGACCATAACTAGTTCATTCGAAGTGTGACGTTGATGACATCTTGAGATGGAACCTTCTCAAGCACTGATTATGTGACACTAGAAAACGAGTATTTCTCAAAGAAATCCTTTCAATGAAGTTATAAATCTACATGAATATATAGGGCTATTAAATTTTGTCTACGATTATGCAAAAGTTTACCAGTGCTTTGGTTTGTATGGCTGGTTTAATTAATATAAATATTAATAGATAAGATTTGCATTAGGCTTGAGAACTGGTATTCATAAAATAAAATAAGGCTGAGGAAATAATATCAGGTTGGAAGAAGCTAATCTGTAACAACGATGTATTACTGACAAGTGAAATATTACTACTATCGCTGGGGTATTGGAGATATTTCAGTAGTAAGAGGTAAAAACTAATGAGTTAGCATTAGGGAAAAGAGAAAATTTTGAGAAGAGATCAGAATAAAAGTCAGACAAGAGCTTACCAAGTCACATATGCAAACTTATAGCAGTCAACTCCTTGGAATTAAAAACTGAAAACTTAATCCTAACTTCCTAACTAATATTATAAAATTGAAAGTTCGGATGTTTGTTCCTCAATCACGTCAGACCTGCTGAACGGATCTTGATGAAATGTGGCACAGAGGTAGATTATAGTCTGGGATAACACATAAGGTACTTTTTAGTAGGGAGTATGTTCTCTTGGGAAACTATCCGAAATTCACGCGAAGTATTTAGTTAGGACTAGCAGAAGCTAGTCACTTGTATTATAAATGCCTAAAGTAAGTTTCTTTGTTACGCTTCAAATCCTAAATCGCTGAACAGATTTTGATGAATTTTAGAGATAGATGAGAAAGTGTAGATAATAAACGATTATTAAATAAAATTCAACGCAAGAATAGAAGCGGGAAAACGCGTTTACAATAAAAAAGAACAAGAAGAACTTCAACAGCTCATTGGTAATAAAGTATGCCAAATCATAATCAAACACATTAAACTAACACTTTATAATAGTAATACTTACATGCTAATAACCAGCATATAATTTACATACAAAACAAAACTCAAAAGTAAATAAACCTCAACATATGTATATGTACATATATATGCACTATTGCCTGCGTAGTTCGGTAGTAGGACAAGTCTTGTACCGACCAGTTACAAACTTACCTGCAATATTTGCGGTTGTTATCAACTCTAGCTCCAGCAAAATAAAGGTGTTTTAAGCTTGGGTTGGCAGCTTTTAATTTTGCTTTCATCTTGTCGTCGTAAAGGGCATGAGGACTATAGTAACTGTTCTTCAGACTTATTTAGACGTCGGGTTTTGAAATTGAGTTGAAAATTTTCAACTTTTAAGAGGATGGAGATTGATGGTAGCAAGGGTTCAGTGATAAATGGGCATTCAATTGCGTTTTAATAAGTAAAGATGGTGCTGTTGGCGAAATATTGGCTGTGCATAAGTGTTTATGTATTTCCTTACAAGTTCAATGGCTCGGTTTTGCTGATTTTGAATGCCGTTGACCTCTCAGTGCCTTTAGAGCTTTGGGTCATATCTGTAATATCCAAAATAGGCGTAACGATTGAGTGACCTCCTCATGTTGAAGATGTTCAATTCTTAAGATTAAATAAACAACTAGGAAATTAACGAATATCAATCAAGTCAAATCTTGAGTCTTCCAGATATAATTGGAAATGCATATAAATGGACTTGGTGAAAATATAATGAAATGACTGATACACCTTAACTACAACTTGTTTCCCGTAAAGCACCAATAATGTTCTAGGCTACAGAGCCACACAGAAAAGCTTCACAGGCCGCATTTTGTGTATGATTGATCTAGTTAGACCCTCATATAAGCCAGTACGTAGATATAACATAAACGGTGGCATATCTGATGGTACTTTATAAACAAAAGGTTGACCAAACGGGAATTAATACAGGCATTCTGAAATGTTGACGAATCGGGAATAAATGTATGAAGATCAAGATCTTGACGAAACGCCACTTGTGTTCATTTGTTTTTTCTACTTTTTGACATGTTGACGAATCGGAAGTGTGACATATCGGGAAGTAGCCGTATTTTCTTCCATCAAATTCGTTTAAATCTTTTCAATAATAACGTCAACACTTTTAAACTCAGTTAAACAAGACCCATACACTGAAGCTCTGAACACAATTCAAACATCCCCATCGATTTGTTGTCAAGCTACCAATTTCCTGAGCACATCGACTATGAAAGATTGCTTCCTGTTTCAACACCAAGTCTGCTGCCCCCTCTGCGAGCATAGCGCAATATCTCAAGTTACTTGGACAAGCAATGTCGGGAGTACGAGATGTATAGGGTAATAATGGTGGTTCAAAGGATGTATCAATTAGTTAAATTGATCATTAGAAAACGAAGAACGGGGATATTTGATAATTATGTTGTTTCAATATTTTTTGTGAGTGGTTATTTGCCTTATCAAGAATGAAATGCTTATCACTGAAAACTCAGACATAGATATCAAAGTTGCAAGAGGATTTTCACCATCATCAAACACAGCCTGACTTCGCTCTCTACTGAGCATAGCCCACTCTTTTCTTATGCCAGCCTCATGCAGGTTCTGACCGCTATGGCCAAAATGTGGTCTGCCCTTCTCTCCGCTGGATGTAGAGAATTTTGGCAAGAAGATTTATTCAAAATGACGCTAGAAGAATTCTCTTTTCGAAGGACCTGTATGATTTTTAAAACCGTTAAGGCTTATTTCTGCATGGAGCAAGTATATCCATGAAGAAATTAGACCTTTGTATAGGGACTGTCAACGACCATAGTTGTAGTATTTTCGAGTTTGTCAAAATAATGAAGAAACGATTTTGATGAATTTGGTTCAGAGATAGGTGCAGTCGGTTTTTCTACTTATTGAGTCTTTATATACGCGAGCGCAGCCACGGGCAAAAGATAGTACATCATATTTTGAAACTTCTCATTTATTTTCGTTAACTCCATGCAATTTACACCCAGCAGTCATTACCAACCGTACACGAAACCAATATGGCGGCAGACCATTACAAATTTAGAATAGAAAATATCACACAACCTGAGCAGCATTTCCAATTATGAATCTATAACCACAACAGGTAGGGCAGGACCCGAGGCGCCATGGAAACAAGAGTTACCAATTATCGGCCGTAGTTCGGACATACGCGGCGTATGGCGTTGCCCCCGGCCATTCCATTTTACGGCAGTGATATATGCCCTTTTGATCTGGGAGTCTTTGATTTGACCTGAAATTGCACTCTTTGTGAAAAGGTTACGTGGATGGTCGAATTGGTTGGTATTTTTTAATTTAGGCAATGTAAATCTTTATCATTTTATTTGGGAATTGTCTGAGATAAGCACGTGTCTACCAAAGCTGTTCAGTTAGGAGATAGACTTTTTGCCTTAGCTCTGCGTAAGAGAAAACCTGCATTATATCAATCAATCAAATCATTTATTTGTGATACATGGGTTACATACAGGTGTTCATTACATAATTATATACTTAATAATGTTCATTCCATGATCAGCCACTTGGGCATACAAATTATTCAATAAAATACGAAAATATGATTTTTAAATTCTAATGATTTCACATAAATTCCATTTCAGATCAAATATAAATTCCATTAATACATTAGTCATGCATGACAGACACAAAACAATCAAATGAGGTAACTGCTATAAAACAGATTTTGGAGTAAGATTTTGAAAAGTACTTTGACAGCCGACGGATAGTCAGAAGTCAGAAAATCTGAAACCAGTATTGCCAAGGGGTACCGTATTACAGGGGTAATACGGTACCCCTTGGCAATACTGGTTTCAGGGTGGATGCTATCAGTCCTCCACAATCCTGTAACTAGGGAGTTACAGGATTGTGGAGGACTGATAGCATCACTTTGTGTAAAATGCTGGTACTTAGATGCGTCCCGTTAGACCGGAGCCAATCCATATATAGCTGGAAAAAGCTAAGCACTTTGATCTCCAAAAGTCATATGTAAAAGTTACGAAAATAGAAGAGGGCAAGATGACAAAATATGGTAAAAATATTTACTTTGCAAGTACGTTAAACATAATACATTTACATGTCAATCTTTAATGGTCATTTTAAGCTAGATGAGGCCGGTGTATTCTAGCTCACTACCTTGGGAAGAAACACCGAATTAAACTCAAAGGTCAAAGTCTCTTTTAAAGTCCATACAATCCGTGCTGGCCAAATTTTACACTTCAAATTAGCTGAAAATAATACCGGATTATTCTTAGATTCTTTACAGCTTGAAAAACCAAAAACACAAACCTAATTGACACTAGCGAAAAATACCGAACAACTCTGTAAGTGAAGAGATCACAAAAAGTAAGAGCACCAACTCACGGTCCAAGTCGCGAGTCGAAAGTTTCCACACACTCGTAGTGAGCGAGAGACTTGTGTAAGTTACTTTGACTTGGAAGCGGACGCCTGTAATCGGTTCTATTCACTCATGTGATCTTGGATGTAGGGCATAATGGACGAGGCTTAAAATTTATTATGAGCAATTTTTACGGTAAGATTTTTTCAGGTTGTCGTCAAAATAACTTTACAGGTCTAGATTTACGTTTAACCAAAAACCACACATCTATGTGTACATGGTGGAAATTCCTACCATACGCATAATACGTTTTGGGAATATTCACTGTTATGTGCTTAGAGCTAAAGAATGAAATTCCCTGCTAGAGTTTTTTATTTTTATTTTTTTTTATTTAATATGGGTTTGCTCTTGACTCTAGTCTAGGTCATAGATGACAGAGACAAAGTCGACGATGGAGCGAGCTTACCCAGAAGAAGCCTGTTCACTCTAATTTTGAAGAGATTAGGGTTGTATGCGTTCGGAAACACAGACGCAGGCAGAGAGTTCCACTCCTTTGCTGTGCGCATTATAAAAGACGTTTGGAAACGTTTAGTGCGAATTGGTGGAATAGCAACAAGGTAGGGATGGTAACTTGCAGTGCGTCTAGATGTCCGANAGCTTACCCAGAAGAAGCCTGTTCACTCTAATTTTGAAGAGATTAGGCTAGAGAGTGTGAGTTTTATGATAGCTACAACCTGGGGGTCATTAAGTAAGGAGTGTTTACTTATAGGAAAGCGACCTGCATCGTCAACCACATCATCGTTTTCCATTAGATTGTCAAACGTGAGCCTAGCAATAATACAAAGGTTTGTCAGTTTAAAATTTAAATTACAAGGACTAATTTAAACCAAAATAAAGAAAGTAAAAACATAACTAAATCCAAAATATGTTCCTTCTACATGATTGTGAAGAAGTCTACAGTATATATAGTAACTGCTCAAATAAGGAAGTTACAAGATGAGAGAGTTAAGCTTAACTAATTACATCATTTCTTGGCCCATTGCTAACTAAAGAATCTGAAGAATCCTTGCAAAAACCCATTTGTAAGATTCATGACCTTCTGCCAGGGTTGTGGAATACGTTCGAAAGAGTCACCGCGGCCCTGGAACGCAAAGCTGGGCATCCTAAATAGAGTGAAGCGATACTTCACGCCTGGACAGCTTTTAACCCTCTACAAAGCACAAGTCCGATCCTGCATGGAGTATTGCAGCCACCTTTGGGATGGCTCAGCTAAATACCAACTTGCCGCGCTTGACTCGGTGGAACACAGAGCTAAAAGGCTCATTGGCGACGTAAGACTGGTGGATGCCAAGCTTCACAGCTTGGCTCATCGCCGCAAGGTTGCCTGCTTGTCGGTCTTCTACAGATTGTACTTCGGGGAGAGTGTCCAGGAACTCCACGATCTCATCCCACCGGCCCCCTTCTACCATCGGACATCTAGACGCACTGCAAGTTACCATCCCTACCTTGTTGCTATTCCACCAATTCGCACTAAACGTTTCCAAACGTCTTTTATAATGCGCACAGCAAAGGAGTGGAACTCTCTGCCTGCGTCTGTGTTTCCGAACGCATACGACCCTAATCTCTTCAAAATTAGAGTGAACAGGCTTCTTCTGGGTAAGCTCGCTCCATCGTCGACTTTGTCTCTGTCATCTATGACCTAGACTAGAGTCAAGAGCAAACCCATATTAAATTAAAAAAAAAAACAAAAAAAAAAGGGCTTTAGAAGGAACACGGATGAGTTTTAGTCAGTAAGAGTCTGACAAGCCCGTCCGCTCCACCCAGAGTGGGGGGAGTCATTTGATGATTTCCCACACTTAAAAAAAAAGAGATTCATGACCTAATCTAAGGATCTTAATCAAATCCTGTAAACTGAACAGTATCATACTCTACTTCCTTATATCCAAGAACGAACCGATAAAAACCATGTTCTAAATCAAACTTATCTGTACCGATGTATACGAATAGATTTTAATAATGTAAAGCAAACAGGACGGCTCGCAGCGGGTGGTATTGCGACAGTATACAGATTCTATTCCCAGCTGATGCAGTTAGTTCAGTGTATGTTCGGTACAAAACAGTGGTTTGAAATAATGGTTTAGAGATGAGATAAGGGGAAGGCGATAGGTTTAGATTGAAGTGGGTTAGGGAGGTGAGAGAGCTTGGTATTTAATTTGTTGGTTTTGATTATTTAGTGATAGATAATATTCCCTGCAAATGAACCGCCACTCGTCCTTGAAAGGTTCATTAGAAAACCAGCGTCAGACAGCAACTGTCTGTCTGACATATCGCTGAAATGGACTTTTTAGCGCAGCTGTAAGTAACACACTTAGTTTTTTAATACTTCGATCAAGTTTACATAGCATTTTTTTTAATTCTTTGTGTCGTTCATGTTCCATGTACCTATGTGCTAAATTATTTTTTTATTGTGTTTCTTTGTTATGTTTGATTTGGGTTGTGATGGTCTTGCATTGCAGAAGTAGCTTCTGAGAAGCTACTTGCTGAAACTCTCACTCATATCTACAGATTGTGAGGAAAATACCAGTTTCCATGAAGAAAACGCCCAGAGGACGAAAATTTCAAACAACACATTTTGTTCCTAATAAAATGAGTGATATTTTGGCCAGGAGACCGACCATAGAGATATAAAAAAAAAAACAACCATTGGCCGATATTATTACCGATCACCAGCATTACCTTGATCTTTTACATGCTAGTAATCTTTAAAACCGCCTAATTATATCTCCAACAACAAATTTCAGCTCCCAGATGCTGCTCCCAGATAAGTCACTATCAAAAATAGTCAAGCAAGTACCCACATAAGCAACTTCTAAATCCACCTTCAGATATAAGCTTCGTGATAGGTCAGAACTGGTCGCGTCGACACCTAGCCTTTCACCAGCGATTGATAATTATGGCGCCCATGATAAAAGATTAGTCTGCCACTAAAAGTCACCGCGGGCTGATTTTAAAACCGGTATATTTTGATAAATGATTTCATGGCTGTTAAATTCTTGGAGTTTAAGTAAACGTGGCGAATAGTGATAAAATTAAGTCAGAGATTTCAATCATAGCTATAATTAATATTAGGGGGATTTATCAATAGTATGATCACTATGGTCAGGGTTGGGGAACTAGTATGCAAGTGTGGTGACAAAGATTTAAGCAGATAAATAAATTGAGAGATTTTATTAATGTTGAAATAGATTATAATAATATTATATAGCTATAAAGATGGTTATGGATTGACAAGAGCAGTGAGATAACACTGCTCTTGTCAATCCATAATCATCTTTATAGCTTAAAGATAACTCACACCTTCCAAAAGATCTACTAAGATAACTCACACATTCAGACATAGACTGAATAAATTTACACCTAAAAATCCAAAGAGGGGTAAATTGACACTAGTGCAAGTTTTTGAATATTTTTGTGTGTTATTCATTTTTCAAAGAAATGTAACCTGTTTTTATTTTCACTTTATTATTTAATTAATTCCACAAGTGCCAGCTCTAGTGGGGTAAAATTAACTAAGATTGATTAGAGTAGACGCCAAAATTGCTACGAGTCTACTTTGCCCTACTGGTGGCAAGGATTGGTGGGGCAAAGTAAAATTAAGGATCAATTTCTACTAACAAATTTGGTTGGACACTTCTCTATTAGCAAATCCGACCCCAAAGATTAGCCATCAACAATAGATTAAAAATGACTTTATCTGACACCATTGCGCGAATAACCCATACACCAAAAACCATAATTCATTGCCCCATAAAATACGTTGTAACATGCCTACCTACCCGCTGACTGGTAGGTCGTAAAGATAAATAATCCTAACGCAATCAGAATCATTAAGAGCCAAATGTAATACGTATGTATCGTAAATCAATTTTAGGGTTCCACAGTGTGTTGTAAAAACTGTAACGAGGTTTTATGGCCTTCGTCGCGGTTCTGTATGTTGGTATTTGTAATTGGGCGTTAGATGAAACTGCTATTGGTGCAGGGGCTTTTTATGGCGAACAAGTAATAATCGTCGTTAGCAAAACGTGAATTTATTGTTGAATTCACCATGTTTTCATGGTTTTGCTACGAGAAAAAATCATTCCTAAGGTCTCGGATAAATGCTCCAACAGGCTGTAGCGGTGCAAGAATGCGACAAAGTGTTCATAGCAATTTTTATTCGAATTCCTATTTTGAGTACTGATTTTTGCATAAATCTTAGACTGCCTTGGATGACATAATATATTTATCCCTAAGAGACCAATCAGAATGTATATCCTTTCACATAATAAATAATTACTAAATATTAAATCGGTTTATAGATTACGGAGTTGTGAGGTAACAAACATATAAAAAAATTAAAACGTATTGAGCAACTCCTCCTTTTTTTTGAAATCGGTTAAATTACGTTGCATTTTATTTGTAGATGAGAAGTATAACAAGCAAGTACCAAAACATAACATTTCTAAAAGTAAAGAAATAATGTCACATCTCCACAGCTCATAATCAACCTATTTCATAACCTTCACACTTACATTTACCGTCTTATCACAAAGTGTCCTAAGCTAACCACATATTTCTAAGTGCTCATCGGTTCGAGTAATAAATCACTAAACTGTGACGTCACACGACACAATATCTCCAATTTGTCATAAATATAGTCAAAGAGAAAGCAACGGGCTTCTGTGTAGATAAACGAAAAAGCTGTAATTTGTTGTCGCTACGAGACTCCTTAATTTTTTGGGGACATAGATTAACAGAAGAGATATGGCAATGTAAATAAATAAAAATAAAATAAAAATTCTTTATTGACACAAAAAATGCAATATTGGTACTTAAGTTTGAACAGTCTTAGGATGTTTATTACAATATATATGTACTGATACTGAATCCCAAACTAGGCCAGGAGCCTGTATCTTGGGAGACAGTGTTCAGTCGCAGCAAAAGGTACACAATACTATTTGTACATAAGGTCGCTGTTTATTAAGTTAATTACGCTTTAGATTTGTGTTAGTATCTGTAATGTGGCGATCTTACACCTTTATTTTATTGGCCACGTTGCCCCTGAATAATTTTTAATGACTAATTTTTAAGTGTTGTGCAAATTGTTCATCATCGATTGACAATAATGTAATGTATGATGTGCTTACCTGTAAGAAATTGGTACACTGGTCTATCAGTTTGTGTGATGTATCTCATCCTTGTAAACGTGTATTCAATTGTTGGTGAGCCAAATAAATAAAATAAAAATAAAATAAATAATTAATTTAGAACTGGACCCAAGATCCGATAAAGTGACGTGCAATTGAAGACACTGGGGCACAGAACACATAGAGATCTTCATGAAAGTCACTAATACCCATTAAAGAATTCGCCTGGCTCTGTTTTTCTTTCTACTTTGATCACCTTAATGTAGCGATCCTTGCTCACTGCCTACCTTTCCAGACTTTTGGAGTTAACATACTCCTTAAGAAACGATTTTCATATTTAGCTCGCAGTATGAAAATTTTATGAGGAGTAACATCGAGCGTTAACTAAAAGTGAGGCGTTACGTTCCTTTGCGTAACGTACTTTGCGCACCTATCACTTCAAGATCATGTATGTGTGTATATAAAAAGTATACTCAACTTATTAAAGATGCTTTCATTTAACCTCTTTTAAATAATCTACACAATAATAGTTCTGAAGGAGTAAACCCCGGTCGTGCGTCGGAGCTGACACACAAACTTCATTTTTTAATCACCTTTCAATTACATTGACCTGTTTATAATCTATGTTTTTCCTTCTTTTTTTCTGTAGTTTGTAGACTAATAAAAGATTTGAAATCGTGTTTGCATAAACATTTTTAGAATGTAATAAAAAAACAGTAAGTTCAAATCAAAGTTTACTCTCACAATAGGTATTTAAGCAGCCAATACACGTGTAATTTTTTGGTTTCAATATCAATTTTGATCTTTGAACCCAAACATCATTTTGATTGACATTTTGACATAACATGATTTCTACTCAAAATTGCGTTGGTAAAACAGCATTCAGAAGAGTGTCAGATCTTTATGTTTTTTCAATCATTGACCTAAATGGTTCATGTTTTAAACGAACTGTAACTTAAGTTTAGGCGTTAAAAAGCCTATTAACCTATTTCATTTGAAAGTTACTTCACTTCTAAAGTACGAATTTGTTCAAGGGAAGTTGGATTCTACGGGTCGGAGAATAAAGTTGACAATGTGTTTAGTACATTCCCATATAACGGAATACGATAAGTGGATTCTATTGTATGTGTTCTAAGCTACAGAAGCTAATAAGCTATTATATTGTTGTGTAAGCCATTTATATTGGGATGACCCCGAACTATCGATGACCCTACACCATTGGGTTGAGAAATGTGAGCTTTTTTGTTCACGTTTGTTCACATTTTGTTGCTATCGTCATAACTGATGGAAGCTCATAAAACAAGTGCCTTTTGATATATCAGTATACCTAAGCGTCGAGCTGAAGTCCAAGTTCCAAACGTCGAGATCCAAAGACGTACGAAGATTTTTAACTTTGGAAAAGAAATTATGCAAGGGACGTGTAGGATAGGTGGAGTAAAGCGGTGAGCGTGTGACGTCCGCGGACTGGAGGACAGTCCGGTGGCTCACAACATGTATCTGGCATCCAATAACAATCCAGTTCACCAAAAATAATCTAACCACTGACTTCTGAAATGAGCATTTGAAGTTTAGTTTTTGTCAATATTTAGCCAAAATCGCTGTCAAAATTTTGACGAACCGACACATTCTTAACTCCAATTACTTATTTCTGAAATCGTTCATAAGTGAGTAGACCATTAAAAAGTTTTGCAAACTCCTTTTCAGATAAAACCGGTTTTACTCTTCTCTAACAGACTAACGCGGACGCCTGTTAATGACTCCAATTAAGACTATGATAAAAATAAAACCCCGCAGTATTCATCATACCTATAGCAAACGAAAACCCCTTTTCATTCATAAAACATGAAAATCAACTATAAATCTTCCCTAAAAGAAATTAAGACATAATTTACATCTAAACCCGAAACTCCAAAAACGCAGGTGCACCAAATTGAAAACACTAATGTAATTTTTTGTTGCCAGTGTAATTAATTTATATTTTAATGACTTTCTAATGGTTTTTTTATTAATTTATTGGGGCGTCATAAATTTTTCTGTTGCGCATACGATTTTGGATGAAAGGGTTGAGTTATTTCAACCCTAGAGGGGGTGGAATCGAAATTGTAGGGGCTAATTAAAGGGGTGTACAGACGACTTGAAAGTTTAAGTTCGTTGACGTTTTGGATGGAGAGATGTTGTTTGTGATCTTGTCGTGCTTATTGTATTTACAAGTTAATGATTTTTTAGAAATAGAAAATCGAATAAATTTGCGACAAAAATAATTACTGTCAAGTTCATAAGAATTAGGATATATTTGTCTAAATACAGGGTGAATTTTTGAAGTGGCAAGGTTAGGTTACGTACCTAACCTTGCCACTTCAAAAATTCACCCAGTAGGTATAGTCAGAAATTTAAAAAGTAATTTGTTAAAAACTAGCGTTTATTCAAAAATCCAATGTTGAGACTCCTTTCAGTGTTTTTCGCTATTCCCCACAGTTTCGGATTTGACCATTAACGCACACTTGAAAAATTCACCTGTATATCTAGGTAGGTGCTCCGGTACCTACGGTAGGCAGTCAAAAGTACTCATGTGAATAGTTTCTTTAATTTTTTAAAGAAGATAGAGCCGGTTAACTCGCGGCCATGAACTTGTGATCATTTCTATTCAGTAGGTACCTGCTGTGAAATTTCATAATTTTAAAGTTTATTAATCGTGGCTGAAATTATTAGTAAGGTTAAATAGGTGGCCAAAGATATCCAAACAAAAAAAAACTTATTAAAGTGATTTTATTTTGGCCTAAAATTACGACACACTATAATAAACAGATCCATTATGGGCAGGTACTTGACGTGGTCACGTACGCCTGCACATTTGCAGTATCAGAATTATGGGATAACAAAAACATGTACGTGTTTATGCATTGGGTAACCAACATATTTAGTGTATTTTAGTTATCTGATTTTTTTCTTGTAAGTATCTAGTGCGTCCCATTAAAAGACAATGACAAACTTTTAGAAATCATTTGACCACCAAGGGCTGGCTTTTACCTTGGTCAAAGAATAAGCATTGCCATACAACGTGGCAATGCCGCCAGTCTTTTGGGTACACTTCCAGTCGACAGCGATGGGGATGAATTTTTTGACGCCATATTTTAGGGTTAATTTAGTTAGGAGTTTTTATTTTAATTTCTAGTGTATATAGTTAGTTAAGTATTTTTTAAAACAGTTGTAAATATCTATGTAAATAAAATCATTAGTCAGTTATCTATTAAGTTCAGACCTCTAAAATAAGAATAATGGTAAAAAACTTATTCTATTTTTAAAAGTTTGTCATTGTATTTTAATGGGATCATGGGATACTCAAGCGATCTTAATTCTTTTTATTTATTTAAAATATTTCTGTGCTCGACAGCCGGCCATCTTTTCCTATGTGTTGCAATAAACATTTGAGACTTAAATTACTCTTTTAATTCCCATTTTTTTTAATTAAACGAAATCCATTCTTACTCAAGAATAAATAACACTTGGTTCAACATACCTTAAAACACTTTCGTCTTAACACAGAATAACACAAAAACTCCACCTAATGCCAGGAAGTAACAGTTACTTATAAAACAATATGGATATTAATTAAAAAGTCAAAATAACACACGTTGCCGACACGGCCTGCTATTAGAGGCATGGTGCGAGGCTCAATTTACATAAATTGTTGGCCTAGTACTTATCTGCACACGTTTTTAATCTTATGAATTTGTATATGTATAATGTAGAATTTCAACTTTACAACCTCAAGGAGACG
The DNA here is from genome assembly GCA_002192655.3 of Mamestra configurata. Lineage (NCBI taxonomy): Eukaryota > Metazoa > Arthropoda > Insecta > Lepidoptera > Noctuidae > Mamestra > Mamestra configurata. The sequence goes on from NDFZ01005484.1 coordinate 211,954, forward strand.
GGGCCCACTAGAGTCAGAGCCTGCCAGGGTTGCGGAATTTGATCGAAAGTCACTGCGGCCCCTCGAATGCAAAGGGCATTGGAAGGAACACGAATGGAAGAGTCTGAAACTCCGTTCCGCTCCGCTCAGAGCGGAAGGAGTCATTTGATTATTTCCCATCCATAAAAAAGGTTAAATAAAATACCAAATACATACTCAATCTGCCGCCGTCCTTTTCCCAACCATGTTTTGTTCAGCTCCCAGTGGAATCGGCTGCAGCTGAATACCAGTATTTCACATCGAGTGACTGCCTAGCTGAGCTCCACAACCCAGTAGCTGGGTAGCACGGTACCTCTTGCTAAGACTAGTGTTCAGAGATAAGGCGGAGGAATGCGCATTTTTTATCTTATTTCTTAAATAACAGTTTAAAGGTGTTATTGCTCACAATAAAACCTATATTTTGATAAACCAATTTTGGTGCAGTTTGAAAAACTGCTCTTTTAAATTTTCTTTTATGACCCCCAAAAGTGAACCCCGTCCTCAAAATTTATTTTTTTACATAACGCGTCCTTATTTGGGTCACAGATGTTTATCTGTGTACCAAATTTCAACAGAATCTGTCTTTCAGTAGATTCGAAGAAAATCGGCTGTGACAGACGAACAGCCAGACAACCGAGTGATCTTATAAGGGTCCCATTTTTTGCGGACTTTCGGAATACTAATACCAGAACAACCAGATTGCGCTTCAATATCTCCAAATCCGATGGCTATTCACAGGCCTCTCATCTCACTTTTTCCTGGGATAAACTTCTTGTTCAATCCCAGTGTTCAATCTAATTCCGTTATACCTAAAAAAAAAAAAAAACAAACAATTAATTGAATAATAAGTCGAAATAACACATTAGGTGAGTTCCCCGCCTGAGATTAAAGTACCCGTGTGGGGCCGAATTTACATACGCGCTGTTAAGGCGATGGAGGCAACGGAATAAATAGGAAAAAAAGTTAATCAATTTAAGAGATTTAGTATAAAGTAGAAGCTTTTTGTGTAAAAGGAATTACTTTGTGGTTTTTAATGCGATGGAGAAGTGTTCGACTATGTTGTCAGTGTGTTTTGTAATTCGGATGTTAAGATTTTATTAACAGGGTTTGGATGGTAAATGATGTATTGGGAAACGTGAAAATGATGTATTTTAATGAAATAGGTACGTCTACGTACGTGAATGAAAAATGAATAAATAAAGAACTTGTGCATGCACCCTTTACTCTACACACACCCCTACATAATACACACTCCATATACTAGCGGACGTCACGCGGTTTCACCCGCGTAGTTCCCGTTCCCGTGGGAGTACAGGGATAAATATAGCCTATGTTACTCGCTGATAATGTAGCTATCCATTGCTGAAAGAATTTTTCAAATCGGTACAGTAGTTTTTAAGTTTATTCGTTACACACAAAAATACAAATCTTCCCTCTTTATAATATTAGTATAGAAGTATGACCCACCCTTTTAATTTTCCTTTTTTTGTATAAAATCTCAGTTATCCCAGTTACCCATCTAGTTTGTAGAGTAATTAGTGTCAATCGATAGCTAAAATAAGTTTGCCTTACTTGGGAAGAGACTGGATCCCACGACACAGGGAATCCTAGTGTGAGATCCAGGGAATTTGAAGAAACCTAGCACTTAAGGCTCTTATTTATGCAATTTTGTCTAATTATTGCACAGTGTTATTGAAATGAATATTTTTTTATTATTATTTTCTTTATTCATTGCACTTACATACTAATCACATTTTTAAATATTTCTTAAAAAAACACAAATTAAAAAAAAAAAACATTTAAAAATATAAAAAGCAGTAGTCCGCCGGTGTCGGGAGCAGGGTCCAAGCTACCGGTGGTTAGGGCTCCAGAGAAAGGAACCTTCTCACAATTTGAGCCGTATCGAGGAGTACTGCCTTCTGTATCAGGCCCCTTATCCAACCGCGTAACGCCAGCTTCGACAGATGGTCGTCGAAGCTTTATTATTATTAAAAGAGAATTGACAACTAAATTTTTTGCATGTTTAGACAAACACGCCAATGACGATGTCTCAAACATACCTAATGGTCGCATATGTGACGACATTTAATGGCTAACATTATAGGTACTCCGTTTATATGAAATTTAAATTGTACTAAGTTTTAAGTTCTATTGTATTGTTGTAATTGATTTAAATTGTATAAAAGAAGGAATATACACATATTCCTTCTTTTATACAATTCAAACCACAATGATCACTAATCAAACGAATTAACAATACACAAAATTCCCCGAAACAGTTCCATTACCAATTCCGTGAAAATCAACAAAAATACTCAAAGCAAACAAAAACTTTATCAACAATCAGCTCGAAAACTTAAATTCTACTAAAAGTGTATCAGTAATTTCCAAGAAATGAGCCTTAACATACACATATTGCGAACTATTTAATTATACGCCGACAAAGCGAACACATAGCATCGATCAACGAAGTCGACATTGCTACAACTCTAGTGAGAAAAAAAAATGAAGCGTTGTTAACCCTAATAACATCATGGGTCATTTAGGGCACAATTAAAATAGCTTGATAGTCGGCAACTTGAGTGTTACATGTTTAGATTATAAGGTAGAGATCCCAGATAGTAGAGTGCTGGTAATGTTGCTTGAACACATAATAATTTTGAAGTGATGATTCTTAACGGGAAATATAGAGTTTCTTTAACTCCAAAACCGTGACTTGGAACTTTGATCAGCGTAAATATCGTGGAGATTATTTGATGCTAGTAGTTTTTTTAACTTAGCGTAATTATGTGAATAAGATCCACAAATGCTAAAAGACTACTCAAATCAAAAATGTACATTTCACAGAATGATATTTCTGTAATAATTACTACAGTACATAGCAATGCCACTGATAACATTCTCTGACTCACATGTGATGTCACCCGTGGAAAGTCATGGGGTGTTTTATTTTTAACAACACACACAACCATGATACAATTTGTCAACAAACTAATTACAATAACATCCAGAATTTCACGACGAAAACTCAAGCACAAATAATTTTCCAACACTCGAAACCCCTCGCTTACGGCCTCCCTTTTATTTATTATAATAAAAACAATTAGGCAGCTATTTATCACTAACGCACATCGTTCCACGGTGAATACATATTAACACTACAAACGTTGCATTTATAATTATGATAAAACCCACTCAGTCGTTGCCGTACTTTTGAAATTAATTGCCGAGGTCACGCGAAGCCACCGTCGTTTTTTTAGGGTTAAGGTACAACGATCGATTGACACTAGGGTTGTGGTTATCACCGTAACCTACTTAGTTTTATTTAATTAGATTTTTACTGTTATATCATTTGTATTGTTTTTTTATTTTTATTGCCTATTGTGTTGTTAATTTCCGTCGTGATTTAAATGGGTGGTTGTTTTTACACCTCTGTAACAATAGTGTCTGGTTTTATGATAGTGTAGAGACTTAATGGTTTGCTCAGAAATTTAAGGTGTAACCTGTTATCTGTCTAATTAACAACCTGCATGTATGGTGTCTAAATAATTGTATTTATATGTGTATAAAGAGTTATAATTCAAGCGAGAGTTTAGATCCCATCACTTTTTAATCTGCTTCTTTAGAGTTGTACTATTCTGTAAAATTATTACTCTTTAAAATTACTGAAGTGAACTTGATGTGAGCTGTCAATCCATGCAATCAAGATGGAATGACAGTTCATTTCAAACTCACACCGCCTAAGTTTACTAGGTGAGATGTTGACAGAATAGACCGGCTGAATAGAACGGCAGGGTTACAATTAAAGTTAAAACTAAAAAAAGTCTATACAAGAAAATAACCTCAGGCTGGAATCTGAACAACTTTTACACCTTTTACAAATCCATTTACAATTTTATTCAACCCCTTTTCAGAATAAAATAAATTGCTAACAAAACACAACGTTGTTAGAAGAAAAATATATTCAACGCGAATAATAGAAAATCTTGAGAAAATTCAATATTCCAAAGGGTGATTTCTTAATAATTTACGAGTATTAGCCGTCCCTTCGAAAGCGCCCTTAATTTTGTATTGTGACGAAAACATAAAAGGGTTGTTCAGAAAAATGGTGTAATTTAATTCAATTGAATTAAAATTAAACTCAACTGTAATGATTTGGATTTGATAAAAATAGGGGAACGAGGGGGTTACGAAAATAATAAAATCTTGAAGGAAATAAAGGATATAAAGGAAATTAAATAAGTAGGTATTTTCTTGTCCCTCAAACAAGTTTTTAAAACAGTAACTGTGGAATTTCCTACCACTTCTTCTCCATAGAAAACAATCACATCGAACCGTAAAACCTTAGTGAAATAAAATACTTTTTAATTTTAAAACGTAAGATGCATGTAACGGTCATTGACGAATAGGTACCTAAATAATATGATTTCAAAATTCGTGATAATTAAAATCAAAACAAACACCCCATTTCTAAGACGTGTCTATGACAGACGGACAAACGGAAGCGGAAATGAATACTTCCTTTGCCAAAATTTTTAAAAGGCTTCCAAAGAATGAAATGGGAAATGTGACAGGCCCAGTTTTTGGCCCAGGGGCGAACGGGTTATAATTATCTGCCTGTCAAAATAGGGGTTGATTGGTGCAAATAAGTACAGGATAAATAAAGTTTAGTTTGTGAAAGAGGGATGACTTTAGTTTGGGGATGGAAAGAGCCAAGTCACTGACTTGAACAAGTTCCTGTTAAATTTTGAAGGGTCTTTCGTAGTATGCATCCAAGGTCGATCATTAATTTACCACCAACGAGTTGTTAATTTTTATTTTTATTTTAGGTGTGTTGCTCTTGACTCTAGTCTAGGTCATAGATGACAGAGACTAAGTCGACGATGGAGCGAGCTTACCCAGAAGAAGCCTGTTCACTCTAATTTTGAAAAGATTAGGATTGTATGCGTTCGGAAACACAGACGCAGGCAAAAAGTTCCATTCCTTTGTTGTGCGCATTATAAAAGACGTTTGGAAACGTTTAGTGCGAATTGGTGGAATAGCAACAAGGTAGGGATGGTAACTTGCAGTGCGTCTAGATGTCCGATGGTAGAAGGGGGCCGGTGGGATGAGGTCGTGGATTACGAGTGTTATTAAGTAATTAATTAATAACTGGCTTTTTCGATAGTTTGCTGCCGTGGTCTGTACCACAGGACCTGTACCTTTCTGGTATCAAAAGAACTTACACGGAAAAAAAATTTCATCTATAAAGTAACAGTCAACGTTTCTAATTGCAAAAGATTATACCTATTTCCAAAACAAAATCCTTCTCTATGGTTGCTTGAGTTTCGTTCGGTGTTCGTTGCTCAACCAGTGAATATTTTAGAATCTCAATTTGAAAATGGTATCGCCATTTTCGAATTTACTTTACAATCCTAGATTTATAATTCGGGAACGTTCGCTCGGGTGCTCTCGGTAAGGTAACGCTTCGTTACGCCAGCCTTGTTTGGTGTTTAATTTAAAGTACCCTCCAATTGGGTCGAACCCTTTTGTTTACGAATTTGGTAGATTTTTTTTACTTTTTTCACGATCAAAGGGATAATTGGTGATTATAATCGGGTCATAGAACAAATGCGTGCGGTTTTAACAGCTCGAAATAGATCGGTGAGATTTTTTCTCGGTTTAATTTCTGGCTGGCAAATTGTGTTCTATTAGGGTAAGCAATTAAAGCGGATGTTTGTTTGGTATCTAATTGTTGTAGTTCATAAATCAAGGTGGCAGGTGGTAGGTAGGTACCTACTTTTTCTTATAACATAGAAGCGAGAATATATAAATAAATAAACATTTATTTTGCACTTGTTTTTATAAATACTTAACTAACTATATACACTTGGAATAAAAATTAAAACTCCTAAATAAAATAAACTTGTTGGTTGTTATATTTTCGAGCCGTTTGGGGTTGAAACTCTCGGGTCGTGGGGTCCGAGTGCACATAACTTGTTTAAAGATCTCTCAAGACGCTTAGTTGACATTTCGCGTGACCCAAGGGCTGGCTTTTACCTTGGTCAAAGAATAAGCATTGCCCTACAACGTGGCAATGCCGCTAGTCTTTTGAGTACACTTCCAGTCGACAGCGATGCGGATGAATTTCTTGACGCCATATTTAAGGGTTAATTTAGTTAGGAGTAATAAATAAACTAGTCTGGAGGATGCAAAGTGAAGAGAGAAAATTGTTATTCGATATATTGGCTATGTTTAATTACACTACCAACTTCCAAACTTCGGGCTGTCCAGTGTCCGTTGGTCCTGCGCCAGATTTCTCTCCGGTCGTCGGGTTGCGGTCCCATCAGAATATGAGAGTAATGGAAGAGGTGCACTCCACCTGTATTTGCGCACATACTTGTGTACTATAATATGTCCCGCGCCGATGGCTAGTCTCGGTTGAGATTGGCCGCCATGGCCGAAATCGGTCAGGAGGACTATTTATATTTGTAATTGAACCTTGGGATGTTTTCCATAAAAAAACTCACCCTACAAATATTATAAATGCGAAACTGAGTTTGTTCCGCTTCCATACCTAAATCGCCAAACCGATTTTGATGAATTTCGGTACCAGAAATAGATGAGTCCTCGGAGACGTTTATGGGTTACGGGTGGAACATCCTGATTTTCTTTCTTTTCTTTCTTGTCTGTCTTTATTTTCTTTTCTTTCTTTTCTTTCTTTTCTTTCTTTTCTTTCTTTTCTTTTCTTTTCTTTCTTTTCTTTCTTTTCTTTCTTTTCTTTCTTTTCTTTCCTTTCTTTCTTTTCTTTCCTTTCTTTCTTTTCTTTCTTTTCTTTCTTTTCTTTCTTTTCTTTCTTTTCTTTCTTTCTTTAGTATAAGCAAAATCGCGGGCAAAAACGATATAAATAGGAAGAAACAGAATGGGATTCGCTTTGATTGTGTTACTATGCAGACTAACGTTAGTTGTTTCACACTGAGTCATTATAACGATTGCAACATTACAAGGGAAATAGATTACTCAAAATAGGCACTACCAACTTTTGATAAAGAATTAATTTATTTCTATAATTAACAATTCTGATCTTTGAACCCAACTTCAATTGGAACTCTAACCTACCAAGTCATTAAAACAAATGAACGCAAAACCATCGAGGCGCACGTAATCACGAGTTATATTGTAAGGGTAACAAAACGTTCTTTAGTTAAGTTTCGAGTAACGTTGTAATTAGCGTTCGCTTAGTGACTGAGTATTTTGTATTGGAGTTATTGTTGTATTCTTGATTCTTGGTTATTTAATGTAGGAAAGGTTTCTATAGTTTATTGTGTTATTTGGCTGTTTAATGTATCTTAATGTTGATTTCAGGGAAAATTTTGTAACATTATTTCAAGCGGAAAACTCTATTCTGTAAATTCTCAGACATTCCATCGACATTTATTTTCAATCTCTAACTTTCTATCTCCGTTGCTGAAAACTTTACCATAATGTAGGTAATGTCTTTCCAAGTAGGTATGTAGGGAAATATGTTTCTCCTTTTTATATTCACGTACCGTACGTATTTGAAACAGCTATCTAAGGACCTCATTAACTACCTAATTAAAATCAAATCTGTCTTACAACTCTCATAATTGGCATCACAAGCCCTTTCACTTCCGAAAATCAGAACCAGACGCAAAATACTACCAGCACTCACCTAAAAATTAAATTTTCAATACATAACAGTTAAGGGCTAATTTCACCGAGCCCTGTTACTTATTAAACGTCTCGTTAAGCCTTTTGGCGTTCTATCTCACTATGAAAACAGTCCGTCAAAACGCTTAACTGGAGATTTAAACTAAGCATGGTGAAATTGGGCCTTCATCAATTAAGAAAGAGTTAATTGTACATCAAAATGAAGATAAGTTATTCATGGTTTTGTCGAGTAGGCCCATTGCACAAAGTGAATACTTAATACACGAAATTATGAACGTTTAAGATGCTTAGCACGGCTATGATTCAAAAGGGAAGTTAAACAAATGTTGTGAAAACGGCAGGGAGGACGTTTAAAGATATAAATGCTTTTTAAATGGAAGATTTTATTATTAAAACTTTATCATTCGTAATGGGCTTTTTAAAGCTACAGATTAGCTTGGAATGTTTGTTGCTAATAATATTATGTTTGGAATTTGTACGGTCAACACATACATAAACTTACGCCTTTTCCCTATGTAGGTGGGCAGAATCTACAGAAAGCTAACAGCTACAATTCTAACCTCCTTCGCAATTCAGTCGAAATCTGTCAAAAATGAATGGAAATTAAGGCTTTTTTGTCAAATTGCGACTGACATGCGAATGAAAACGTTGCTGAAAATTAGTAGAATTAGCCTTGTGGGTCTCTATTATAACTTCTTAAAACCATAATTATTCCAGTGTGAGAGAGAGACGGAGCTATGCAGGACGAATTACACTATCCCTTTCGCACGGCGTAATCATGATGGCATTGGTACCTCATCACGCCGGTTGTGAGTAGGTATTGTGCACCTGGACTTTCTGAAAAATATCACCAATGAGGTCTTTGGGTGTCCTTCTATAGCAGGGCGTCCTCTCCCAGCGTTTTTACTCACGTCTGCCTCATAAAACGTATTGTAAAATTTTATCATATACCTAATACACAGTCACATTTTACAGACGTTGCCCTGCCCGAACGTTGCCTCTTCGTTAGAGAAATATCTAGAACCCGATTGCAGCGCCACAGCCATTTGCAAATAAGTTTGTGATCGCAGTATTTTCTAATAGGGATAACATTGCTCCCGTAATTCGTGATCAATGAAGTTTCACATTCCTATGCAAGATATCAAAACAACAGCTCAACCATCTACACAAACAACACGATATCTTACAATCATCTTCCCAGCATGACGCAAAGATTCGCTTACCCAAGACAATATCCCAGTCCGCCCAACATAAGTTTGCCCACTTGAAATCTGTCAGTATTCCCCATCGCGAGTCCCATCAGCAACAGATCCTCACCATCTTATTGCGTCGTCTATTGCTCTACAAATACACATCGACACCTCGGTATTTGGACACATTTCTATGTCGCATCCACTAAGTCTTATGTCAATATTTGGTGTGTTCACCTCATTCCTAGTAGGCCCACACTCTTCACCTACATCTACATCAAACCAAATTGAACTCTCGTCTTCAGTGATAGAAGCTGTATCATCTGCAAATAGAACTTTGCAAGTACATTGTAAAATATACAAGCGTTACGAATAATGTTTACTTTTGCAGCGATTTTCGACTCTGTTGTCATGATTTAAGGGTGATTTCCTCTTGTTTGTCGAGATGATTTTGTTGTTACTCCTCGGAATTTTTCTTGTGAACTACCAGAATTGTTAATCTTATTTAAGCTTCGTAAGCTCCGAATAATCATTTGTTTGTCTGTATGTAATTTTATCGTGGTTTCGTGTGAAATATGACTTTATTAGTCTCATTATCTCTCATAATTCAAGTCATTGGACTGTTTCTCTAACTTATAATCCTTTTATGTGATTACATATCACTTTGAGTAATTAAAGAGTGGATTGGTTAGCGATAGTTCAAGAGGTTTTCGATGAATGTATGAAAGTTAATTATTTCCTTCTAGTAACTAATCATCTTTACTTTAATTTCTCTGATAACATTGAAAATGCTTTAAAACGTTATGAGATATGATCTGTGACAGATACTTAGTCCTTTCTCTCTTCAAACTGATATAAAAAAAAAACATATATATATAATTATTACTTTAGTAATCATGTTTTTTTTTTTTTTTTCGTGCATGTTCATTTTTAGAACCTATATTATTAATGGTGCATGTACCCATGTAATGTATCAAACACAATTATTGTTCGTGATAAATAAACAAATATCAATCGCGATTTCCCTAAACCATCTCAGATTTTTAAGGAAAAAAAAATACTCAGGCCCTTCACTTGTTTCTGAATTTAAAAACTACGTAATTCTAGAAATCTGCTTAGAGAAGAAGCTTAAGATATTTTCTAAAAAAAAAAGAAACTATTCAATAAAAATTGAGGCCGCCATCTCTATCACCCTCCTTAGCCATCGAGGGATGAAATAGCAGCCAGTCTTCAATCAGGGGTTGATTCCACCCTATCATTATGGGGCGGTATGTTCCCAGTTCGCTTTTCCCTCATTTGCTATCACTTTGTTGTGTTTAATTGAGACAAGCCTAGTTAAACTTTGTTTGGTAGTTTCACGAGCTTTTTCTTGTGTTAGACCTTAGTCTCAAATACTTTGCATGAATTATGTTTGAACTTTGATGTAGCCTTGAAATAAAGTTTTTGAAGGCTGAGAACCTTGATTAAAATTGTTTGAAGGTTATATAAAGCTATTTAGGGTTCCGTACCCAAAAGGTAACCACTGGAACCCTATTACAAAGTCTGCTTATTATAATAGTTAATTTAATTTGTATTATAATTTTATTGTAATAGCAGCGATAGAAATACATATTCTGTGAAATTTTCAAATTTCTATTGCGGTTTTTGATAAATGGTTCTTGATCGGTTGTCCCGCTGACAGACAGACTGTAATGGAAACGCTCCATCACAGTTAACAACATGGTAGCTCCGAAATAAGATGTGTCTTAGTTAGGAAACAGCCTCGTATACTTCGTGAATGTTCCCTGATTTGACGTTAGCTCTAGGAGTCCTTCACTTTCTTCACAAACTTGCTAACGACTCACTAAATTCATAGACTAGCTAAAGTCCTGGCTTGTTTGGATAACACATTTTTTTAATAACAAGATTTAAGAGAAGCGGTATAAAAAGTTATTGCCAAAGTGAGTTAGCTTTTTTCTCGCCAAAAATAAGTAAAACTTATCGCTAAGCAACAAATTATTAGGTCAAAAAAATATAATTATGTAAATATGCTGAAATAAAATTGTGCTCATCACCACAAAATACGTCAAAAAAGTTACTAATTGGACAAGCTTAACAATGTTCCATGTTGTGTAAATAAACCAGTGGTGGTAAACTGTTTACACTGTATTTCATTTATAGAAAAAATTATAAGGGCATCATCAGAAGGCTGGTTTCCAAAACGCAATTGAGAGGGCTAAGCTCGGAGTTTTCTTGCGTGATCGAATCATAACTACACAGTGAATTCTTTGTAAACCAAAGGTTGACTGGTAGCGAATGCCTTATTGCATTAAGCTTGTACCACTATTGTACATAAAGTTTAAATAAATAAATATCCGCAGAGGACCCAAAGTAACCGTCATAACGGGAAGAATCACCAACCTTTCGAAATCACAGCGTTGGAAGACATCCCACAACGTGAACTGATGAACTGTTGAAGCCTGTTGTAATCCGCTGGATACCAAGTTTTCCATACATTATTTTTTCTACAAATACACATTACCAATAAACATACAAAGAATCAAAGTAGCTCAATTTGAAGCCTCCTACGCACTTGCCACTTTCTAAGGAGATACTAACAGCTCTAATAACTCGCCTATGGAGTTACTAGCGTCAAAATTAGACCTCTTTGCATCGCTAAACAAAATTGTAAAGCGTAATAATGTACTTCGAACTTGGTTTGAGATGCGTGGTAATTTTGGTATCGGTTTGTGTAGTACCTACCTTCATGTTTGAAGTACATATTTTCGATAGTACAATATCGTGTAATTAATTTTTAGTAAGGTAAGTGGAGAACACTTTTTATCGACAGATCCAAGGCCTTTTCCATAGGAATCGTATTTTTTCCGAGATACAAGTTAGCCTACAAAAAAAAAATACAGACAGACAAACAAACAATGGCAGACTGTACAAATTTCCACAAACTAACAGTCCTTCGAGGCATTTATATTCAATGATAATAGATAAGAATTCGGCCATGGCGGCAAATCTCAACCGAGACTGACCATCGACGCGGGACATATTATAGTGCACAAGTGTGTGCGCAAACACAGGCGCACTCCTTCTTCCGTCACTCTCATATTCCGATGGGACGGCAACCCGACACGACCGAGAGATCTGGAGCAAGACCAACGGCTTCACGTGCTTTCCGAGGCACGGGGGTGTCACACAACCAACTTCCAAACTCCGCGCTGTTACAGGGAAAAACTCAATTACACTTTTTGCCCGACCTGGGCATCGATCAATCGAACCCAGGACTTCGCGCTCGGCAGCCGCGCTTGCGACCGCGAGACCAACGGAGCATTAAAGGCATTTACGGCGTGCACCAAAGATTTGACCACCATCTCACCTGATGGTAAGCGAAGATTTGGTCGATGTTGGACCACGCTTGCCTAGAAGTAACCTATTCACTCTTGACTTGAAGACCCTCAGGTTATAGCTATATGGTAAGCGATAACTCTTTAAATTTATACTGTAACGGCTGGTCTGCTACGGTAGCTGAAACGTTATGTTTGCCTTTGTAATATGACGTTTCAGCTACTGTTGGTAGCTAATTTGACAGTTGGTTAAAGGTAGATACGTTGTTGAAACCGGCTGTTAGACTTGCTTCATTTATAATTTGCGATATTTCCAGCAGCTGTAATGGTTCGTTTTTATTCCGGTGTGTAAAAGCACTTTTATTTCATTGACATAAAATTAACATGCAAATCTTCAAAATATACATTCATTAATACTAATGTGGGACTTATTCTTATACAGGATGTTTCTCGTTTAGTTCTAAGGAGAATAAAATGAAATCAATTGCATGGTAGGGAAGATAATAAAGATTTTAAAAAAATCGTTTACTTATGAAGGGGCAGTAGCCAAAACTGGAACAAGCCTAAAACTAGGTATCTATTGATAATAAAAAAATATTTTTCCTATTTTCGCCCCGAACGTTCATCCTGCTATAGAACCATTTTGTTATTTTTTTTAGACCTCTTTATCAATACAAATAAAACCACAGTTGACTAAGCACCTCCTAAAGTAGGTAGCATGTCGGTTTAAGTACCATTCACAATTCCAGGATTGCAAAAGAACACCCTGTAAACATATAAGGGGTGAATAAAAACTATAGCCTGATGAGGCGTATAATAGCTACAGAATTCTATATATGGATATTACGAGGTCCGGGGGTCCATATCGCGGGCATTTTAAGTACCTTTTCACACCTTTGTCACAAGACAAATAAAATGAAAGAAGTTTTATTTCTTGAATGGCTTTTAAAGTATTCTGAATTCACTTTAGGATGTGCCGACGAAATGTATTGTTTGTTGAGGACGCTCTCCTCACTAATAGTAATATTTTAATAGTATTAAAGGCTGATAATAAAGGCATAATGTGTTTTATTTAATTTTATGGTCATCCCCGGTTAAGTTAAAGCAAATTGACATTTATAGTCGAAGCGTAGCCTAAAAAGTTACAAAGTATACTAGCTACCACCCGCAGCTTATCTAAAATAATCCCGAGGGAACATTCTCCCGGAATGAAAAGTATCCTATGTGTTATTCCAGACCTGTGTGCCAATTTTCATCAAGATCCGTTCAGTAGTTTTTGTGTGAAAGAGTATCAAACATACATACACTGTTACAAACTTCCGCTTTTATAGTATTAGTAGACTAGTAGATAGATATAAGTAGGAAGTAGGATATTAGTAGGAAGTAGGATTGACCCTGATGCTCTCAACAATGCACACATTTATATCAAATAAAAAGACGATAGCATTCCGTCTTATTAAGTTGCCCTTTCAAATTGATCTGCCTGGACTGTTATGATGGCAATGCTCCGCAGTCGAACATTTTGTCAAAATAGCAATCTGTCAAATTCAGCATCATATTGTACAGTATGTTTTTTATCATATTGCTTTTATTATTAGGACAAACAGTGTAAGAATTGTAGATAGGCCAATAAATTAATAAAATGATTCAATACTCTTCTATTGCAAATGGACAGGTGGACGAGCTTGTTCCTTTTAACTATATTGGGTTCGGCTTCCAATCAAACCGGTTTCGGCTGAATACCAGTATTTTACGTGGAGCGGCTGCCTACCAGACCTCCACAATCCCATCAACTTGGTAACACGGTAGTTCTTGGCTAGACTGGAGTCAGATTTACTGGTTTCTGACAATCCGTAACGACTGCCAAAAATCTACAAATTACAGCCGGGACCAACGGCTTAACGTGCTTTCCGAGGTACGGAGGAAACTCGGTATGTTAAGATGGTCACCCATCCACAGACCAACCTTGGCAAGCGTTGCTTAACCTTGAAGATCGAGAGATCCCTTGAAAAGCTTGTTCCTTTTTTATCGTAGAATAACCTGATGATGAGTGATAATGTCTGGGTGTCATTTGTCTATAATATGTATGTATTTAGACATATATAAGTATGTTTATCAGTTGTCTGGTTGCCATAGCACAGGCTCTGCCTCAGGGCTGCCAGATGTACGATTTTAATCGTACTCCTACGATTTTTTAGCATTTTAACTCATGTACGATCGCTAGACCGAGATCGTACGGAAAATGTACGATTTTTATATACCTGGCAACATTTCAGTCACTGTCGGCGTTTTCTAATCATAAGCGCTAAAGAAATTTAAAAAAGATATGACATGGATGATCCCATTCTATCAAAAATTGACTGTATTGAACCTACCAATACTGCTTCAAGTAATTACAGGAATAAAGTACCTACCTTACAGCCGCTTATGATACTTGTTCCAAGAATTGTAAAACCCGACGACATTCAAATGATGCAGGCAATAGATGACGAATGGCGCAGTTTTCCCAACATTTTAGATACAATTGATTTATCTATGAATACCGATGAGGTTTGGGACAACATCAAAAACAATTTGGGAATTATAAAGCCTTAAATTTTTTATTTTTTCCCCATTCTAGTGCAGATTGTGAAAGAGCATTCAGCGAAGTAAACTTAATAAAAACAAAACTTAGAAACAGTTTATCGAATGAAACACTGAACGGAACATTATTAGCCAAACAATTAATAAGAAGAAACGAAAATTGCACGAAGTTTAAGCCGACAAAAGAAATGTTAAACCACAGAAAATTTGTATAAATCTAATAAATATTTTTTTTAATTGCGTAGTTTTAAGTTTTTATTTGTATTTTTTTTTTGTGAAGGTATACATAAGGATGTGCCAAATAAATATTCTTTCTTTGTTTCCTCTATTGTATTTCTTTTCTAAAACTAAACGTTATTTTGTTATTTTTAATAAAAACTTTGTACTTTTAGGTTGTACGATCTTTTCATTTCAAAATTTCCTTGGCATACGATTTTTTTTGTAGTTGTACGATCACACCATTTTTGCACCTGGCAGCGCTGCTCTGCCTAGTTTGGGATCGGATGACCGTGTGTGAGTTGTCCCAAGATATATTATATTGTATTATTATTATATTATAATGTGGTCGACGATGAAGCACGCTAACCTAAAAGTAACCTTTACCCTCTTGACTTGTAAACCTCCAAGTTATAGTTTCGCATGTTACCTTTAATTGGGTTTTTAAGACGGTGGAAGAAACTTATAAATACGTAAATTATACTCCGTTCTACTAATCTAAAACACGTGTTGTGTTTCCGAACGCATACAACCCTAATCTCTTCAAAATTAGAGTGAACAGGCTTCTTCTGGGTAAGCTCGCTCCATCGTCGACTTTGTTTCTGTCATCTATGACCTAGACTAGAGACAAGAGATTTAATATGGGTTATATTAAATAAAAAAAATAAAAAAAAAAAACGTACAGACCTGGACGGAACGAGGAACCTACATACTCATTATATGATTAGAGTATCAGACCCCTCGATTGAATATTATTAGAACAAGCAGCTGTTAGAAACTCGAAGTGCACCTGGGACACTAAGTTTTTCTATCGCCAAGATAAGCGTCGATTACACATTATGGCTATTAAAGGGGCTTCGTATGGACTATCAAAGCCCCCGGCTACTTTAGCGGAACATGTTTTTAAATAGATAGTAGGTGTAGGGCATTTTTCTTGGCATAATGGCAAAATTTACTTAGAGAATTTAATTCTGTATCGTTAGGTGGAATACTAAAACGTGTAGCGCGAACCCCAAGGAACATGGGACAAGACTTATAATTTTATATTAATTATAGACAATAAAGCTACATATCTTTCGAAACACAAACTCACGTCTTTCTTTCATGGGAGTAAGCAGAAACTACGGAACGCCAACATAGAATAAAACAATACCGAACTTTAAAGCAGCTTGAGCAAGTGAGATGAAAATAAAAGCTAAAACAATATATAATAATAAATGCCTAAGGCATTAAGGCATAAAATTTTAATAAATAATAAATATATTTCACTACACCCGCAACTTTTTTTAGAAAAATCCATACCATATAAATGCGAAAGAAACTCTGACTGTCTGCTCGTTTGTTACCTATTCAAGTCTTAACGGCTGCAATCCTTTTGAAATAATTTTCGTTTTTCGGACGAAGCCGCTGGCAAGCTTGTATCAAAATAAATGCAAACATAGGGACGCTAGACAACTGTAGGTATTTATTCGAACAAATCTATCACAAGAAGATTCGCTACAAAACAAACAACCTCTCTTCTAAGAAGTAAACCTACCCTGAGATGACAAAACACATCCAAAAATACCAAAAGAGAATCAATTCAAAGCAAAAGGTTTCTTCTTAATTGTGTCTCCAGTTCCATGTGTATCAGTAATCCGTTTATCCGCGATTGTTTTTAGCTAACATTTTCCGTATCTTCTTGAAACACGAGTCTTTGTAGCGGTATCTCGACTGCCGTGCCGCAATTACAGGGAGCTGAGGATTTCATTGCCAAATATTTTCCTTTATCCGTTGTTGAGTGGGGTAAGGAAGGGGAGATAGCGGTGATAGCGGAGGAATGGATCAATTTGTATTTTATCCTGGGTTCTAGACAAGTGAGATTCTGTCAGTGGTTGCGTGGCGCTTGCCAGAACGTTAAAATGTATGGGATTAAGAAATACTACAAATGTCACGTGTCAATCTTATATTTTGGCATTTCGACAATCACGTTCGCTGATAGAATATCAACTTTTTTGAGAGCTTCTGGTCCCTTGAAAGGTCTTGGCACCTCCGAAAAACTTTTTAAACATTTTTTTTTAATTCAATCCTCACGATGTAATCTGCCGTAGTTGGAAAGCTTATTTTTCCGAGTCTATTAAATTAATTTTGTGTTGAGAAATGTTGGACGATTTTGTCAGCTGTCAGTTTGACAGATGTCAATTCGACGGCTACATAATTTTGATTTGAGTAATATCCAGGTATTTTTGTAAATTTTGCTAGAAAGCAAGAAAACTCATCACAAGAAAAACAAGAAACACAACTGCAGATCTAAGGATTGCCTTCCTAAACACCGCTTCATCTTACACCTTAGTCCTCGCCGATCCTCCCCCAGTGTTCATTATTGAAAGGTCGCAATATAGCCTGCGCCCGCCCAGGCCGCGTCCGTTAATTAGGACATCTTCGATATTACGCCCAAAAGGTGTGCGACCAACGACTTGGCGAGATGTGTATGACTGGATACTGTTTGGACCCATCTTCATTCTTAAATGGGTTCTTTAGTGGGTCCATTTTTATAGTTCACAATATATCATTAACTATAAAAATGGACCAACTATATATTTCAATTCTTTAGGTTTTCAATTTTTTTTTTAGGTAAATAATTTTGAAGGCATTTGAGTCAAAGATGAAGCCATTTTTGTATGTAATTCCAAATTGAAAATATAAGTCCTTTAGGTATTCAATTTTTTTGAGTATCTTTAGAGGGCTCAATTAATTAATGGTGGCAGCCATGTCAGTCAGCCCAGTTTAACCATCTTGCCTGCTGGTATTTTTGTTTTTGTGCAGGATGTGAAGTATTGCGGAAGATCACTTTTTATTAATTGAAAACTAGTGTTGTGAGTTTGTGTGTCATTCTCATCTGTTTAGTTCATTTATGTTTTTGTTTCTCGGAAATAAAATTTAGAAACTGCTTACTTTTTTTCGTTTATTGGGTTTTTTCCACAGTAAAAGTGAAAGTGGTTTATAATGTCTAATTTTGATAACGAGACGTTTAATTTTGGTTTGACGCAACTTAAATTACCTAAGTTGTACGATTTGTAGGTTTGTTTGTGCAGGATTTTCCCGTAAACGAATCGATTGTCCAACTCATTACTTTGCGGGTAATTCCTGTGCAATTTATTTGCCTATACGATTTTATTAGGTACGAACCAATTATAAATGACATCATCATAATAATTACGAACGAAGTACGTCCCGATATTGACTGGCCTGTTGGTCAAGTGGTTAGTGACCCTGACTGCTAAACCGGAGGTCGTGGGTTCGATTCCCATCCAGGACAAATCTTTGTGTGATGAGCATGATCATTTGTTCTGTGTCTGGGTGTAATTTGTCTATAATATGTATGTATTTAGAAATATATAAGTATGTTTATCAGTTGTCTGGTTGCCACAGCACAGGCTCTGCCTAGTTTGGGATCGGATGACCGTGTGTGAGTTGTCCCAAGATATTATTATTATATTAGATATTATTACATTATACTAACGTATTTTAATTCTAAACCACAACACTGAAAATCTGTTGGTAATTGCAGGTCCTTTTCTAGGTAACGAAAACCCAAATGGAAAATTACAGCAGGATAAAATGATTTTCAACTATTAATATTATTATTATGTTTCCTTCCCTTTCGAAAGTACGTAGGTACCTACATTATCATCTCTCTCTTTCCTCTAATGATTCCTCCTTTTCATCGTCTTTTCCCAACAATGGTAAGAAATGCTATTGGTAGGATTATAGAGGTATGCGGTACAGAGAGTAAAGTCCCGCATACCTCCACTGAAAAATGGGAGGATCCTCCGACCAGACGGTTGTTGTCTGGTGGGCAACTGCCCGATAGTTGATATTCGGACTGTTTTATATGTTAAAATCGCTGCCGTGCAAATTTTGCTTCTTAGTTTTTCATGTGGTGGCATTGATACCGCTACAGCATGGCCATGGGCTAACCGGTTGCTTCAGTATTTTACATGATGGGGCAGTCTATCAGACCTCCACAATCCAGTATCTGGTTCCTTGTTTCTGATTACTATTTTTATGATATCTTATTTATTTGTCTAGAACACTAATATTAACCAATTCACAATAAAAACAAAAATTAAGAGATAAATTAAACGAAAACTCAAATTATTTATTTCAATTAAACCAAACAGGCACTTTCGAATTGTCAAGCTCGGTCAATCACAAGAGATGAAGCTATGTATACGTTCCAACGCGTAGATCTCTATGGAGAAGAACGTGCAAGATACTCCACGGACACTCTTTTTAAATCTTTTTTTTTAACAATCAATTGACTTATAATGTCAGCGGTAATGTGGCCAAGAGGCAGCATTGCCACGTTGAATGGCAATGATTAGCCACTAGCCAAAAGAAAAGCCTGCTCATAGGTCACGGGAAGTATCAACCAGCAATTATTATTTTTTAGTTTTGAAGTGAAAACTTCTTTAGGCGCGTTGAGCACTTTTTGGGTGAACAAAAATCATGTTTCCTTTAGTTTTCACTTCTATCGGCAGTCCCCAAAGACTGCCCCGCAAGTTTTTTATACTGACTGTTCGTAAATTTTTGTGTACCGCGTATTTATTCCAAAACTGTGAACAATAAAATACAAATACAGCAAACCCACCAGTAATTTATTATGAAGGAAAATTCCTTCATAATAAATTTGTCTTTTCCTCAGTCACAGTGGTCGCTTGATCCCCAATATTGTATCCTGCTAAGCTTCCTAATGAAACATCCGCTCATTTCGTCACGGATTTCCTTATAATTGGCACAATGTCACTATTTTTATTCTTTCTAGGTAACGTGTGAGAATGGCATTTCTATCAATTATGTTGTTAATGAGGTTTATACTGTAAATATGACTACGCAATCGAGGCTGTTAATACTTACTTAGTTTTTGAGTATATTGTACATCTGATTAGTTTATTTAAAACAAACTCACGTCATCAAGTAGGTCCTTCTGTCCTAATTTTAATTATATATAAATTCCTAATCGCATTAAATGATATTTTATTGGATGCTGAGGCTACCAGCTAATAAATGAACCCAAAAACCCAAGAAAATTATCAACGCAGCTAACCACCAAATAATAATTATTTATTTCAATGCCTTGTCCGATGCACCACGTGCATAAACGTGGTGCATCAAGGCATTCTCTACCAGTGAACCTTTGGGTTAAAAAGACTAGGTACACTGTGGTAGGTGAACAACAAATAAATCATATTAATAGATATTAAAAATAATAAATATTGCTACAGTAATAGAGAACATCACTTCATATTATAAAACAGAGTCCTCCGCCGCGTCTATCTGTCTGTCTGTTCGCGATAAATTCAAAACTACTGCAATTTTCATGCGGTTATAACCAATGGATGGGGTTATTCATGAGGAAGGTTTAGGTGTATAATTCGTTCCCAAATTCCTACGGGAACGGGAAAAATGCACGTATGAAGTCGCGGTCAAAACCTAGTATTATAATAATTTTGACGAAGACCAAACTAGGTACTAGGACCAAGCTAGGTAGGCCTTGAGTACGAGTCGTTCCGGATTTGACACTTGAAGGATAATTTTCTCTCTTATCCAAATTCACTTTCAGGACCATTTGAAAATTAAACATTGGTAATAGTTTCCTAATTGAGACCTTGAAGGTTCATCTTTCTCCTTACACGTGACAAAAGACAATAAGTCATCCTATACGCCCTTCACTAGTTTAATCGCTAAACAGATCAATTATTTAAGCATTAACCCGACTTTGTTATAATACCTTCATCATTCAAGGAGCCTCATTAATTTGCAGAGAAAAAACTTTGAATAAACAGAATTCGAGCTATCTTGTAGGGGTTGGTGTGCACTGAGTAAGACGCGAGTTGAAGCGCTAAGACGCGGGTTGGTGCCAATGCGATTAAAATTCCGATTTAAAATAGTGATAGGCATCTTGTCTGCCTTCCACACCGGAATCATGGTGGTTTCAAGATATCAATGGGCTCTAGACCAAGTGAAATTCTATCAACCGGAACGATTGTCAAAAGCTCAATAATTTTTCCGCATTTTAGATTACATTTTCGACTTTCTGTCAATCTTTAACACTTAAATAATGTCAATATGACTAGTTCCTCATAAACCTAATTAGAATAAGCATATGACTTAAAAACAACACGAGTATTTAGTAGGTATGTTATCATCCGAAAATTATATGTTCCATAATATGTTCCTTATGGCAAAATCCCTTAGCCAAGGACATCCTCGAGGAGAGAAAATTATTGTTTTTCTCATTTCTTTCCAAGAACATTACACATATATAACTTGGCTATATCTATTTATACCTGGAAACTAGAACAACTGGCTCACATCCGGCTAACTAAATCAATATTATTCGGTAATTAATTAGAATATACTTAGTTATAGCTAAGTCGTAATAAGATACGATAAATTATTGTGCCTTGATTTATCTGAAAAATTACTAAATAAAACATTACCCTCCTTCTAATGCAGTCGGGTAAAAACGCGCGTTTAAAACTACAATCCCAGTGCACGTTGACCCGAATCCTACAGATATAAAGCTATACATTCACGATCCGACATCACAATGGTTTTACACAGGAATCGTGTCGCTAAACTTTGCACGTAAATAACTTCGAGGAAGCCCTGGGGTCCGGCTGTGCTGTTTATGATGATAATTTTACTTTTTGTAAACATTAATGAATGAAAATAAGGTTGGAGGGGAAAGTGAAAAAGTTACAACAGTGTTTACTCCATTTTATGATGGGAAAAAAACTTTTATTTGTAAATTTAAAATGTTCTATTATGTTAGCCTATTATGCCTTACTTTCATCCACTTTACTTTTAAAATCGTGTGTTCGTTTGGTACAACCACAGCCAAAACTACTATAAATATCGAGACCGCTGGATTTTGACTAAAAGATTTTTGGAAATTTTAAATTTAAGATGGGGACTTTGTATTGTATAATGTGCAACTACCGGACCCACACAATCTAAGGAATAAACCATTACATCGACTCGATAATCTGCACCCGTAAGAAGCTGGGACAGGGCGCTAGGTGGCTATGGAACCTTAAACAATAGGTATCAACATATTCACAATTTATCATTGAACTGTAATAAGTTATACCTCTAGTAAGAAAAAAAGAAAACGATCCTGCTTGGTGAATGCAAAACGAACCTGAGAAGGTGTAGTGACATTAAGAATCTTCAATTTAGACCTAGTAACACTATCAACCAAGAAAAATGAGTTAGCATAACATATTTATTTATATTCAGATTATTTTTTGCATTACTAAACATGTCTACCGTAAAAACGCTACATGAAAAATGAACAGTAGTTTTGCCTACAAACTTTTTTGTGCACGTTACCAAATATTTTAAGGCTCCTAAGTTTAGTGCCATAAAGACGATATTACCAAGGATTTTGGCATTTGATCTGTAAGAATAATGTTGTGTGTACGCACACGCAAAGCATAAACTTGAACACCCCTTAGGATTTTTGGCGGGCGATCTAATTTCTCGGAAAATGTGCCTCGTGATGTAAGTCGGCAGAATCATAATTTGAATCATTGGGACGTAACGCGTTTGCTAAGGACGGCTAGAGTCGGCCGACTTCGGGGTGCGACTAATCGCACGTGCTATTTGTCGACATTTTTTTACACCCATTCCAGCCGGTCAATTCAGTTAAATCTCACCGTGAAAACTCAGGTGAAGTGAGCTGTTATGCCAACATTGATGCTAGGAATTGACCACTCACTTCACACGGTAAAGTTTTTACAGAAAGCACCATAGATTTACATCAACAGCGGCTTCGGTGGAGATCGTACACAGCCCCGTCAGATATAAATCTCCTTTTTTTTCCAAAATTATTTATTATTTATTCAAATTAGGCTGGTTTCCAGCACTTTTTGAACGCGTCAACGTTTACAAAAGATAGTCCTCCAAAACGACCGCCCGTCACCACTTCCTAGTATTTTAGCTAGTAAGAAGAAGTGGCGCAACGAACTCCCCAGCAACACATGTATCTGTGAAGTTAAAAAGACTGTGTCGCGTCGCGCCTCGACATAGGCTGACTAGCAATTTTCCTATCTTTGATAAGCATAATTGAGTCATTCAATTAATTTAGGAATACTCAGAAAACATCACACCACACCACATGACATTTACTTCCATCCTACTACCGTTATCTATCACAGTGATATAACCAATATTTACAAAATCGTACATTCGTAGGATGCTTTAGATAAAAATTGAGATAGTAATATGTACTACAATTATGAATGCGAAAGTTTGGATGGATGGATGTTCGTTACTCAATCAGGCCAGAACGGCTGAACGGGTGAGGATGAAATTTGGCACATAGCTAGATTATAGCCTTTTTTAAGGATGGGAAATCATCAAATGACTTCTTCCGCTCTGGGTGGAGCGTAAGGGCGTGTCAGATTCTTACTGACTAAAACCCATCCGTATTCCTCCTAAAGCCCTTTGCGTTCCAAGGCCGCGGTGACTCTTTTGAATAATTTCTGCAACCCTGGCAGGCCTGGCCCTAATGGGCCCCGTCTTCTATGCTGTCATCTCTTTGAGGCACGCGTGGAACACAACGTGCCGTCGACCCGGGCGTGGTTCTGATCGGACGGCGAGCAACACCACGCTCGCCGCCCGCAGGCCCTACGGTAGCTAGGAATGCCCTGCGTTCCCAAAGTCCGGGAAGTCTTCTTCTGTTGCGGGGCCAAGGGGCTAGGGCGTGAGGTTTGTCTCTCCCTCACGCGGTCTGCTTCCTCCTCCAACATTACTGCTTCTAGCCCGGAATAGCACATAGGCTGCTGAACCCCGGGAGTAAGTACCCTTGGGACAATTTCCTACATACACGCGGGCGGAGCCGCGGGCAGCAACCAGTAACCAATATTTAAAGATCGCACATTCGCAGGATGCCTTAGATAAAAATTTAGATAATAATATAATATGATCAAGATTGGAATGATTCTCGCCGATGGCATTCCGTGTGTTTACGAGATAACGCTTACTGGTAAACCGTATCAAAATTATTTGTTACTCAAATAATAACGCATGCTGGAGATATGTTTTTTGTGTTGCGGGGTGTGAGGAAGTTAGGCTATTGAGAAAAATTCTAGAATAGTATATGAGATAGATAGATGAATATTGCAGAACTATGTTAAATACATCGTGCTTCAACCTTGAATTATGGTTTTTTCTATATTTAGATGTAGTTTCCAGGAATACCTATGCGTTTTTGGAAGATAATCCATGAAAAAAGAAACAAATGATATTAACGTTTACAAATAGGTTACAAGTAATTCTTTTACACAGCATTTTGTTTTTGTCTTATTAATCTAAATGAGGCCATTAAGAGTTATAAATATGATGGCTATTTCTGATTTCCATCTGAGCCCAATAAACTTCATCTAAATTCAACTATGGGCTTAACAATTTCTAATCACTTTTTAAAATCTGCTCCAATATTATTTCAAGGGTAAACTCCTATTCAACTGTTCCGAAGGTCAGAATCGCCCAAGTCTTAATTAAAATTCTAGATTTTATGTTAATTTGCGACAATTTAGATCGAGAGCTCTCCAGAATTTTAGGCTTTGCAAAATTTTGCATAACTTTTTGTTTTAAAAAATATGGCTAAGATAATATTAGGCTATTCTTATTTACTTTCACTCCCTCTTTAGGTAAGAGGGTAAATAGAATTTTAAGTAACATTAACCATATTTAGTGCCTACTTTATGCTAATAGAATATGAGATGGTCCAGAGAGCAGCATACTTAAGGTAAATAAAGAACTCTTACAGACAGACAAACAAACTCACGCATGATTCACGTAGGCAGAAACTATTGATCGTCACCTGCTACTATCCTTACATACTTCGTTTGCTTCGGTTACATTCCTTTCTGAAGAACATTTCGTGACTACCTGTGTCCTATCTGTGTTTCCACACAATACTGCCTTTTTTTAAGGATGGGAAATCATCAAATGACTGCGGTGACTCTTTCGAACAAATCCCACAACTCACAATACTGCCTTGCCACAATACCTTTTGCTAGTCGCCTATACTACACTTAGGTCAGGTACGATACTTTGATAGCTACAAAAAATAATTTCTGTTTCTGTCTAAAAGCTCTAGAGGTAATTTACAATACCTACTTAAACATAAAAGAACTGTCTTGAAAGACCAAGCTCATGTCACAATAAATTTAGACTTTTTGACTTTGTTTCTAGTTAATCATTATTGCTATTGCAATGTAAAGAAAGTAACATTGTTCATGATTAACAAAAAAATAATAATAAACAAAATTTGTAAAAACATTAAAATTGTATCTTCATTAAGAATTATCTGTTCAAATAAATGATTAAAACACGAAATCTTATAACTTTTAATCCATTTAAATATTTTAATGTTCACGCAGGGATCGTTTCATAATCTAATTGGATCATAACTTTAAATTAAATCTCCCAACACTATCAATAAGTAATTAAGCCTATAAATTAAATACTTTAGTTTAAAAATAGCTTAGTTTGATTTGTTAACATTCTCACTAGTAAGTAGTTAGCTTAAATTCACTATGAAATATTATGCAGTTATATTATATTCACTTTGTAAGTTTTAGATAAATGGCTGGAGTATTTAGCGATAAATGCTAAATATTCTAGCCATTTATTCAAATATTTTTTTGTTGAAACTGTGAGAACATCTTAATCATAAGATTATCCACTAGAATAAAAAATAACACTAAGTATGGCTATCTTAGGTATATGAATGCTAATACAAAATAATGTATGTGTACATGTGTACATCACAATGTACAAAGATTGATAGAACCCATAACCCTTAGGTCACCAATCAGTGCCACAGTAGCCATGTTATATAGAAAAAAAAACTTGGATTTTATTCATGAAAAAACTTCAAAGAATCT
Source organism: Mamestra configurata (assembly GCA_002192655.3). Classification (NCBI taxonomy): domain Eukaryota; kingdom Metazoa; phylum Arthropoda; class Insecta; order Lepidoptera; family Noctuidae; genus Mamestra; species Mamestra configurata. The sequence goes on from NDFZ01005484.1 coordinate 237,913, forward strand.
TCTTCAAATCTTCAATACGCAGATTTTATGCTTGCGTCCACAGTCGCAATACATCAAGATTAGGCCATGTTACAAAACCTACAATTTAACAAAGTGCATGCGACATGGCCATTATGACATCATTCTGTATAGTTCCATGACCATGCAATGAATTCATTTGTTTGATCAGTTGTTCAAGTAATCAGTAATTCAATGTTTATTCGCTTATTGTTACATTTCCATGAAAACGCATAGTACGTTACGGGGTTTTTTTTTTTTAATTGTACATCATTATATTTTATTTGCCATGATGTGAGGAAAGAAGATGTTGTGAGAGATGTTTTCAGTATGAAAGTAGATGATTATATCTATACTAATATTATAAAGAGGAAAGATTTGTTTTTTTGTTTTGTGTATGATTTTTTTTTTTGTGTATGTAACGAATAAACTTAAAAACTACTGGCCCGATTTGAAAAATTCCTTCAGCAATGGATAGCTACATTATCAGCGAGTAACATAGGCTATATATTATCCCCATACGCCCACAGGAACGGGGACTAAGTGGGTGAAACCGCGTGACATCCGCTAGTATTAAAATAAAAAAAAACGACTATTTCATGTGTGCATAACTCGACAAAATGTACTGAACAGCCAATTTTCAGGTTTTCTTTTGTAAGAATGGATTGGTTTTGTAACACGTTATGTGAGAATGGGAAATACTAAAAAGAGGAGATCAATGAGATGTATTGACAAATAAGACATACTGTACCGACTCCGAATGAAGGGCAGAAAGAAGGGCGAAGGAAATAGAAGTCAAAATTCATTTTTAAACGTCAAAGTTTTACATAATGACAATCCCTCAAAACGCCCGCATTTTGAGTCATTGTCCTAGTGTTTTAGCTGGAAAGAAGAGGATTTGTTTGTTTGTATGATCTGCTATTGTTAACTGTGTGCTGTCACGAGGTTTTTGGTACTTATTGCCTCGCCGACAATGGTCGAAATAGTCCGAAATCAATCGAGACCTTGTCCAGATGTGATTAGGGATTCCATCAGCTATGTGCCAGGTAGCGAGGCGGTGCATGGCTGCTTGTTCCTACCAAAGCTGTGCGAGGATGCATTGAAAAGCTGTGAAACGGTTTGTAGTTGAATGGTGTGAGGATGCGTGGCTGACCCTTTTGCCAGCAGTGAACGGCGGACTCGCTACACGCGGGACTACTCACTACTAGTTTCTAAGTTAGGGTGCTTATCCCCCAGTCCAAATTTAGGTAGTAGTGGGTAGTTCAAAGTGTCGGACGTAAAAGAATAGCACCATTCCATCACTTCCCGTGGGTGTCGTAAGAGGCGACTAAGGGACTCACCAGAGAATGGGCAGCAGAATTCTCTGTGCATTGCAACAGTTACACTGCGATCACCAACTCGCCTGCCAAGCGCGGCGATTATGGCAAACCCCACCTTAAAGGATTCCTATGTCCAGCAGTGGACGTCTTTCGGCTGATATGATGATGAGGAGTCGTGATTTGTCCAAAACAAGTCCGATACCTACTAAAATTCAGAAGCATCTGCAAAATCCAAAAACACTTTAACATTGGACACATGCAATTTCTGTGCCAATGACCCACTGACACACATCGATGACTTACTGCCGATCATCAGCGATGACTCACGTCTTACCGGATCACTAACAAACATCACACTCCTATTACACAAAGGATCAGTTGTAACAAACTGTAACGCACATTATACGTACCTAGTTATTTTACTATGGGTAGTGCTAGATCCCAAAGCCGCCAGACTTTACTCATACTCTCAGTGACAAAAATGTGTGGGATGGAATAGCGTAAGTATTTACTATGATTAGGGTTGCGAAATTGTTTGAAAGAGTCATCGCGGCCCTGGAAGGCAAAGGATATTTGCAGGGATACCGGGTGGGTTTTAGTCAGTAAGAGTCTGGCACTCCACCCGTACAACTCAAAGCGGGAGAAGTTATTTAATGAGTTGCCATACAAAAACCAGAAAAAAAAGTATTTATTTTGGGGGACACATAAGTAATATAATTGAAACTAAATAAATAAATAGCAGCTATATAAGTTAATCTATAAGTTATGAAATATGTTCTGGATACCCCAAAAAAAAATTGGCCTCTAGGAAAAACGTTTATCCTGCCATTTTTTTCCTGCCTTCGTTTTTCCTAGTGGCCATTTTTTTCTGGGGTATCTAGAACATATTTCATAACTCAAGAAGGTAGTTTTGCACCCTTCCAAATCCTGGCTGACTTTAGTTTTCCACTACTCTATTCCACACATTTTCTGACTGAGAAAATAAGTAACATCTGGGGACTCTGGGATCTAGGACTATAACGCTTACACGACTTCAAATCATTCGCGTCGAGTTACACGTAATGTGAAACTTGGAATTAGTACATATAAACAAATGGGCATGATGTTTCGAGTTTAGTGTATTACGAGTATGCTGAATTGAAATTGCCACTAAAATTAATGATTGTTGATCAAGTCATGTCATGAGTCATGATACTCATGATGGATAGAGAGCCCAAAGGTTACGAAGCCTACTATGGCGTAACAAATGATCATGGTTCCACTATGAGAGGGAGACAGAACTGTACAAGACTAATAGTAGGTACCATACCTTATTCATAATGAATCAAGTTGGCGTTGACAGCTTTTAGTACAGCCCATGGAGAATATTACCCATTTCATTGGGTGTCCCAAAATGAACGCATGACTTAATTTAACTAGAAAACACAAAAAAATTAAAATGTTTATTTTTTTAATTAAATCACGCTGAAGGCATATAGCGACCTGCGCATCCAATACAACAACGCTTTCCGGGTGTTGTTGGGGCTGTCGCATTTTTGCAGCGCGTCCGGTATGTTTGCCGATGCAAATGTTGACAGCTTTTCAACCGTCATGCTCAAGAGATGCGCATCATTATTATATCAGTTTCGCGCCAGCCCCAACACTATCCTGAGGACGTTGGCAGATCGCTGGGACTCTCCGATTCTAGGACGCTGGATACGACTCCATGCAGTGAAGTTGATTGGGATGGGAGAGTCTCTAGCGGGTGTACTTAGTTTAAAATTTACCCTATATATATTAGTTTACCCTTACATATGTAGCAGCCAAATAGCTTAATCAGCCGTTTAATTGAAAGCCTAGCCTTTTCATTGAACTGTGCCGTTTAATCAGCGACATAAGTGACATGGGCAAGTCATTAAATGATATTGAACCAAAGATGTCACTTAGGTCGCTGAAAAATCAGCGCAATTAAATGAAACGGCGAGGCAATCAATTAATCGGCTGAGTAAGCTATTTGGCTGCGACATATATGTATATTAGTTTCACTTATAATTTGTTATAAGTGACAGTAGTCTTTGGTACAGCCCCTGTCAAGATGGAGGTAATGGGTTCTTGCCTGAAAAACTGACAACAGTGACATAGCTATTTATAATTTGTTAAAAAAAAAACCTTTATATCTTATTATCTTATTATTTTCATCAGTAGGTAAGTCTTGTCTTCCTTCGTATCTTTTGGCTCATCGCCGCAAGGTTGCCTGCTTGTCGGTCTTCTACAGATTGTACTTCGGGGAGAGTGTCCAGGAACTCCACGACCTCATCCCACCGGCCCCTTTCTACCATCGGACATCTAGATGCACTGCAAGTTACAATCCCTACCTTCTTGCTATTCCACCAATTCGCACTAAACGTTTCCAAACGTCTTTTATAACGCGCACAGCAAAGGAGTGGAAATCTCTGCCTGCTTCTGTGTTTCCAAACGCATACAACCCTAATCTCTTCAAAATAAGAGTGATCAGGCTTTTTCTGGGTAAGCTCGCTCCATTGTCAACTACCCATAAAACCCATAACCCACCCACCCATATTAAAACCCAAACCCAAACCCATTTTAAATAAAATAAATAAATTCGCTTGTGACTTTCTGTATTTTTCTTAGTTCAAGTATATACATTTTGCATTTCTGAATATGTTTACACCAAGAATAGAAAGAAAGCTCAACAATCTTCATATCATGCTTATTTGAGTAACAAATTAAATGATTTTATCCAAACAATCAGGACAGCCAACACTATGACGACATATTTGGCAGGTATATTACGGATTTCCCGAGAAACCAATCAGAGATTTCCCGAGAATTCCTTAGCGTTGGGGTTATTACCGTTGAATTGTGATGGTTGGAAACGGTTCTAGCCTATGGGCATGTGGTAAATTGTTTTATTTGACGTAACTTTGATGTTTTATGTAATTATACTGATTCTCAGCTTAATATTAAAATGGTGCCTTAAGTATTAAATTTTAGTATGACTTCTATGTATTCTATTGTATAAATGCTAGTTCTTATAACTCAACAGACAGATGTGTTGCTGGGGAGTTTGTTGCGCCACTTCTTCTTCCCAGCTCAAACACTAGGAAGTGGAGACGGGCGGGCGTTTTGGGGGACTGTCTTTATGTAGAACTTTGACGTTCAAAAAAGTGCTGGCACTCAGCCTAATTTGAATAAATGACTTTTGATTTTGATTTTGGTATACAGCAGATATAGTTACGTGCAATAACGGTTATTGACCTATATACATTTATTGAAATACTTAATTCTGAAAACAGAAATAATGACATTAAGCTCCCTTGCATCTATCGTGACCCTTTACTGCTTCTAGTAATGAAAAACGATTCATAATTTACTGTCCGTGTACTTACGCAGAGAAATTAAGGAAAGGGCAATGAACTTTATTGCAAATTTATCTGACGCTTACCATAAACTAAGAAAGATACGTTTTTAGTAGATTAAAGGCCATATGGCCTTTAATCATATGATTAAAAAAAAATGTACAACAGCAGTTAGTAGCTGTCCCTTCATACTGTATTTTTTTTTAAGTGTTTGAGTGTATTTCATTGTTTATAATTATTTATCTATATTATATATTTTATCTACAAAGCTTCTGCCAAAGTTCAGAATAGTTTGTCGCCAGTATTACTCGTAGTGAAATTAAAGATACTAATATATCAACAACTTTTTAACTGTTCTAAACTTTATCCAAACTCAGAATCCATGGTTTCCCAATTACTAAACCAATATTAACTAGACTTTAACTGACAAGTCAAACACTAAACTTCACACGAGTATTAATCCATTTCCAATCTATCATCAATTTTTGAAAGTCAACTTTATTTTGATGCGAAGAGGGTTTAATTTCAATTGAAAGGTGATTGGTCGAAGTCTAGTTTTGGTGTGCTTTTGGTGTAACAATTATTATTATTATCACTTTACTAAGTAAGTCAGTTGCGTGAATTGATGATAACGTAACGTGTACTGACTGGTGACGTCACAGTAGTGTTGATAGTGGGAGGCGAGCTCTTTGACTATAATGGAGTAAATCGAGTTATATTGGACTTAGTTCTGAAGCCTGGCTAACATTTACAGCATTATGAGAAAGCTGTTTCTAAATTGATAAAACAAATAGTTATATTTTGCCTAGATAGATAGCAAAAAATCACTTATATAAGGCTGATAAAATTATGATACATTTACCGAGATAAATAAAAATAGGACCCAAAAGTTGACTGGTACAAAATGCCGAAGTTATTAGGCATATATATAATGTATATTAAGTTTACCTCAGCTCTATAACTATGATTTTCCAATGCCATCTTAATTCCGTGGCGAAAAAAGATAGTGTTATGCGTCTTGTATAGCTCCGTCTCCCTCTCACAATGGAATCACGATGTTTTTAAAATACATATACTGCTCTGCATGTTTATGAGTTCGTAAATTATTAAATAAATAAATATTGTCTTGGCCTTTTCAGATGCCAAGCTACCCCCTGCAACATTCAAATCGATTAAATGTCTCCCTGAAAACGTATACAAAAACATCATAAAAAACTGCTGCCTTATAAAGGAACATAAATATATCTTAAAGAGAAAACCACTTTCTCAACTTAATTAATTAAAATAAAACTAAACATAACTCAATACTCTTAAGAAGTTAATTTCCAATTAGTCGTTACCAATACCGAAGTTAGAAGTGATCCGGGGAACATGGCTAACTGAACAGTGTCAGAGGTCGAAGGGCAGTAATCTGTCATCGAGGAGCCTCGGAGATCAACTTCTTATGTAATGGTGCGATCTTTTGACCTTATGCCCGGATTTCAATTGACTTTTACTCTTGGTTAACTGAGCTTAAAAATGTATTTTGATAAATTGTTATCCGATATATAATTGGTATGACTTTACTTGTAGAATGCTAGCCTTTTTTTCGGTGAAAAATCAGTATTGCCATTGGACGTGGCAATGCCGCCAGTGTTCTGGCACTTTTGACAGCTTTGACCGCGATGTTGACGAATTATTTGATGCCCATAATTTGTTGTTTCACCGTCCCTTTTTATATGATTTTGTAAAAAAAAATAGTGAGCAAAACAATGTATGTATATTACTAAAACCTTTACTTGTAATTTTGTTTTCTGGCAAGGTATTTTAGTAAAGGCATAGTCATAAATGTAAACAACGGAGCTTTGGGAAAAGCTAGCAATATTTTTAGCCAGTATACCACTGGTATCGGGAAGAGTGTCCAATGTATCAGTGGACAGGGCTTGCTTGCTGAGACTGGAATCTGTCTCCAAATAATACACACTATTTCCAGGAGTACTTTTTTTATCAAGCCCTTGATCCAGTTGCCCAATGAAAACCTCCTCAGTTTTTCAAGAGTGCAATGACTGTATAAACGGCCTTACCTATGGACCTCACGTTTCTATTTCTTGATGATGAATAAGGTCTGTGATGGAATGAGTGAAGCCAGAAGATGTCTGGGCACTTTTGATAATGCGCACATACGGCGTATTATCAACGTGAAGAAGCTTAGTTCAACAACTAGTTGCCATCAACACCCAATTCGCTCACGCTCCCACATCAAACTCATATCAATTAAAAATATTTGCCCACGATAACGAACGGGCTCAGCCAATATGTGACCAAGATTGTGCCCGCGACTGATAACTTCACAAAAATAGGACGCCTAATTAGAATAACGGCATTATTTGACTTTGGTAGGCAACCTAATGATCTAAATTGATTATTAAATAAAAACGGTGAGCACGTTTTTTCCTATCGCTTAGGAGAAGGAAGCGTATTCTGAGTAACTGAGGGCACGTTTCTAGCTGCATCCAGCGAGCATGTAAGTTGCATTATAGTGCGGGCTACAAAGATATGAGTCTACCGTGTGATGTGTGTTGATGTGATCAATCAATCAAATAATATAACTTGCATTGCAGTTGCTTGATAACCCAAGGCCGTTGGAGTTAAAATGCCTGAGTTTGTACCACGAATCATCAAGCTTTCATTATCAGAATTCACTTGCTGATTCGTGGTACAAACTCTAGCTAGAGGGACCGACAGTATTTAATGATGTCCTGGGACACTTAGGATAAATGGAAAATAGGAACCATTATTAATTACTATATCCTGGTTTCTGGTGGCAGGTCACTGCGCGCTGTGGTGGCTGACCACCCTTCCTAAGTGCAGGTCGCTTGGTAAAAGTTTTCTGGCCTGAGACAATATTGACTGATCTACCAAAAAGGAAACATCATGGAAACATTAGGTTTCCATGACATAATTTGACCGTTTCGAATAGAAGACATGGTAAAAGTGTATTTTTATTCTGTATATGAAGATACATATTACGATACAAATTATCACAGCACATGGTTTGAGTAGACTGCATTTCGTAACAGGTAAATCAGTTCTAAAGGCCAATACGTGAATATTATAGCCAAAGCTTGCTCTATTTTCCACAAAGGGTTCCGAGAATCAAGTGCCTGTAGTATTCCAGTAACTTTATCACAAGCGATATTATTCTAGTTGCTTTGGAAATAGCTACTGGGTTGCATTCAATAAGTTAGATCTTCATTAAGTAAATGCTATAGAACAAGATCTCAGAGCCCCACATATCTTACTTTTGTTCCCAGTAACCAAACGTTTGGGATAGAGTAGTGTTAGTATGTAATTTGCCAGCTGCAGTCCTGCTAGCTTGGGCCGGTTGTCTGCCAATATATAGACATCACATGCCGAAGTTACAAAAAAACATTATTCACTTTCTTGAAGTCTGTTTGCTGATTTTGATGGTTGTTTTACGGAATATTGTTTAATATTATTAGCAATTGACTAATTAGTCATTACAATAGTCGAAAAGCTGGTTTTCACCTCGAATGTGATCCTATTTACAAGGCTGCCATTTGGGCATAGTTTATTTACTAGGTGTAAATAACGAAAACCAAAGTCTGCCAGGATTTGGGAATGTGCAAAACCATTCAAGTCCATTTTAACATTCTATTTCAGAAAATTTGCTTAATGAGTATATTGCCCACTTTGGCATAGCACACAAGGTTTTCGAATCTCTTTTGTGCCATCATGAATTGGCATGTCAAAAGCTCTAATACGGAACATCAACATGGCTTCATTAGAAATAGATCAAAGCCCAAAACTTGGTCAAATTTGTCGAACAAACTCTAGCTTACATGAGCAATGGTAAAGAAGTTGACGCCATCTATAGCGATTTCAGCAAAGCTTTTGACAAAGTTGACCATAGTATTTTGCTGCAGAAGCTCAAAATCACTTTCGGTCTTCATGGATCACTTCTAAAATGGTTCCAGTCTTACTTAGTTGGCGGAACAGCAAGAGTAGTAGTAAATGGACACTCATCCAACACCTTTACCCACATCTGGTGTACCACAGGGGACACATCTGAGCCCATTATTATTTACAGTGTTTGTTGATGACATTTAATATTCCATACAAAACTCTCATTTTGAAATGTGTGCCTACGATTTAAAATTTTAAAGGGTAAAAGGACATTGACAGGCTCTGTGTGTGGTGTGAGAAGAACAGGATGTAAGTTAATGTTGGTAAATGTTTTGATATTAAATTTTCTCGTTAATAACATATATTTAATTCTTCGTACACAATGAGGAACCAAACTTTAAGTAAAGTATTTATTGATTTTATTAAATTAGATATTAAAACAAACCGTGGACTGCTCACAAAATCGGTTCAGTAGTTTGGTTTTTCAATCAAAATAAGTGAAGGTAATAGAAAATATATCATCCAAGTAAACGAAATTGCGTGATTTGCTTTCCTGTAACTTACCTGTGGTCATTTGTACCACTAAAAAGAAAAAAAAAAAGATTTTTTTACAAAAACATACAACCAACTTCCATATAAAAAAAACACATCAAAGTATAAAATAACTTTAATTTCAGAAGTCGGTGTTTAAAATTAGAAGAAACAACCAAAAACACCGACTTTTGATGGTTTTTTCCAGTGTGGTCTTCGGCTACTATCTCGCAGAATTGAGGCCTGTAGTTTTCCAGCTGTGGGAACGTTGCAAACTGATGCTAGACGATACAGTATCATGATGGAATCACATTTCAGTCAGCAGTGATAAAATTACCCAATTCTCAAATAACTAACTAAGCCAAGATTGTTTCAACATGGTACCCTAATCAGTATTCATGTCACCGTTATTTTGGACGTCCTAAATTCTAGCCTTAAATACTCAGGATGTTGCATAGATTAGATATTTACGACTTGTCTAGAGGTCGCCTCGGTTCTAGGCAAATATATGTTAGTATTACTACATAAGTATTTACGTTTTGTACTAATTATTTGAAGATAATTAGGTGTATAGCAGTGGCTCGATTTAACTAACAGATGGAATTACGATAAGGAAATAATACAATTGGTGATCGTATTTGATTTACATGAATATTTATGTAATTATCATTAAGCAATATATATCAAACTCTTTCGTTACTGATTGACTGACTGATAGACAACGCACAGCCGAAACTACTGGTCGTAGAAAGCTGAAATTTTGGCATGAATGCAGCTTGGGGAGTGTAGGGGAGCACTAAAATAGGATTTCCGGTAGTTTGTACGGGAACGGGAAAAACGGGATATGCGCGTACGAAATCGCGGGCAAAAGCTAGTATTATTTAAGATAAAAAAGTCAGTAAATTAGAAAACAAAAGAGCACACCTTAAGAAAACAAAAGAGAAATAAAATAGTAGATCGTCATTAACACGAACAATATCTAGCACGACCAACACACTTACACAACTGTAATAGTTTACCTCTCAAACCAATCGTATTTATGTACGAGGCCTATGCCAATATAGCAATAAACCCTCTAATTGGGGCATTAAACCATAGGCCAACATTAGAACAGTTATTCGGAATGACGGAGATAATACGAAAACAAATACGACATACTGCCCTGAGAAGACAAAAAGCGGTAACTCGATCAAAGAGAAAAAGTGGATTTTGTAAATTTTTCGTCGCCTAACGACGTATACTTAAAACGACGCTTCTGCACGCAACTTCGTCCACGTGGAATGTTGATACAAAGTATTTTAAGTCCTTCTCCAAGCCCTAGGCTATATCTATGATAAATTTCACTAAGATCGGTTTAGCGGCTTAGGCGTACAAACATTACAATCAAACTCGCGAAGTTAGTAAGAATAGTGTTTTTTTTTTAATGTTCTAACAACGGCACGGGTGTTTAAATTTATTTAACTGATGCGGAATTTTTTAAGCATTCCGATGCAAAAAATAAACTGAATTTTCGAAAATTTTGAGATACCGCTTTTGGCTTCCCACGGTAGCATGGTTTTATGGGCGTCTCTTGCAATGGGCCAAGGTTGGACTTCGGTACAGCGTGGGCCGTGGTTTGTACGGAGAAGGTAGCCATCTTTGATACTAGGACTTGTACCTCAAGGTTGTATTGTTATATAATTAGAACAATTAACATAGCTGTGATCTGTGATGGGGTTTACAGAGATTTTAGAGCAATTCTCGTATTTATGAAGGGCGATTGCAGACACAGAGTGTCAATACTACCTCTAATTTCCCAATATGTTGACAAAATTTTATCATTGATGGTCGCTAAGATGACGATTGACTATTGAATTTGACCGATCTTTAAGTAGGTACGAAAATTTAACTTCTTGAGTTCCTGAGACCTATGTTACAGTTAAAGACTAGCTCGTTAGTCTAGCGGTTGCAAGCACTTAAATGAGGTCTTAGGTTCGATACCGGTCGGGCAGCGTTTTTAGGTGTTTTGTGGTGGAATTTGGCAGAACCAGCACGGAGCCTAGATTAGAACTTGGTTAATGGCAATATTTATATGTCACTGGAAAATTGCAGGCTCCGTAAGATTGTAATAAATATTTATTAGATTATAATTTTTAGATTTAATATGAAAATATCGTTTTATGCAATAAAGCCCATTCAAATTCCACAGTTTCCAAGAACTCCATATCTTATTTAGAAGAAATTGTTCACTATTTTGCCATTTTCCGATGACATACACAATAAATCCCATCCAAATTTAATAGTTTCCAATTTATCGGATCAAAAACTACTGAACGTGCTTGGATTTCGGCTTTTTTAACATCGCTAAATTATTAACAGTTTTTAAGGATTTTGAAATGATATACATGACCTATACAACTAAAATCTATATCTTTTTGGTTTGGTAATTTAGGATTTGAAATAAGAGTAAGCCTATGATTATGACCAATGATAGGATAATTCGGCGCTTCTTCCCGTGAAGAAATTGTATGGACATTCCTTTCTGAATAAATAAGTAATCCCGGGTTACCGAGATTGACAAATTTCGTAAAAATAACTATAACAAACTAAATGAAATTATAGCAGTGGTAATTTTGATTTTGTATCTTTATTTTATTTAAAACAAATGGAAAATCATAAAACTTTCATTGTAAATTAAGAGCTTCATGAGAATCGGCCATTTAAATTAAAAAAAAAATACAATGAGACTTCACAATGAGTACAGTTTTGAGCAATCTGAGGAATTTCGAACGGTTTCGGGATCCGGAATTCTGAAAAGCATGTCCGTATTATACTTTCGTGGGAATAAAAGTGAAGTTTAGGTATATTAGCGCCCGATTATCCGATCACTGATTATGACATCGAGAATATGATGACATCTCCATTGAAACATAATTAATAAATTGTACGGGCAACTAAACTCCGCCTCACCCTTTAGAGAATTCAGGCGTGACGATGTATTGTTTTAGTAACAGTTTGATAAATAATAATAATAACGTAATAGTCTATCGTGATTGGAGTTAGTTTTCTGATTGCTTATGTACTTTGGCAATATTATTAGTAATTAATAAAATAAATTAGTAATTAAATAATGCTGCTATTATTGTTGTATATAAGCGTAATTACTTTATTTTACGTTTCAATTGTGAATATTTTGGTAAGGGTTTTTTTACAATCCCAAATGAAGTTAATCATATAAAAACCAAACAATACCATGGGTTTCACTTCTATTTACTTTATCCAATAATTACTTGGAGCCTTGAGATTCGTTAAACATTCATTAAAACTGCGAGTAATCGCAAACATTTTTATTTTCAATATTTGCTTCGGCACACACGAATAAAAAAGTAAATAGACCTAATGGTTTTGAAAATTGAACCTTATTCGTACTCTCATTAGGGTTATGAATTCGTGCTGGTCAAATAAAGGTCGAAACGAAAGCTCTTTTCAGGGTTGAAAGAGGATATCTGGTCAAGGATAATATGCCCTATATGTTTATCCTTCACGCTTTCGTAAATTTTATGGGGTAAGTAAAATTCTGAGTAAAATTCGTGATATGAATCGCCAAAGGTAGAGCATTCCATAGTTTAGTTTAGTTGACCGTATACATTATTTGTTATGTTTCAATGGAGAAATCGTCGTATTCTCTATATCATATATAATCATAAGCTCACTCTGATTTCAAATCTAAAATGACCAAACCAAGAAGACATAGATTTAAGTAAGAAATCTTTAAAAAGTGCCAATAATTTTAGGGATCTTAAAAAGAAAGCCGAAATCGAAACACGTTCAGTAGTTTTTGTGTGAATCAAAAATCTATTCATCTATTATCGTCACAAACTTTGACATTTATTGTATTAATAGGATAATATTAGTTGGATTACTAGAATAAGATAGGATGTTACAATATTTCCAACTAAAAACCAGTATCCCTTAGTTCCTCCTTCCCGTTACACAGCATCCTGTAAACACTTCGTCAGAATCTAACGCTATCTTAAGGGAGGAGGTAACTTACTGTTTATCGATAAACATGGATTGGCTTTACGTATGTGTTTTATGAGTAAAACTGCTTATAGTTGATGAAGCTCCAACTAAAGCTGTAGGAGCGGCTAGCAGTACTACACACTGCTACGCTTTAGGCGACAACTAAGCAAGAACATGAGAATAACGTGGATTGGGACGTTGATCTTAAATGTTAAGATTCAGAAAATAAGAACGCTAACTCCCATACTGAAGATGTTTTTGAAGGACATGGTGGAAGATTTTGGAATGAATATTGAGCATTTAATGAAAGAGTAGTAAAAAAGTGATTTTGAAGTTTTGGCGATTGAAGATCAAAGGTACAGTTTCCTATGTAATCTGACTTAGACTAATGAATATCTTTTCTAATAAAATCATAAAACCAGATATCTTTATAGATTGGCATTATGAAAGGCTCATCCATAAACAGAATGAAAAAGAAAATAAACAATGTACAACCTACGATGAAGAAACAACGCGCAAAGATAAATTTAATTGCAATTGAATACGAGAACAAATTGATAATTCAAAATGCAATTCCAAATGAGGCTTCAGCAACAACTGCAATAATCAGACGAGGAATAAAAATAGACTAAAATAGAGCACATTCGTGTCCAGGCTCCAACTGTGACTAAATAGGACAGATAAACTACACAGCGCTTATCAACACAATTCTTTCCGTCGTACTGCGAACGTGTCCGAACCGGTTAGTTCGTGTCAGAGCGAGGCAGACACACTTCAACGAACGAAGAAAAGAGATGCCTAATCGATGCCCGAGTAAGACCACAACACAAACACGAGAAAGATAAACGAATATAGTATAGCTGCTTGCACGTTGCGTTTTCTGCGGAGGTCAGCGGTAATTTAATTTAGACTCTGCTGTTCCAGTTTTAGGATCGGGTTTTGGGTGTGTTTGTGAAATATATGATCCTCAGCTGGATAAAGTCTCGATTTTAAGGCCGTGCCCTCGAAAACAGCGGAGTTAAGTTCCTTGAAGTTGGAAGTTGCTTGATTTTAATTTTGCTTATTTATACAAGTCTTGTGAAGGTTCCATTTCCTGTCTTAAGTCCTTCTAGACTACAAACTTCTTCTCATTCTTAAAGATAAATAATGAGTTCTAAGATAAGGTTCTAGAACCAAATAAAAACCTTAGCAAAAACTTAATAACATAGACCTTCAAAAATTCAAGCTTCGAAAATTCTGAATGAAGAATTTCAAAAACAACTCAGTTTAAGCTTTTATACAACTTGAACATTTTCGCTACAATAATTTGAGGTTCGTTCTTAATGTCCTATAATTACAAACCAAGCCGTAATTTCTAAACTGGAGGCCAATTTAAAGGCCTCGCTTTTCTCGAGGCCACGGCCTGCTGACGTGAAGTGCTCGATTCGATTCTATCAGATGTTCTAACAAAGTTCGCTTGACTGGTAGAACTCCACTCTTTTTTGTACACTGCGTTTTTTTCTTTTTTCCTACAGTGTAAACAAGCAAGGCTTCCTCGTTAATCTGGGGTGCGAGAGGGACAAGTTGTCACTGTTGTGTGTGCTGTGTCGTATGATTGAAGGTGCTTTTTTAGTTATGAAATACAAAACTGGCTATGCCAAATCATTTAAATTTAAACTTTATTTTCTCTTGAAACATTTTCTTTTTCTAGATGTAGCTGTATAAAAATAGTCCAAATTGTAAGAATCGTTTTAGCCAAATTAAGATTTGCAGACGACGCTCAATGAATTCTCCCGCTCCTTCTTTTGATCTCTCTTGTACATTTATTATGTTTACATTATTTTTTTTACTAGCTTATGTGAATGTTATTTTATTCAGATTTATATTTCCAATAGTTGTAACTTGTTCATTGCCCGTACCAACTTCAGGTCAAGTTTAAATATGATCAAGTAGCTTTTTTTTATCATCATCATAACAGCCGAAAGACGTCTACTTGCCACGCTTGGCAGGCGGGTTGGCGACAGGGAATGCTGCTGCCCATTCTTTGGTGAGTCTCTTTAGTCGCGTCTTACGACGGTCACGGAAAGTGATGGGTAGGTGCTTTTGTTTTACGTCCCATACAGTTTTATGAGTCCTACAACTTAAACTATATACAAGTTTTGCGTCACAAAAAATCAAAGTAAAGGTCTCATTTTAAATGTTTTAGTCGATCCAACGATTGTATATTTTCACAGAAATTAGAATAAAAAATGGACGTTTCATCTGGACCCTTATCAGTTCAACAAGTTGTGCCCATGTCATTATAGGGATGATCTCAGATGTACCTAATGTGTTCGGAACTCTTTCGGGGATGCCGCTGAATAGTGTCACGTCTCAATGGGCCATAGAACGTAGGTAGCGTGCCCAACTATAAGTAAAGTTTAACTATCGAGATTTAACTAGAAACGTGGCCGTTTTTTTAATGAGTTCATTGTTGAATGCTGTGGTTAAGTGTGTTAGAATGGTTAAAGACAATGTTTTGAGAATTGGGCAATGATAAAAGATATTTTGCAAGTAGGTTAAACATAACACTTTTACACGTCAATCTTTTTTGGTCATTTTAAGCTAGATGAGGCCGGTGTTTCCTAGCTGACTACCCTGAGAAGAAACACCGAAACAAACTCAGAGGTCAAACTCTCTTTTAAAGTCCGTACAATCTGTACTGGTCAAATAAGTGAGACAGTAAGTTGAAGTTAACTTGGGAAATCATGATTTCAATTTTTATAGAAGCAAGTGAGGCAACGAAACTTTTATAGAAATACCTTAAAAGCCATAATGTCTCATCTTCTCTCCTGATCAGTTCATGGACCTAGTCTATGATGATACATAGAAAATCTAAATACAACCATAAAAATAAAGCTGAAGAGTTTGTTTGTTTGAAAGCGGTAATCTCTGGAACTACCCTGTCGGATTTTTTTCTTTTTGCATAATTATGATAGCCACATTCATGAGAAATGCTATAGGCTATACGAGAACGGGAAATTCCTACGGGAAAGGGAAAAACGGGATATGCGCGTAAGAAAGCGGGCAAAAGCTAGTTTCTTTATTTCTATATACTAATATAATAAAGCTGAGGAGTTTGTTTGTTCATTTGTGCTTATCTCTGGAACTACTTGTCGGATTTGGAAAAATATTCTTAGAATAGATTTATTTCTTACTACGCATAAATAAGCGTAGTAAGAAACAAATCTATTCTAAGACGACTAATCCGTTCAGTAGTACTTGTTCAGTTGAATTTTTTCAGTAGTAATTATTCAGTAGTGTGGATGACTTTCACATTTATAAGGATTTAGAGTATAGTAGTACAAGATAGTTTTCTTCACACAAGGGAAGTCGCGAAAACAAATATGTTTTGTAAGAATACGAGTATCCTGCCAGGGTTGCGGAAATTGTTCGAAAGAGTTACCGCGGCCCTGGAACGCAAAGGGCTTTAGAAGGAACACGGATGGGTTTTAGTCAGTAAGAGTCTGACACGCCCTTCCGCTCCACCCAGAGCGGAAGAAGTCATTTGATGATTTCCCAATACGAGTATACTTACTCATAATTGATTATGTAGATTATCAACAATTCGTCATCGATCATCATATTACAGACAAAGTTCACTCAAAGTGTAACGATAAACAAACGTACACACTGATTCATAGACTGATTTCGCTGACTTAGCAACACATCATCCAATCATGCTGCGCCGACAATATTAATGATTTCCGATGGCATGACATCATAATTCTTGTGATAGGTTATTATAACATATTGTATTACATGTACTACTTCAATTCCTTTTAATAAATGTTGAACTGAACTATTGGATTTGCGAGGGTCAGTTTTTAATGTGGAAATAATTATTCAGGTCAGGATAATTCAATTTTATCGAGTGAACCGTGATAGTAGGAATTCTGGTCCTAGTTTAAATTCCTGGACGGGACAGTTTAATTAAGTTCATCATTATGAAATCCTCAGTTAAAATCTTAAAGCTTCTTTTGATTGGAAAGTGGGTATTTTTCTTTTGCATTGCAACATTATACTATCCAACCATCAAATCACATCAAACTAATGTTATAAAGGCGAAAGTTTGTGAGTGTATGTATGTTTGTGACTTCTTCACGCGCAAACGGCTGGACCGATTTATATGAAATTTGGTATAGAAATTTTTTGAGTCCCGGGAGAGGACAAAGGATAGTTTTTATCCCGAAATTATGTTCCCTTGGGATAATTTTTGACTTTCACGCGGGCGGCAGCTAGTAATATTATAAATGCGAAAGTTTGAATGTTTGTTACTCAATCACGTCAGAACGGCTGAACGGATCTTGATGAAATTTGACACATACGTAGATTATTAGTCTGGAATAACACATAGGATACTTTGCATCCCAGGAGTATGTTCCCTTGGGATCATTTTGACATTCACGCGGGCGGAGCCGCGAGCGGTAACTAGTAGACAATATTGGTGGACTGATAACCTGGTGAAGGTCTCTGGAACCCATTAAATGCTAGAAACACAGGACCGGTTGATGTAGCGATTGGGGAGGCTTATGTGATTATGTCTCGTTGACGTTTTCGGCTGAAATGATGATAATGTTGATGACGACTGATAGATATAAAACTTCTGCTAAAACTGACATTGATGATCAAACTGTGTCTTGAATATCACTATATTATTTTTGTGTTCTTTAGCAATAGTCTGAATTTAGTATCAAACATGTCCTCAGTTGTGTTTTAGGTCTCATGTATATAAGACATATAAGACAAGACTATTTTTATCAACCGGGCACAAAATCTTGACTCCGGGCTGCTGCTGAGAATGCCAATCCAGATATACATCACATGTCCCAAGTAACATTCGGGAATCAAATTCAAAACCAACGAGGCTCTAAAAGCTAGGCTGTATACTAACCTACCCAATAATATTTAAAACCAAGCCGTCCCCTAAAAAGCCAATCACATAGGAAACGCAAACACATCAACTTTTAATACCACACATGACTCAAGTGAGTCCAATCAAATCGTAATAAACAAACAAATTGATTCACAATAATCACATTTTCATTACTTAGTGCACACGCGAGGCTGGACAATGATGGCGGCTGATGACGTCACTGACCTTGACACGCTGACTCCGGGGTTGGGTCATGTATTTGGAGTACATAGAATGTATGGAGCAAACGTTGTTTTAATTGTTGTGCTAGAGAGGTATGTTATAGTTGATGATAGAGGAAGGGATTGATGCAACGGCAGTCGTAGTTTTTGAGCATTGGCGCTGCTTTTGCTGCATGTTATGTGAAGTCATCATAATCATCATCATCATATCAGCCGAAAGACGTCCATTGCTGGTCATAGGCCTCTCCCAAAGCGGGGGATTTGCAATAATCATCACGCTTGGCAGGCGGCGGGTTGGCGATCGCAGTGTGGCTGTTAAAATGCACAGAGAATGCTGCTGTCCATTCTCTGGTGCCTTAACAACACCCTTTAGAAACGTGTTAAAGTGCTTCAGTGTATACTTCTATAAGTAAAAATTAACGAATGAGTGTATATGAGACTCACCGACCCCACAGTCAAACCACTACTACTTTTGTGGGGCTCAGTGTATAAGTTAACTAAGCAATATGCTGAGCTGAATGGTGCTGATGCACGCGTCATGTTCGTGAACGGGCGCCGTCAGTGGAGACTGATCATCCCTTGGTTGCCACTGCCTCATTTTAATATTTTATACTATAAATAGTTTTTTCTTTCTTTAAGCAACAAGGTTTATGTAACCAGGATTTTAGTAAACATAAAATGATTTAAAAGAGTGTCTGTGGAGTTTCTTGCACGTTCTTCTCCATAGAGATCTACGCTTTTGAACGTGCAAATAGCTTCATGTTTTGACGGACTGACTTTGACAATTCAAAAGTACCTGATAATGGTTTATTTGAAATAAATGCTTTGACTTTGACTTTGAATATGTGAAACATAGTGGATGGTGCTATTCTTTTACGGCCAACACCATACAGAACATGTTATATGAAGTACCTCGAAAGAATTGACCGTCGTAGCCATGTATGGTAACGTCACTAAAATTGTTTTGATTGAATAACGATGAGGTATAATGTTATGTTAAGGTTGACGATAGATGAAGAGATTTACGTATTTGATGTCGTATCTTTTTTGCAGTGTCGTAACCTGGAATATAAATATTGCGTGATTAACATTCTTTACAAAATGTTATATACCATAACAAAGGATCACAAGTGTATTCTGTGAAGGGTTAGGCAGAGGTGTACCTATACGAGACCCCAATTTATTATGTTTAAGTCCCATTAGAGGACGAGCTTATGATCAAGCCCAAATAGGGATGTTGCCTGGGTTAAAAAATATGATTCTATTTAGTCCATCCCTTAGATTATTATCGAAAAATATTGGACACGTATTTTTTATTTCATCAAATCAATAAAACATTACGAAAATAAAACGCATCAAAGATAAGGAGTGGGGGCTTGTAACGTCACTTTCCAGTAAAAAGTGTAATTGTGTGTGTAAACACTGTATCGTTTTATTTTTTTACTAACGTAACAGAAAAAAAAATGTGTCCAATATTTTTTGGAAATCTATCTGACGGACTAATTAATTTTTTTAAGCCAAATAACTTATACAGACGAGAGAAAAAATATGGGTATATAAAGATTACTTTTGACCATTAATCACCCTTGAGTGCAAATAATATGGATTCAACAATAAATGCAACATGTTCCTACCGTATATAAAATCAAACGACAACACTTCAAACACGTTTGAGGTATTCAAGAAATCTTGTGACTTTAGTGCGAGATGTTAACGTTCTCGATCGCGTTAACGTTAACGCCATCTGGTGACACTCACAGCCAACCTTTTTTGCAATTTGACATCATAAGTCATTTATTCATTTCTTTCTTTCATTATTTATTGTACTGCATGGTAACTTATACATTTTATTTGTTTGACATAGGTACAATAATAATGGCATATCCAGGTAATAAAGAGTGCGCTACGTTATCCCAGAGGGCGTACAAACGTTTGTAAGTAATTAAGAAATCAAGCCAGCCAAGTCTCAATCTATACTATAATAAAATAAAGCTAAAAAGTTTGTTTGTTTGTTTGAACGCGCTAATCTCTGGAACTGCCAGTTGGATTTGGAAAATTATTTTTGTATATCTTAGCCACATTCATGAGGAAGGCTATACGAGAACGGGGAAAAACGGGATATGCACGTCCGAAGTCGCAGGCAAAACCTAGTAATTAAATAAAATAAACCTGGACGATTAAAAAATCAATGATAAAGAATTGTACACAAATTAATTAATAATAAATAGCAATAGAAATCAATGTCAATACAAAATTAAAAAAAAAAAAAAACAAAATAATCATCTTCATCAGCGAACGTTTACGTTAACGCGATCGAGAACGTTAAAAACTCACATTAAGCCCTCTGATCCTAAATCCTTTTTGCCAAGATTTGGTGACTAAACTTTATTTTATGTTAAAGTCAATGTTTTTTTTTCTTAAATTTACTGCACATTTTCCTTCGTTGACATATTCTCACCAAATTTTACTATAAAGGCCAAAAGGAGTTTGATGTAAGTGTGATGAGACAATCACAATTTGGTGTCTGATTTTTCATGTCCAGGTAATAAAATTGTTTTATCATTTATTTATTAGGATCAAAGATTGAGATGCAGCATGAAAGACGACAGCATTGCAACAGCTGCACTGCGATCGCCAACCCGCCAAGCGTGGCGATTATGGCAAACCCCCACTTTGATGGAGGCCTGTATCCAGCAGTGAACGTCTTTCGGCTGATATGATGATAAAAGATTGATAAAAATATGAACACAAACAAAAATTGGACTAACACTCATTTCCCCCAAGTTAAGCATGAGTGAATACAGACAGTCAATATTATGGTAATAAATAAAAAAGTTGGCGACACGAAGTTATGCCTGTTATGCACAAGTTAATCTGAACACGGAAGGACAAGAGAATTACGACCGTCATCCAAACTTATACTTGTATCAATCATACGGATGGCGAAGGATTTGATTGGTTCGGGACATATGGAATTATGGAAGTTTGAGTAATAATATAGCGTTAGCTTTTGTTTTCTGTGTGCTATCTGCTGCACTATTATTTTTAAACAAACTTCCTCTTCAACAGTATTATTTTTAATCAAACTTGCAACACGGTTAATTTATTAAAATAATAATACTGGTACTTATTGCTATCAGAAAAATGGTGGAATAACAAAATTATATTTTTGAAGTGATAACTTCTTATGGGAGAGTAAACCGCTTCGTACCTAACGTAACGCGTTACGGCGCCAGTCTTTCTGGTTTCTCTTTCTCTCACGCATACGGCAGCGGTAGGCAGGCTATTCCTCTTTCGCTCTAACCCACAGCGCTAGTCGTATTTCGGACAGACGCTTCCCATACCTATTAAATAGTTCAACTTAGATTCGTTTAACTTCTATCGGGCGTCCCGAGACGCACACGTTTTTTTATTATTGATAGCTTGGCGGACCTCAATAGACTGTAAGCGATGATGTTGCCGATGATGGAGCATGCTTGCCCAGAAGAAACCTCTTTACTCTTGACTTGTCCCCAGGTTGTGGCTATAAGAAAATAAAGACTCCGGCAGGGAATTCCACTCCGAAGCTCATCATCATTCAGCCAAAAAACTTCCACTGCCGGAGTTTCATCTCAAGTTCGACATAACAACTGGTCTTGTGCAGTTCTCATCCAGTGGTTCCCTGCCACCTTCATCAGGTCATTGGTCAGAGCCTACGGAGCACTGAGCCGGTTTTTACGTATTTTTTTTAGTCTTTATTTATTTAGGGGCATTTGTTTCCATGGATATGAGAGCCCAAACGTTACCCAAACTAAATTACATCTTTATTTTATAAAAGGGAAGGGCAAGAGTCACTGATGCGAAATTATATTTTCAACAATTGATTTTGCTGCGTTAGATGTTGGTTCTGCTAATATGCTTAGGAATGCGCCTTGATCGTATTTGTTTTTTTTTACGAAAATTTGAAAAACGGATCCGAATCCATACCTACAAATAATCACAAATACGGCTCGATTACTAGTGAGCACACAAACAACAACATTGCAACGATCATGTAAAAAAAACAAAATACCAACTTAACAACACAAATGAAAACTGCAATTCGAACTTCTAAACCTTGACTGCGGAAGAAGAAATTATTAATTATTTGTATTTTTTAAGGATGGGAAGTCATCAAATGACTCCTTGCGCTTTAGGCGGAGTGAAAGGAAGTGACTCTTACTGACCAATACCCATACGCGTTCCTCCTAATGCCAAAATTCCGCAGCCCTGATAAACTATCCTCTTGGAACATCGAAAATTGCATGAAAAGATCTTTTTATAATATTTTTTCATTTGCGCTTTTAATTTGCGTTGCGTTGCGTTTAATTTTAATAACATTACACACAAATTTGGGATTCTTAACGTTATATTGAAAACATGAATAATTAACAAATGAAAAAATATTCGCAGGTACCTTCAGGAATGCGTCAATTGCTTGTTTTTTGTATAGTCTAACCAAAAATCCAAATAAATATGTTATGTCCATTTATTTACTGAAGCAGGTTTTAAAAATTAATGAGGATGTAACGATGACACAAATATTTATTTACCGAATTTAACACTAATCTTCATGAAGTAATTAATTATCTTCTAGACTCGCATTTCCCAGTTCTAAGTCTGACAAATGAATTATCTTTAAATTGTAGGTTTATTCCTATATTTTATTTGTTTGTTATGCTATTTTATTTATGTACTAGCTGCCTCCCGCGGCACCGCCCGCGTATATGTCGAGAGTTATCGTAAAAACAAAAGTAAAAAAAACATTAAAAAAAAAGTTAAAAGTATCAAATCTGTTGTTATTCCAGACTCTAATCTAACTCTGTGCCAAATTTCATCATGATCCTCTGAACCGTTCTGACGTACAAGAGTAATAAACATCCATTCATCCATCCTCAGAAACTTTCGCATTTATAATATTAGTAGGATAGTAGGATTAAGATTTCTTGATGCATTAAGTCCGCCCATGTACCACTATTGTACATAAAGTTTAAATAAATAAAATTGTAAATTATAAGACGTACAAAAGTTCCATGAATTTTACCAATACAACACCACATTTAAATCAATAAATATAATAATGACTATGTTTCAACTATTTTCATTAATTTATTAATATTCTGTTACTTCGAAATCAAAGACTCCTTTTGAACGCCAGAGCATAAACGCATCGGCGTGCCTCCGACGCCAAGCCACAAATTCGCCGTAACTTTTTGTCACATATTTCTGACGTTTGGCGTACAGGGCACGCGTTGATTATCATGTATACGTGACAATGGCGTTCAAAACGTTAATAACGAAAGAACCATTTCCTCTACATATCCTCCAATCGATGGTAACAACTGTCACTGTTTACCCCATATGAAAAAACCCGCGTGAAACACAACACACAAAACCGCAAGCTTCCAGCACTTAAAATATTCATAACTTGTTGCGGATTAATGAATTCTGTCAGGTGTGCAGGTTTTGTGCTAATAATTGAAGCAATCCATGGGGTCCCGTGTCTGAATAATATCAACCACATGGGTGGATCTTCTGCCAGGGTTGCGGAATCAAAGAGTCACCGCAGCCCTGGAACGCCAAGGGCATTAGGAGGAACACGGATGGGTTTCAGTCAGAGTCTGAAACTCCCTGAGCGGAAAGGATCATTTGATGATACCCCATCCATAAAAAACAAAAAAAATGGGTCGGTCTTCGGGGTTAAGCAACGCTGGCCGAGGTCAATCTGTGGATGGGTGACCGTCCCTTACAAATCATGATCTTGGAGACTCGGAAAGCATGATAGCCTGTTATCATGTCATTTGTTTATGTTTGTCACTCCGGGTAGTCAGAAGCCCAAAAATATGACAACCAGGAATATCGTATTTCCCAGTTACTTGGTCGTCAATCAATCTGCCTAGGTCCAGTTTCCTAATCTAACATAGTTGAGAAAACCTGAGCAGGTGTGATTTAATTGAAGCAATCCATGGGTTTTGACCATGATCCTAATGTGGTAAGCACAGTGCTATGGGGGTGCATCAGCCTTAAACTAACTTATGGAAAACTAAGTAGGTTAGGAGTACCGATTCCTTTACAGAAAAACGAGTCGTCACTTTAACCAATGTAAATTTAGCATTTTGGTATTGTGGGGTAGAAAAATGCTGGGTGAATTGTGTGCTTAAACGACGAGAATTTAATTCTTCACCTGTTCTTAGAAATAAAAAGAAGTCTTCAGTTTAAAGGGCTTTTCGGTTTATTTGAGACGGGAGACTTGAACAGCTTACAGAATACCTGATAATCACTTAAAAGCTGACAGGAATAAAAATGGATAAAAATAAACTAAATTACCTGTTTTATTTTAGTACTTACATACTTGAAACACAGTTTGTGGTTGAAGTTGAAATAAGGTCGTAACCCTGTCCTGATAGAAGTTGCATCATCTAAGTTTATTTCTTGGAATTAAGTTAGCAGTATAAATTGAAACTCGCTTGCTTAGTCAATTTTAATTGGTTTTGAGTAGTGAGTTTTAGGGTTCTTGTGAATGCAGATATTTTTTTAATATTCAATTAGTGGTCTCGTAAAAAAATAGGTCTATAAATTCTTTACTATTAAACATTTTTTTTTACCAGCATATTTTAATTGCTATAACTTAATTTAGTTTTAGTAACTTGCATAATTAAACACTCACTTCCGAGTCGACTATTTTTTAAACATTCTTAATTTTGAAGAATACAATTTTACGTCTTTTTAATGTTTCAAATAATGGTCACCACACCCAGAAGGATGCGGGCAAACTGTAACCACACGGCAGATGGTAGCCGGGACTACACTAAAGGACAAGATAAAGAAAACTACAGAAATATCAAATTGGAAGAAAGAAAGAAAGCACTTTCTTCACTGCTGGGTTTTGGAAAACAGTCTGATTTGTGAGGAAATAAAAATTGGAAAGTGCTGGAGGACGATGATGATGACGGTAAGTGGAAAAAAATAATAAGTAGATCATTTAAAATATCGTTTTAAAATATAAATAATTAAGTTTTTAGTGGGTGCAAGCCCCACATAACCACATCGTCTCCCCAGACGGCGTGGCATGCGTTAGGCATTTTATTCGCTCAAAAAAAAAAAGGTTAGATTAAACACTAAATAAAATAAATTAGAGAATAAGGGCCTCTTTCACTTATGATTTAGTTCCCGTTAAATTACTCGGCAGATGCTTTCATACAAATGCTATTGCATTGTTATTTAAACAGTAAATAGTGGCTTTAAGGACATCATGATCCCTAAATCTCTCTTCTTGAGGGTACAAAAAGAATGGAGGAGGTAACTTATTCTTAACCGTTTAACTTGAAAGAATATGAAAAATGCAAGTCTCACCAAAGAGGTTTCTTGAAATCTTCATGGTATCATTAAAAATGATGAAGAGAAGCATTTTATTGTTACCTACATCCAATCCAAAATCTTATTTTACCAGAAGGCTAACTACAAGAACTTTCTGTGTATTTAATATTTTCGTCTCGTCCGCCATATCTTTATTGAGTTCCTTTTGAAGTTTTGAATAAAGGTATGAATGGTTCTTATAATTATAGTGAATCTTCCTCCTGGGTAAGGGTTTTTGTTAAATTGGGCATAATTCTTGTGCCCAATGTGCTCTTTTGGGCAAATTGCTGGGTGTAAAGTTGGAATGGGGAATAAGAACATTTTCGGGCATATTTGTTTATGTCAGTTTCTTTTGTTATCTCAATCTGACAAAATGTAGTAAGAATTTAACCTATATGAGTACTACCTATACGAGCTTTGCTCGCTGTTTTTGGTAAACCCCCACACTAGGAATTTCTCCTGTATCGTGGGTGCTTTTACAAGCATACAAAGTCACATACACAAACAGCCAGACCCGGAACAACTATCTCTAACAAAAAAAAAAAAACGCCGTAAGATTGTAAAATATCACGTGAAATTGTTAACTATTTTTTCTTAATAAGACACGGATGTATTGGAAATCTTTGAATTTGGATAGCATTTGATGTCATACAAAACGATTTTTTCATAATATATCGAGAAATTATAATCTAATAAAGATTTATTGCAATCTTACGGAGTCAGCAATATTCCGGTGACATATACATATATACAAGAATTGCTCTATTCAAGGTATTAGATAAACTTCCTGAATTTTAACATTTTGCATTTAGTAAGTAAAATTGATCTGTTTTCTATGAAGGTTTAATAGACTAGCTCAATTATAATTAATAGGTTTAAGCGGAAGCCTTAAACACTGATTACTTTATGCCCTTAGACTACTTCTACGAACAGCTGTTTGAAGTAATAAGTGCTTGGAATTTAACTGTTCATTAATAACTCATAAACTTAACATGTATACACCCGAAATGTCCAAGTCTCAAGTATTAGGGGCGAGCCTATTGTCACCAATCCGACAATCCAGACTATGGCCCATTACTGAGAAATTCCAGATAGAAAAATCGAACATCTTTGGTGAGACCTGGGAATCAAACCTTGGACCTCAAGCTCAACAGTATCGCTGCTATTCAATAACTAGTTTTCTAACAAAAAAAAAACTCACTTTCATGTTTTTTTTTTGTCCTTAGCCTATTGTGTCCCACTGCTGGGCAAAGGCCTCCCCCATATCCTTCCAGACATTCTTTTCTTGCACCACCTCGAACCAGCCTTCGCGTTTATAACATTAGTTAGGATAACGATAATCTAAGAAAGTAGAAAGAACTTACTTGACAATTTTTTCACTCAGAATCTGAATCCATTGTCCTTGTTTAGCTTATACCGTCTCACTGTTGGAAAAAAGAAACCTCAAGTCTTTCCAGTAGTTTCTATTAAAGTAAGATTTTAAAATTTTACCGGCCGAGCACAAATTGATTTTTAAAACTCAGATAACCGGATATTATTTGCTTTTCCAAGTTTCACCCTTTACTTCCCTTTGATATTGAGGGTCGCATGGAATGAATATAAGATTCCATTGAAAGGCACTCCACTGCTTACCCTTTAACGATAGGTCATGACATGTCTCGCCAAGATTGTTTGCAGAATTAATTTGTTACCGTTTAAAATTAGTCATTTAATATTACCATCAATAAGTTTTGAAATCGAAAGCAAGTTTTTTGTTCTAAAATCAGCGATTTCATCACAAGTAAGCCTAATTTGAAATTTCCATACCCATAAAATGTAAACATTGTCCCATTAGTCTCTGTTTGCGTATAAAAGTTTAATAAACATAAACTTCACTGGAAACAGTTGCCAGCAACTTCATACTTACGTAAAACTCCAAAATAAGTGTTCATACATCTAAAATTTGCATTTAAAACGGCCACCGTGGGCTGTGGGTTACGGTTAGCCGGCCACGGCTCGTAACTCGGACCGGTCGGACCGGTGCGGCGCGGAGGAAGCGTGCGCTTCCGCCGGCCGCCGGCGCGAGAGTGCGACGCGGGGGGAGCGGGGCACTTGCGCGGCGCGGGGCAGGGGCGAACAGCTGAGCGCGCGGGTATATTGACAGCACGTTGCCGCTCAGTCAGTAGGTTCTCTGTGCTCGCGGAGTACGCACGTAGCCGCCCAAGGCCCGCACTACACGTCGCTCCCGATTGATTATGACACGATCGCCCCGCAGTGCTAACTGAACTGCGGTCGGGACACCGCTAAAATTATGACTTTTGGACTGTTCGCCGGCGACGAAGATAGTAGCAGATTTCTCGTTCTAGAAGAGAAAGCTTTTAGGATAGTGTCCAGGTACTGGGAGGTCTCAGGAGTCGCGTCCGCCGAGAGGCTGCGGTTCAGGAACAAACAGAGGCTCCTTGTTGCCCCATTTGGACTGTTATAAATATTTTTTTAAGAAACTTATGGATTTTTTTGGACTCAAACAAATTAGCATTTTAGTGTTTTTAAGTGCAATAGGTGAACTGTGTTTTTTTGTGTTAAGTTTTATTTGGGGTTTATTTTTTTGGATAAACAAAAATGGTGCCCCAACAAGTGTCGGATGTGAGGTCCCTCTCGCCAACCTCGAGTGGTGGAGTACCCGTGTTCGGGTCCCAGCTCGTCGACAAGAACTCATCTACCCCATACACGGATGCCACACAGGTAAGTCCACTCTTACAACTTTTTTACAAGTGACTAAAGTGAAATAAAAAGTTTTAAAAGTTGCAAAACTCAAACACAAAATAAAAAATATCACGCAGATAGTCAATAAAATAAAATTAAAAATGATGAGTGAAGTAAAAAGCAAAAATAAAAATATTTAGCCCTTTGAAATCCAAAAAAAAAACTGGCCCAAAATTAGTCGTAGTAAAAATTTCAAGGAGGTATTCGGAAAATAAAAAACTAAATTTCCATCTTAAAGAAAAATTGCGTCTTAAAAAATATCAACAAACAAAAATACAGCAAGTCATAAAAATCCGAATCATAAAAATCTTATCTAAAATTCTATCTATCAATAACAAAAATATTTACGAACGCAGTCCTAAAAAAATAAGTGCGAATCAGCGACATACGCACAAATATAACTGAAATGCCATCCACTACAAAAATATACCAAAGTAACGCGCAATATAATTTTATCGCTCAGAAAGTAGTGAACACATGGAAGAGGGATACATTTTGTAAACATAATATTGCAGATGACGTGTCTTACACCAATAAAATAATAACGCTAAAGGAAAAAGTATAATTTAACCAACACGGAAAATACAATAAGGTCAATAAATTTAGATAAAATTATTGGAACTACCTACATTTTTTCCGCCTCTCTACTAATACCAACAGGAAACATAATTTTTGAAATAAATCATGCGATTAATTTCTCAAATGTAGTACGGTTTAAAACAACAAAACCGCATACGAGCAGGCATTTGTTAAATTAATTAAATTTCTGGCAGGGCGGTGTGTGAAAATACTAGTCCTTCAAACGGCCCATTTAACTTAAACAATTTGTAATTTCGGTGTGTTGGTTGAAAAGGGTTAGTCCCCTATTATCTTGGAGATAATCGTAATAAACATTCATTGGCCGACGCAGCCATTACCGAGACACTGAAATTCAATTCGCTTACTAAACTGGTTACTAACGAGGAGTAATGATGCACAGACATGCGATCCAGCAGGCCACTGCAATAAAAAATCCCACGTGGAGTTAAAACACACTTTAAAATCAGAAAATCAGACATTTAAATCGGCGAACAAAATTTGTAACTCGGAAAATTGGTTTCGATAAATTGTATAAACGCATTTTTTGGGTTAGAAATATTCGGAATAATAAATGTATTACAATTGAATAATTCTAAATTCTAACTAAAGTATAACTCCAAAATGTAATAGTAAAGTTACATTAAAAAAATACAAATTTAGAACATAAAAAAATTACGAAATCGTAAATGAACTAAAACAAATTTAAGAACAACTTCCATGATAGACAGGAAATGTATAGTAATTCTAAAAAAAAACACTGTAATACGTAGCTATATTAATTTAAAAGAAAATTCCAGTTTTTAAATTATCTGAGACCTAATAACTTACTTACTTTAAACTAAATTGTAACATCTACGAAATTCTCAAATGGGCTATAATGTTAAACCTTGGAGCTAAGTGTTGAAATTATTAACAGCGAAACATTACAAAATCTCACATTTGATTCCATTATAAAAACCTTGGAAAGACAAAATAAAACGTCCATCATACGCTGCAATTGAAATTAAATATTGATTACTGCTATAATTGAAACGAGAATGAACTTGAAAACGTCTAGGTTGACACCACTCATTCAGCAAGCGATGAATAACCAAAAAATGTTGTGAAATAACGCGTCAAGTCACGTAGAGAGATTTCCGCAAAACCAAGATTAACGATAGAAAACGCCGCAATAAATTAAGCGACCGTGAAATAAATGAGATGGACACTTAAAATGTAAACGTTTCATAAAACTCGGTAGCCGGCAATGAATAAAATAAACTATCGCACGTTGATGACGGTGATAAATCCGCTGCACACACGGGTGACGCGCTGATACGAAAAACACGGTCGGGAGCAACGACACCGCAACACATTTATGAATTTTATACATTATCGCATTATAAACACCGACTCACGCGATATCGTATGAAATGAAGCTATGGCAGTCAAAACAATCAATAAAATAAAAAGACATGATATTAAGGCCATGTTGTATCCATGAAATGCGTCGAGCGGAGAGTGCATTAACATTTCAATGTCAACACGTAACAATGTATTTTTAGTCATCCGCTGGTCGAGCGAGTCTTTCTCGAGACTCGAGAGTTCATACACTCCGAGCAGACACTTTAACTCTCCGGCCATGATAACCTTAGTTTGCGCAGCTCTCCTTACCAATCACATACAAGGAAATAAAACGTGCAAACGTGTGTCGTTGGAAATATAAGGAAACGATTAAACAGTATCATTGCAATATTTAATTGTACTGATTGCACGTAATTAGCAACATTTCTGTCATCACGAGTTATAGAATATTGTAAAAAAATACGATTGTTTAGATTCTTTTATAGTAGCTGATATCATACGTCTGGTCTATGACTAATTGCTTCGGGCAAAAAAGGGGTAGCCCATGAAGAATTAAGTTGTCTTAAAATCCGCAACCGAATCGCTGGAAAAAACCATCTTCGTATTTTTTTTGTTAGACAATAATTATGAAATCGATATGCTTTTATTGGCCAAAAAAGTGGACGTTAAAATTTAGCTTTTGGTTGTGTGCAAAAAAATGCAAAATTAACTAAGGGCGGAGCTTTGGATCATTATGTTGCGAGCGACCGACCGGACTGGCTGTGTTATTTTTTGCTAACGTTTTTTGTTGGACGAAGCTAAGAGTACGGCAACAGTTTTGTTCCACAAGGTTATCTATCGTACTTTTATTTAGCCGCTATTCAGCGTTCACTAGAATTATGTAGAAAAAATGTTTCACCTAACTTTGGTGTGTTTGCGGAAAATTTTATTTCACACTCTAATGTGCCTTTCTAAATCAGCATTTTTTGTTGCTGTAGATATACTTTTAAAAGATCTACTTCAAGTCTGTCATGCTTCGGCATTTTATTATGTCATTCTATAGAAACATATGTTTCAGAAAACAATCCTAAATACATGAACCCGTATTCCGAGCCACGTATCATGACTATTCTCAATATAATTTCCCAAGTCCGACTGTATCCCATTACCCCTTCATTACTGGAAGCATAAAACTCGCACAACTTTACTCCGCCGAGCACTAAAAAGCGATTAACGTAGTCATTTGCATTAACGCGAAATCTTTGAAACAATTTACATTGAGTTCGTAGAAAAAGTGTCGTACAAGTAGCAGGGCAACTTCGTGTCTGTTCACTATAATGTTGGCTTACAACTGTGGCTCACGATATGCAGGCATTTCAAGAATTCTCCGTGTTTGGTATTTCAAGTTCTACCCTAGAATAAGGGCTGATAACGTGATTTGTGGAGTCAAGAAATTTTTCAAATGAATTTGTTGTTCTGATTAATAGAAACTATGTTGAATTGTTGAGTTCTTCCTGTATATTGTCTTTTCTTAGTATTTAGTGTCACGCTAATGCTCTGAGTGAGCGAGTAATTTTCCTTTCCGGGTGTGCTTCAACTTCAAATAATTTTACATCTCCGCTTGCAGCTACTAATACTATATTGGTTTTATCTAAGACATTATCGTTGACTTTAAGGTTTTCAACGGGCAACAAATAATACCCTTTCTGTGTATTGCAGTAATAAACATTTATACCTTGCAGCAAATCGACAGAGTTGCCACCCAAAATTTTAATTACCATAGTTTACACCGCATACAAAACAGTGTTGGCAGCTGAAGCAAATCAACATTTGATTGTACTCAAGCCACTTGCAATTTGCAACTCGTGGGTGATTTTAATAGCACCATTATAGTTGAGCGTTGCTTAAGAAAATTCTTCGTCTACCTGCCTTTTTGCAACAATAATTTGTATTTGTATACTTATTTGGAACGATTTAGAGTATGGCTTCCTAAAAGAGAAGCATTAACGTGGTATCGTTAGGAGTAATACGGGTGAAATTATGGAACTTGTATAAGAGTAATGGTTATATTTTTGTCGTTAAATTACGCCTTTGCACTTGATAGGTTCCATGTTTCCTTTCGTTTCGATATTGTTAGCTACAGGAACTTATTTTACCTTAATCCTTGTTCTGCTTTATAAGGATTCAGTATTCTGAGTTTTGTAATGAATTCTAAGAATCACTTAAATAAAATATAGCGAAAAAGCAGGACTAGGTCCATGAAAATCTCAGCTTACAGGAACGTGGAGAATAAAATTCTTAATTAACTTTTTTTGCGTCTGGGACTGAATTTAACTAATTTAAAAATTAATTTGTTTTCAGACCCTTTATTTCGGTATAGTAATATTTAGGTCCTTTACAGAATTGTTAATGGTTTTCGGTTTCACTTATATTTTCTTTTCTCTGAACATTTTAAGCTTCGTCGGAGTAAGCCGATTGTTCGCTATTAAAATTCTCTTTTATGTAAAATAATAAATAGTGTTAAGTTTGAAGGGATGAAGAGAAATTAATTTTCTGAGCGTAATAACGTTTTATATTGTGATTTGTATAAAATGTCAAAACAGGCATTTCATTAAACAATGTTATGGTGAATGAATGGTTATTTGAAAGCACTTAAGCTAAAAACAAACCTTCAATTTTGAAAATGAACTAGCATTTTTTTCGAAACTGAAACCACCTAAAATAAATGTATTATTCAGATCTTCAAAACTTAACACATAGTCAGAAATTCACGATATACGTTATAAATTAAAACCTGAAGCCAAAACTAGATTCCTGGCGGAACTCCCACATGAAAACAGAAAGTCTGAAGAGCAAATAGCTATAAATTCGTTTGGGCTCGCGATGACGGCTAGAGTCGGTGCAGAAACAAAACTGCTGCACATATATCTTTGGTTCGTATTTTCTGCTACTATTGTTTGTTTCCTTAGCAGTTTTTTTTGCGATAAGTAGGGTGTTTTTATTTTTCTTTTCAAATACAGCTTGGGTGGCCACACAACCCGTCTGCTCGTTTGAACTAAGCGATCGAAATATAAAATTTAAATTTGCTGCTTCTAGATACCTATACAAATCCGTTTTTCGTGTTAAATCAACTCATTTGATGATAGTCATTTCTACCTGGGTCATAAAAATCAACAGCCCAAAAAATTAATGATATAATTCAGGTACAGAAGTTGCATACATCAAGACAATCTAATCTTATGCAATTAATTTCGTCACTGATAAAGACACCGAATTATCAGCGTTACGGTGGTAACATTTATTTTGTGAATAATCATCAAATAACCTACCTAAAAGGTCGTAGATATACAAACAATAACGGACATACATTTGATAATGCGAAATCTAAAACACACTTCCAAAATACATCCTCATCATGAATTGTTACCACAAATGACAATTCTGTTCTTTTAACAGCCGAAATTTTCTAACTCTGACACGCCTATTCGAGGCCCATAAATTACAACCCAAACATAACTCTAACCGAAATTTCATCACATTTACAACCCTGGTTAATCCGAACCGTTAAACCGAAAACACCGTACCCGGAACTTAAGCCTTAAATATTCAGCAGCCTTCAAAATGTTAAAACAGCGTCATTAAGCCGACGGAACTCTAAAAACGATAAACTTTACGAGGAACCAAAGGACGACACTCGATCCCAGACACTTTCGAAAAAAAGAAACTTCTTGTCTGCGAACTTCATTTCCCCTTTATGATGAACATGTGTTTTTTTTGTGTAGGTTAGTAAAAGGTTATGATAAGCCGGATTATTTATGTAGGTTTTGAGCAAAGAGGATATTATAAATCATAATAACCTCACCCACTTTATATTTCCGACATCTTTGCTAAAATTCTTCACTTCACTACAAAAACCTAATTCAATTACTTTTTCTTACCAAACCTAATTACATTCGATGCGGTAGTCTACTAATCCGATCTGATTTCCTTGATTCCCAAATCATCTTCGAAATTAGTTCGTAATCCTCGTATAATGCAGAAGACGCCCCTAATATCACAATAACAGAACTATTGATCCTCACTCGGACCGTAAGTGGTCGTTGGCTCCAAAGTTTTTGTTCGTCCTTCTATTCACTTGCGACTTCTAATCGCGTTACTCTATTAACCCGTGGACAGCCCCTTTATACAATTAGCTACTTATTGACTTGGAAAAATCCTACCCTCTTTTAATCTAGTTTTTTGAAAGTTTGCGACTTTTCCCAGCACGTTGACACTGGGTGCTCTCCGCTTTTCGGAAAGTTAGCATTGACACCGGTTCGGTGTTTTACTTTTAGTAAAGTATCTAACTCAAATTTCCTGTGCGTTAAACTTTTAAACTACAAGCCTTTGGGAGTTACCGGAATGAAATAAAATTTAACTTGTTACTAAGTTACTTTAAAAAAATGAGTATAAAACGTTATGCAAAAGGGTAACTATTACTGAGAAACTCTTCTCAACGTAATTGCAATTCTAAAACGCAACGTTATTTCTATTAAAAGGCTTCCAAGTACAGCTTGGGGCACTCGTGAGCGAGCGAAATGAGCTTAGAGATCTATGCATACATTAAGTTGGATTTAAGTCTAGTCTAAGTGAGGAAGACCTCACAACTTATAGATGCGATTGTCCAACCGTTGACCCTGAGGCGTCTAGACAGACTCACTGGTCTGGTCTGGTATTACTTACGGTTTCCTGCTACTAGGAGTGGAATGAATATTGGATGGTATCGAATTCAACTTGTAGACGATTTAGTATCTATGAGTGAGAATTCGTACCTACTACAGCATAACTCTGGACTTGTTTTATGACTTATTTATCCAAAGCGTAGAACCCAAACTGCAATTATACTAGTGGTTCTAATCGAATGTAAATTCGATGAACGTCTGTATAAAAAGTAGCAAACGAAACTGACGTTCAATTTGTTCGCTTCTCTTTAAAAGTAGTCAATACCACCATTTTCGTTTTTTACACGATGTGGGTACAGAATTTAAAACGACACTAGCTGTAAACGTCGGCAGTAAAGTCTACCTTAAGCAATCGCATTTCAGGCCCAAAAGTCGGGCAAAAAAGGCAAAAATTTCGTTCAAACATTTCAACTGCTGTCGTGGAACAAATCGCTCTTTGCAAGCTCAACGTTTGGCTTGAAATTTAAATAGCTTAAAAATAGCTTGAAAAAACAGCATCGGCTGCGAGGCATTCGCATGATTTATGCCTTCTGTAGCGTGACTATGAGGAACGGGCGGGTAGTTCGGAGAATGCCGACTAAATTAATCGCTTCGTATTTGGCCGTGTGAATTATCAAAATTCCACTGGGTCTAACTGAAATAACGGGCGACTAGACTTTCATGAACGCCATAATTTATTGGGAGAAAATGCAAATGTATTTATCCGGCACGAGACTTTGGAAAAATATGTGTAAGCTTGGTTAGGCTCGCTGGATTTATTGCCCTGTCTTCGAACTTGAATGGGTTTTAAATATAAATCCAAGCAGGTTTATACGTGCGCAATCTTGTATCTTTGAACCGGCAAATTAATATATCCAATTCCACTGGCTTAGGTGTTATGTTGCACAGTGCTTCTCTGTTTTCCGCAGTACATTTCAATTCTCGACGTCGAGATAGGTAAAAGTTACACCCTGCCTCGTCATTGCACATAAAACACTTCGGTCTACATCATTATTAACCGGTCTCAAACGTGTATTATTTAAAACTTAAACATCAGGCATGTTCGTGTTAACTACAACTAATGGTGATTAAATTACTTGTCCTAATTATGTTTTCGTAGATAACAAAAGAGCTGTTGCGTTAATGGTACTGATAATAATGATACTACACAGTTGGGATTACGTTCTAGATTGGTAGGAACGTCTGTTTTTGCCTGGACCTCTTTTATAAAAGGGAAGTTGTCAACAATATTATCTCCTTCAATTTTTATAACACCGAAATTTTCATTCGGGTTAAGAAAGAAAATGGTACTTGTAACATTGCTAATGTTCTCTTGATAGAATTTGCTGAGTGGCTGAAATATGATTTGGTAGTCATAAGAAGTTATTCAACTGTTAAATTTGCAGACCCTAACAATTCGACTCAGCAGATGGGTGAAGTTGGAACGCTTGGAGTCACTCATAGTGGTTTCGAAGTTACAAATTGCACCAACCACGCTAAAGTTAAAGATCAAGTCCTACCTTTCCCCACTGTATAAATAGCGCGAAGTTTTCTTATAAAAACGGTACCTAACGATATTTAACATCTTGCACTTTGGCGAACTAATCAGGAAGTAAGAGATATATAATAATATCTTCTTGGAAACTTGGATGGTTCTTAAAAACAAGTTATAACATGATTACTGCTGATCGACAGTTTGGCGATGTTCCGGAAAGATGTTCGGTTTGTAGGTTGTTATGGCTCGTGTAATTATTTTTGCTGATGTGAGAGTTAAGGAAGATATTATGGAGGTTGCTGAAAGATAATTGGCTTCTAGGAACTTTGTTTGCTTGGTTAGGACATTCGTGACCTATATTTACCTATCATGATCACATTGTGTGATCATCATTAGCTTCATGTACAATTTTGGTATTTCACTACATCTGGTCAACTTGGAAGCAGGCCTGTGTGTAGAGACCTTGCTGATACCCACTCATCTTGTACTGTGTGGCAGCGGCTTGTCATGTTGATCACGCCAAATTTCCCAACTGTGACAGCGCTATACGACCAGCTGTACCAGCTTGGCAGTAAAGGCTCCGGCGTCGTATCGGTGAGGCTAGAGTACTCATCAGCAAGCTTATCTGCTTCAGGGAAGGCAGCAGAAAGGATCTGATAAAGTTGGGAAAAGGCTAGCTAATGATATAGATCACCAAAATATTCTCTGGTTATACCAAGACCTAAGGTAGCAACATCCATGATTGTGATCAACGGCTACATCCAAACTCGTTGTACAATTAACCTGATCGTTATCAGTAGTTACTCAACTTGGCCGTGAACTTTGAACAATTTTTGGCTAACTATTGATCTAAACGATAAGGAGTATGCTGTAATAATATTGAATTGGATTTTTAATGCGAAGCGATACATACATTTGAATATATTAATGGAAGCTGTATATGGCTGCATAGATTTATATCTCAGTATTTTTATTTTTGGTTTGGTTCCTTATTTGGGTTGAAAATTAGAATTTATACAGGTTGGTCGTTCAAAAGATTTAAAAAAATATTTTTTCATGAGTCAAGCCAGCCAAAAGGTTTCTCACCATTTTGACATTAAGTTAGCTTTTCAACGCGGCTTTTCTCGCGTAAAACTAGCTTATAATCGTCTCCGAGATCCTATTTATCTCTTTACCAAAATTCATCAAAATCGGTTCACCAATTTAGAGGTGAAAGCTAAACA
Source organism: Mamestra configurata (assembly GCA_002192655.3). Lineage (NCBI taxonomy): Eukaryota > Metazoa > Arthropoda > Insecta > Lepidoptera > Noctuidae > Mamestra > Mamestra configurata. The sequence goes on from NDFZ01005484.1 coordinate 275,578, forward strand.
AGCAAATAAACCCACTGTCGCGTTTATAATATTTGAAATGATAACAGTCAATCAGTATAACATATTAAAATATAGATCAGAATCTTACACACGATCGTAAACCCGTTTTTCTACTCGACCACAGCATCATTAATTACAAATTAAGTATAATTTTCACCTTTAAGTAATCAAGTGACATGATAATAAAATATGATGACATGATTTTCTCAAGTTCTTACTCTAATATTGAGTCGTTAAACTAATAACTTAGATGAACTCATAACTTTAGTTTTTGTGCACATTTTGTGCACTTTTTGTTCAGGTTTCTATGAACTAATCAGCTGATATTAAATGAACATTAGGGGTTATGCACACGGCTTACGAAACGCCGTGGTAATGACATGGCATGTAGGTGCTAGATACTGCCTTCTATTACTTTAAGTTATAGTCATCTTATTAATAAACTGGCATTATTATGTGATTATTTATTTTATAGATTTATGAGGTAAGGCAGCTGCTACTAACCCTTTTGTTAGAACCAACGCCTTTTATGAGCTTAATAAAACTTATTGTTTCCAATACATCATAATCGCATTTAGAATCCAAACGACAATCAGTCAGACTTGAGATAGAAAAGTTCAGCAAGAAAATACAAAAGGATACGTCAATTGCGTTTGATGAACTCATGACGCGTCAAGATACCTGATAAGTCTGTCAGCCACCTTTCAACGCAGGATTGGCCTATTTCAACCCGGACAACACAGGATGATGTCATAAAATGCAGATAAGTATGAATCGAATCAGTATTGCTAGAAAACATCCGCCGTGACGCGTCCGGAAGACTTATGAGGACACGCGTGTTATCTTAAGTGGTTCGTTTCACTAAATCTTGGGCTAAGCCATGCGGATGTGAGATTTAAGTTGTGCAGTTGTTTAAGTTAAGTGATAAATATAGTCTCTGAATATACTTACGTAATGGTAGTTAGTTTGGGACTAGACAAAATGGTAGACTAGACAAAACATCAGGTTAAGTTTCAAGCCAATTAGCCACTGGCACTTCATTAATATTGTTGATGGTTAATATTTCATCGGTGATTATACTTAAACTAGTTTATGAACATAAAACAACTTGACTAAACTGAGCTTAAATACTTATTATTTATACTACAAATCACGATCTTCACACCAAAGCGACAAAACAACATCTTACAAAAGTTTTAGAAAGAAAGACCATTCGAAACTCTAAAGAAACTGAACCAAAAGAATCGTAAACTAAGATGTTTATTAGACCCAAAGCTGGTCTACCAGTTGTCACCCTACTCCGTTCCACCATCAAAACTACACGATCTACTGAACTAAATCAAGAACAACAAAAAAATCTTGCACAAAAAACTGCAACTGATTCTCAAGGAAAACCCAACCTTAGAGGAGGCGTTACAGAGTTGAATGTACTTTAAGTTGGAAGCCGGCACAAGGAAGCCGAAGCAAAACTTGTATACAATTCTGTGGCCTTGAACTTAAAAATATTCGAGGCGAGCTGTTCAAATGTGACCGGTGTGCCTCGAGGCACTCCCGATATGGTTAGGGTGAGGTTCTCAACGAACAACATAATAATATTCGGTCAAGAATTACTGAGTAGTTTTAATTCACCGCGGAAAGTGATTGAGACGAAGGATGAAATGAAAATGTCGAAGAAGATGAGAAACGGAATGCTGAAAAGAAGGATAAACGTTCTGTGTTTATTTTCAAAGATTACTCTATAAACAAAGATAAGAGTAGAATTAAGATTAAAAGCGTTAATTTTTACTTTTATATCATCTAAAACAAAATCGATATCCAAAAAACGAGTTACCAAAATTAAAATCCAATCAAAAATTTAAACATTTTTAACTGGATTCCCAATAACGATGCCTTGGTACTTAATTACACATTCAAGTGCTAACACTGTTCTCTAATTGATGCCTCAGACATATATTTTACGATCTCAGTAACGAGCGGAGCAATTAAATATTTAACGTTAAATCCATTGTTAAAAACATCTAATCCTTGTGAATTAATTGAAATACCTACAGAGAACATTAATGTCAAAGGTTAGGGTGTGATGAAAAATGAGAGAGAAAATGAATTCAGGCTGGACAGCTGTGTGAAAATTTGCTCAATTTTCAAATTAGGTTTGATTGCAAGGTGATGTTATAGGGTCCATGCCAGATTCATTAGCTTAGACTTCGTTAAATTTAATAATAATTCGTTGGATACAATGGTTACAAAATGTTTAAATTGAAAAGGAAACTTCAAAACCTCAATCAGATGAAGCATATAATGTCTAGATAGACTCGTTGGGTTTTGTATATTTAGAATTCTCAAAAGGCCTTTTTCTTTTCTAGAAAGCAGGTGCGATTTTCCCAACTACATCCAGAAGTGTTTTGAATTAACTCCTACTTCAGACAGATAGATTAGTCGGAAGTCAGACTCACCTTTCATCCTACGGAGCTCAAAAGGTCGCGACAAACCGAATCTACATTCAGACAATCTCCGAGATATGTAGATGAGATTCAATGCTGACGATTTATGAAGAAAGCTGAACGAAATATGGCAGCGAGTCGACCGTTTTCATTGAAACTTTTTTACAACCTCCCCTTTAGATGGCAGATAAAATTGCAAATAGACGGACGGAAAAGGGAATTTTATGTGAAGGTGACTTCACGCTTTTTATTTTTTAAGGGGAGCTAGAGCTGTAAAGACGGTTAGTGAAAACAAATTAAGCTTGAACGGTCTGATATTGCTACGTTGGTTTCTTGTTGCGATTGAAAAGGTTTAGCTGATGATAACGCTTTCAGTTTTGTAAACGATAGCATTTAAAAAACTTAAAAAGTCTTTCATTTTGTAAACTTAAGGCTGACAAAATTTTGCAAATGCCTTACTATCTCTAAACACGTGCAAAAGCCACTAAAAATCCTTGATGGTTTAAACAGAAGTCACAATTAGTGCCAAAGCGTTACTTGAATCTACATTAGGCTTAATCGTTTGGCATTCGACCTGCATGGAATTATAAGCAGCTGATACAGTTCTATGTTTGAATATGTCCCTATTCCGCTATCACAAGAGACAATACTCGTCAATGAAGTGCAAGTTAAAAAAATAATAAACTAAAACGGGTCCAAATTGTTTTTCAACTTAAGTCTGTCTTTTCTCCGTCCTCGAGACCCCAAAAAGAAAAAAGAAACGAATTCTCAGACTAAAAAAGAAACCTTTATCTTCAAATCAAGGGTATCACAAACCGGTTTAAAACGAAAAAGTCAAGCTAAGCTAAGAAGTGACTTGTAACAGCCATGTTCGCTAATACACGACCAATATTTGTTCTGGTGCCAACTCTCGCAGGATTGGACGGGGCTCGGGACGCTCTAGTGAACAAACAATGTTCTTTAGATGCATTCTGTTTCAACGTTCGACTCGTCTCGAGGGGCTGGCGACTAATAGTGTTAGCTGCTAGTGCGTTTATGGTATATGCAATTTGGATGGAGAAGTTTCCTCAGAGTTTTCGGTGGATTTTAAATCGTCTGAAATAACAGAAACAGACCAACCAGGTCTGTTTCTATTCTGTGTTGTGCTAAAAGTTGTTCTAAATCAAGTATTTTATATTCTATGTCCTCCTTCGTTCTATGTATGTTAAAATTCTCCTAGATACTAAAAATTGTATTCACAATCGTTCCAATCCCATCATCAATTAATTAAACTTGCTCCTATGTTATACCAACTCACTTGCAATTTCCTACCATTCCGACCATGAACATAACAAATTCCCATAATACTTTAACGGACGTTTATAAAAAGCATAATCTAGTAAAAGTAAGTAATAATATCGAGGAGGCTATAAAAGCACCATTATTAATAGCAAACGGACTAAAAACACACGCGGGATTCGGGCACTTGAGAGCACTTGGCAATAGAGTTGTTGCTACATAGTTTTTATTAAGCGCATGTGAGCGATAAATTCAAACATTTACTTCGGTCGAAAACTTCACTTTGTTTGTTGTAAATAAAAAGTTCCATATTAAACTACAATGTAGTACAGTTTGGACTTACATCTGCGATTCAGGGCTGTTTGTTGATTTTCAAGTGTGATTTAAATATGGCTTTGTTATTTTTGAATTCGATAAGAGTTGCTTCATCAAGTTTAAGTGGTCTTTTGTTTTCAAATAGATTTATTTGTTTGGTAGATTTTAAGAATGCGCTCTTAACTATTAGATTTATATTGCATACACGTGTATATTTCGCTCAATGAACTATTATTCCGACTTTAGAAATGTTTTTCTATTTCATCATTTTAGTATTCTATGACGTTTGTTTGACATGCTATTGAAAACAAACAACCTGCTCTTGAATGCAGGAAGGGTCAGAATAAAACAGATTTCTTTCACTCCTGTCCCACTCTCAACCCTAGACTTGATTGGGAGCATCTGGCAATGGTTTTACGACATGCAGCTGATGCATCGGGCCGCGTCAGACTGCCAGAGTTTCCCTGAGACGGCACACCACTGCCTCTCGGGACCTATGTACAACTTTGCCGTAAAGAATTGTGTGATATGAATTCGGTATGCGATGTAGTTTTGTGCAGTTTCTTTATTTGATTTTTCAATACAACAGCCACAGAATAGCATCCTAGAATATTAAATTGTTTGCGCTTACAATTTCAATAACAAAGTTAATTAGATCAATTTGCCACGGTTAATTATAAAGACCCAAAAGGAGCAAATAGAGTTCGTGTTCTAATTCCAAGGTCGACCTTCAGTCACTAGACTACATCACAACAACTAATTTCATTTAGCCCCAATCTTAGCAACTAAACTCAACTTTAATCCCTCACATACTTTTTTCGTTTATTCTTTTTCGGCACCGAACTTGTTTGTTTCCAGCCTTTAAGCCACTTGATTCAACTTAGCTCACAAGTTTTTCATCCGTTTTTTTCGTTTCCAGGAATTTTCCTTTATTAAAACTCGTAGCTACGAGCAAGTTAACTGAACATACGAATTTGGGCCGGGGTCAGTGAATTGTGATCCAGCATCCCCGAATGGACCATTACCGCTACTTGCTGTAATTGCTTTGGGAATACCTCGAGATTCGTGTCAGATGTTTAGCGTAACATTTTAGGGACCCTGACCGGACATGTTTAGTGTAACAACGTTTTAGTCACCTGGATCTTTACCTCCGAGATCACATTTTGGTAAATGGCGCCGTCTTATTACTTATTTAGCAGACACAGAACGCCATTTTATTCGACCCCAACTTGCCTCTTGCGTTATTTATTCATTGATACACTCATGTATATTTATTTGTACAAAATTGGAAAGACATTTACTTGTCGTATCTATGTATGCGTCTTATCAGCTCTTCCAATTGACATGGAAATGTAACGCAGTAATATAATTCAGAAATAAATTACGGAATTTGTTAAATATGAATGCGAGCAGATGCAAACTGAAGTCTTAGGGTTCAGCATGAAGGTTGAAGATTACTAATTAGATTACCAATGTAATGATAACAGTTGATTAAACAGACGCAATCAAGGGAAATAGTTTGCAAAATGTTGTATTAGGGATTCCAATCACGTCGTAAGCCAGAAGTTAGCTGAAACGAGATCGGCTCAAAAGCGAAGATCTTATTGACTGTTCGGTTCGTACATCTATTGACTCTGTAATGTCTCCCATTTCCGAACCAGCTCTCGGAATAAGAAAAGTTGGTACAGGGGAAAAGAAAAGAGGCCTTTTCGGAGCGCACTAAACTTAATAGGTACCTTTGATCTTGCAACCCAAAGTTAGAATTAACTGGAACAAAGACACTGACCATCTGTTTAGGACCCCAAAGAAGCAAGTAACTAATTTCAAGTTTAATGAGAAATTCGCTTGAAAGGAATAATTCAATTTTCTGTATTGTTAATTTGTGTGCTCGCTACAGCTTCCAGTTTGGGATTAACAGGATTCCTGGTGAGGGAGTACTTTATTGAAACGCTTTGTACCATTGTTTGAATTGTGCTGATACAATTTTCGTTAAAGCGTTGAGTATAATGCGGCCTATTTTAGAACAACTTTCTAAAATTAAATCAGAGGTTGTAAATTGGATGAGATTTCTATAACAGCTTTTTATTTGATTTTGATTGTTAGAACTTTTAATTCTTGTTTGATTACTTCCTCCTTTGTTATATTATCTTCAGTGCTTGTGTTCTTTAAATTAAAACAAAACAGATCAATAACCTCCAAGGGCATATTTTTGGGACAGTAGTTCAATAATGCTTCAGTATCATTTCATTCTTCCCAACATACCCAATTACCTTCAGAATTTTTACGAGTTCTGGCAAACACACACATTCCCCATTACTTCTACCTTTTACATTTCACCCCCGACATGTAAACATTTCCATTGCGAGACATCTCAACATATACACATACGACTATGATTTCTTTATTACGTACCCTTTATCCTTTTGTCCGCCAACGCTCGTTGCCTCTCAAGATATTTCTCTCTCACTGCCTTCTGTATCTTGGAAGATAAGAATGTATTGAATTTTGAAACATAAGGTTTGCCTTTTTATCTCATACCCGAGATTCTTTTATATTTACAGACCAACAAACGTAAAGTGATTCGTCTGAGCACTCTATTATATAAATTGATATTTGTTCCTTTCAAAGTTGAGGATATTATTATGTTTAAAAGATTATTTTGTTACAAAGGTTAATATAATGTTATTGAGTTTGCAGCCTTTTGTTGCGGAGGTGGTGCTTTATTCACTAGTTCCTGGTCTATGGCTGTGTCCAACCTTCCTTTTCAACAAATCATGTTTCCTTCAGTAAGCTTCTTTTGTCGATTTTCTGGTTTTACGCTTTCATCGACAAATAAATCAGTCAATCTCTTTTCAAATACTCTTTTCCCAACTATGATTGGGTTGGTTATACAAGACTGCCCCTTAGCAAGACTGGTGTCAGATAAATAAATCACAATTAGTAAATAGTCTCCTGTTTTCAAAATATGTATTTATTAAAACTTGAAATTATAACATCCGTGCCTGTTTTGTGTATTCCTAGATATTACTGTCCTGATCATTTCAAATTAATAGTAAATTGTCACCGACAATCATCGATTGGCATCAACGAATTCGTTCATTCTGCTCACAGTGCTAGACGTTTTTGTCAAAGATTTGTGTCATTACGATCACTGCGTTCCTAGTAACGCATGGGTCGATTTTAAGTAATTTTAACGGGTCACCATTAAAAACGAATTTTGTGCTCATCTGTTTTTGATTTGTTACTTTTTTGTCGTATTCAGCATTTGTATGTTTGATGTGTTAAGCATCTAATGTTGCAATTATTCTTACTACACTATCAATTTTGTTGATATTCGTACAATGATGATTTGTGTAAGCGTTACTTGCGTTTGGTACAGCACTTACGTGCTATAGGTCATATTCTGTATATGGCATCTGACGCCCACAGTTTTAATGGACAGCAAGTTACCGCTAAGATTGTAAAGAGCTCTGCTAATGTCTCACTTAATAGCATCGCCACGCATCCATCTAACCATGAACTAGAAACGCATCAATGACATAAGATTACAAAAATTACATGTAATTTAATTACGTGTATTTAACAACCACGTAAGCCATGTTTCCCATGTGTATGGGAGATGCTAGCCCCGTTACTGTGTGGTGTAGAATTATGACTACGTGGAAAATTACTGTACACAGCCAGGCTTTTTGTTCTCACAAGGTTTATGATACGTGCTTTTTACTGTACTGTATCTTTACTTATTATGATTGGTAGTTCTTTTTTGTTATGAGTTGTCATTTTCTTTGATGAAATTGTCTTGTTTTATAATGGCTTCAGCTTTATTACTCTATGTTTTAAACAGTATTTTATTAGAAGTGTATTCCTAGTTATTAAAATCTCAACACGTTAAACGTTAACACCGTTTCTTTTACGGAAAATGAAGTTGTTTATCAAACAGAGCAACGCCATTAAAGTTTTTCACATTTGGTCAAAACCCATAACATTTTCACTTTAACACATTTCGCCTTAATCGAAATTAATGATCTCCAAAACAGCCTACATTCGGCTAATCGTTTTAGATAGGCAATTTTATGGCCATTTCTTTAAAAGTTCATGGCAAACCTGCGTTCTGTCCATTGTAATCACTGTGACAGCTTGTCACGAGGCAGCCTACATATATGTAATTATAAACGCATTACTGTGCGTTACTGTTATAGTAAAACATCATGTTATGGTCTAATATCAAGGCGGAAATTTAAGTATTTTTTGTGATTTGAATAGCAGGCTTATTTTCGTGGTCATTATCATTATCATGGAATTGAATCTGCTGGACATCAGTTGGTTGAAAGTCTTTGAATTTATCACCAGCCTTGCTTTTTATTCTTGATAGTCTTTTGAACATTGTCTCGCCTGATGAAAAGTGATGAGTGGTCGACGATGGAGTACGCTTGCCTAGACGTAATCTTCAATAGGTTACTCCTAGGTCGTCTCTTGATTTAAAGAAGAGGTTGAAACTATAAGTAAACACAGACTCTGGCAGGAAATTCCGCTCCTTACCACAATAAAAGTATTCAAATACTATGTTTTTAGAAAAAAACAGTTTGTCTGTTAATTGAACTCTTATAACAAGTTCAGCAAGCATAGCAACTTGATATAAAATTGTGTGGGTAGTTCGTGTAGGTGTTTGACCTCATATTTATTAATAATGACCTTCATCATTTGCTTTAGGTAAACCATTAATAAAACTATGTTTATTTGCAAATTTTACCTATGTTCTGACCTATGACGTAACCAGTCAGCTGACTGTAGAAAACTATTGATGTTCTCATCTATTTATAAAGTTTTCCTTACCAACTAAAGGATCTTCATTATAATTGTTGCAATAATAAATGTAAGAAACAAATGTATGTATTATTGAGTGACACATTGCGTTGTTGCCGCTCTTCATTTCTGATATGATACCTAAGTTAATTAATGAAGTTATTACGAAGAGGGTTTTATTGTAAGATTTAAATAACGTTTGCAGGAATGGAATTCACAATCGTTTTTTTGTAGAAAGTGACCGGATCGCCACTGCGTCATTTATGAGAATGACTGTTATAATTATCTATTAAGTGAAGGCCATACCTACTCGCACCTTCAAGAGAAAATACTACGATGTACATGAGGCGTAGAACATAACACGTGCGAGCTACATCAACACATACAGCGGACTATTAGACAAAACGCGAAATTGCCGCCATTACCCGCTTTGACCGGTATATTCGCTTTCTAAATGTACACTTTGAGAAAATTACAGCGTTTTAGAAGCTGGCTGTTTAGTGATTTTCCATTTTAATGAATAATAACATGTGTTTACTTTTTAAACTTACAATTACGAATTGTAAAATCATGAAATAATTTTTGGCCACTTACTATAAACACCCCTTCTGAAACTTTACTCTAATGGTCCCAAGCAATTACTGTAATGGTCCCTAAAAATTACTTTATTGACCCCTTTTTAATATAACACAATCGTAACAAATACTGCAACATATCAGCATGCACATACACGCGCAAATTATAACGATTATATGTCAATTTTATCTAACGCGTAAGTCACTATCACAACATTAGTCATAGTAGATAATGACTTCTGTTAATATCCCTGTTTAATAAGCAATTCAATGTAAATTGATTTAATTCGGTGCACTGGGTTACTGAGGCGGTTGCCTAATATATCGTCACTTTTAATACTGACGGAATAAGATCTAGGTATTATGCGTTCAAAGTGAAGGATGGTTAGAAGTCAATCTGGATTGACCTCCCGCCATATTTGACTGTCAATTTCAATTTAAATAATGCACGCTCGGAAATAGTACTGTTATTGTTTTCAACCATTCAAGGTTCCATAAATGTTTTAATTGCATAGTACTGATGCTTATTATGAAAACCAATGTTGAATACTAATCAGAGCAAATATCACAGAAATATTTGGCGTTAAGGTGATTCCCAAAACTGCGAAATTAATTCAAATAAGAGGATCATTTTACTGTTTTTTTCGGTTTTAAAGTGCACTTTCGCAATTTAAAGTACACTTCCATATAAATATCTATAATTGCAATCACCGAAGCAGGCCCGTCTTAATAAATCTTGGTGTTGGCACGAGGCGAAGTCTGCGCGGCTGCAGATCACCATTCGGGGCTATTCTTCGCCAAGATAGCGAATTATTGGTTCCTGATAGCATAAGTCAGGTTTATAGGATTTATACTAATGGCGTCTGCGTTTAGTTTGTGGTACGTTCTATGGTGGTTTAGTGCTTGGGAAAGACTATGGTAGTGACTTAAGCAGTTTTATTTTTGCCATCGCTGAAGATATAAAAACTTCTAAACTATTAATGACTGAGGGAAAAAAATACTTACAAAATATATCATTAATGATTTTGGCAACCTAATCGTCAATTTTCTGGTTCATTTAGAAGACTATCTTTAAAGTCATGGTAGAATTAACAAGATTTTGGCATTATTCCTCAATAACACCCTAGTAGTACGAAACACGCGTTTTGCACAGAACTAATGAGGAGACTAAAAATAAACCGTATCAGCTGTTGGTCACATGCAGCCCGCATGCACCAGTCAACTGAAAGACGTATGTTATCGCGATGTTCTTAAACGATGAGTTGCTTGATATTATGCACATGTGCTGTGCATTCTGTGCATCTTAGTGTCTGTGTTGTGCCTTTGAACGGTTAACGGAGCTCGTGGTCGGCAGATAAAATGTTGGTAAGATTAATACTTAAATAGTAAATGTAAGAAGTTAATTATGAGTGGTTTGGTAGTTAAACTAAAATTAAGTTGAAGTGATATTATGTTTATTAAACTGCGGTTATAATAAAATTAACTGGTTCATTTTTTACGTTGTTTATTTTAGCCTTCGCATAAACATATTCAAATCGTTGTGAAATTGATTTAATTTTATTGCGCAGATTTTTGCGCTACAACAAAAATAATTCATCAATTACCGATCAATGTGGCGACGTTCATCCAGGAGTGGGCTCTCGGCTGAAGTGAAGATGATATTTTTTTACGTCGTGGGAATAGCCCCTTTATCGAAAATTGGCACCATAGCAGTCCCTATACCCGTGTTCAGTATATTATCGTAGAAAATTCATAACAAGCGTAGCTGCGCAGTTACATCACAACACGCGGCGCACGCGCCGCTCTATACCACGAATATTCGTTATCAATCAACTTCCCCAATCGACAACAATGTTTTACACGTGGTTAGTTTACACCTTGTTGGTGATAAATTAAGGGCTTTATGATCGTAACGTTAGATGACTGTTTAGATTGTTATCTTTACTTCTGCCGGTGTCCTACCAGGGGAATCCTACTTCTGGTTGTTACCTAAGGGTTAAGGGCTGTCAAATTAGCAATTAATCTGCGTAGCCTTTTCCCGAAAATATTGGGATCTACTTCTAGTCTAACGCGATACGGCTGAATATCAGTATCTTACATGGAACGATTACCTGTTTAAACCCAGTAACTGGGTATCACAAATCCCGATATAAAAGTATTAGCTACATTTGTGTTTATATCTGCGGTCATTGACCGTCATGATCCGCCATTGTTATTTGAACATTACTCACTTGATTTTGTTTTTTTTTCCACAAATTATGGAGAAGACTTCTTGATGTTTGCCCACTCTTCCTGATTACCTTTACACCGGGTTCCGCCGGCTAATACGGCTCAAAATCCGTAATAAGCGTAGCTACGCAGTTACATCATTACACGCGCGGCGTTTGCGCAGGGCTTATTAATAAACAGCCACGTGTATGATATTGTGCGCTGTGCGGTGCAGTTGATGTGGGCAGCGGTTAGCGGGTTCGATAGGGAGGGGATTAGGGGCCATTTAGGGTTCAATTAGGGGTGTTTTAAGCACCATTGGTGAAATAAGGGTTTGATAAAAATAATTTTGAAAAAATTGCAATTGGAATATAACAGTTTTTTTACAGGATTTGCTGACTGAATTATAAAATGAGTGGTAAAAGGTATTTTCTTGCGGATAACGTTATTCCATGAAATATAGAAAATACTGTGACAATAAAAAAAAATAACACTTTCACCGCAAACTAAGCCTTAATTGTATTTTAACTATCCCATTAAGATTTAATAAATGTATATAAAATAGTTAAATGGCGGTTAACATTCGTCCAACTAAATCTAGCGTTATTGCGAAAACTTACTCGTATAACCAGCTCCATAATTTTAGACTGGTTTCATAAATGTTGTGATAGGCACGAGGTTTTATTTATGATTACTGTCTGAATTCTGAGTCATAATACTTGGATTGCTAAAGAGAGGGCTAAGATTATTTTACTGTTAGCTTTGGTTTAAGCAGTATCATTCGCAGGAATAGTAACTGTTGTTGATTTTACTACTATAAAAAAAACATTTACCAACTTATGACAGAAGTTGTCCCAATACCAAAGTTATTTTGGGGTCATAAAAGCAATTTTTCTTTTTACTTTCTTAACGCTACCTCCTATGAACATGACAGCACCTGAACGATGCACTCGCGGCCATATCTCGTCCGTCCACGATAGCGGGCTAGACTCAGCAGCGTTATATAAAGTAAACATGCTAATATTTCGATTAAATATTATAACATAACACCATGTTTGAGCAAGCTGAGGAAATTATGGGACGTTAACTAAATTAAGCAATGATTATGGGAAATTAAGCGTATTTGTGAGATATTTAAGCACTAAATAATCCATGGTTTTGTTTTGGCTACTAAACCAATTAATAAGTACGGAAGGTAAAATTAACTGAGTGGAACTCTCTGCCTGCGTCTGTGTTTCCGAACGCATACAACCCTAATCTCTTCAAAATTAGAGTGAACAGGCTTCTTCTGGGTAAGCTCGCTCCATCGTCGACTTTGTCTCTGTCATCTATGACCTAGACTAGAGTCAAGAGCAAACCCATATTAAATAAAAAAATAAGCATCTATCTTACTTTTCATAATATCCAGTTTGTGTTTCTGCCCTGCGAAATTTTTTTTAATAAACTCGAAAGAACCTACGTGTGTGTAACTCTCACTTCATCTATTAACACTACTTGACCCTGTAGTTAACTTTCAAACGATAAACTGACATTGATTGCATAATTCCAATTTATGAAATCCAATTCGAAACCCGACTCCCAGTACCTAATCAGTTTCATCTGTCAAAATGAAATCTATTCTTTCAGCTACTGAAATTACATCACTTCATCAAAATTATTACCAAACAATATTGATTATAATAAATAAAAACTTTTATATAAAGGGTTTCCAACATGGAAAATCCATATTGGCAAACACTTTGGCATATAAATAACCTACTTCTATACGATAAGCCATTGTAAGATATAAATAAACACATACAATATAACCTCTTCGCAGTTAACTCTTTAAACAACCAATTTATATGTGACCTTACGAACGTAGTTGACTTGAAAATAAATTAAATAACATTACTAGTAGCAGGGATCGTAAACACTTTGAACTTACGATTCTAGTTTTAGTGATACTACATGGTGTGCCAAAGTCTCTTCCCGTTAACACATAGCAGTCATCGGTGTGTTTCATCGGCTCTTTACAGATTTAAATTAGTTGAGTAAATAAAGCTGATGACACGTCGAGATTTCAGTTTCTCTTAAGTCAGGAATTCAGGGCTGTTTCGTCAACAATTTAGTTCAGAGTAAAGTGCTCGTCCGTCCATGAAAATGGTAGCTGTCATGTTTGACGGGTAGCAATTGTCGCCACGAACTTTATAGCTGTTTCATCAGTGTGCAGATGTAATCTCTTTCGGTAAATGACACCCACGAGATGAAATGGACAGTCTATTTTTGTCGAACCTCGATCAATTTCCCGATTGACTGTTACGGTGTGCGCAGGATAATGATCGATAGTTTGACAGAGCTGTGTTTAGGTGTATTACAGCTGATCGTTTGTTGAAGGCAGTCGATGAAATGACGTCCTGCCGTGTGATGGTATCTTTGGCCTTTGGTTTAGTTTCCTTATCTGCTTTCACCAGTTTCGCAGTTATGATTTGTTATATCCAAGAAAAGGATATCTTTATTATACCCGTAGTTACTAATTAGATACACCAACTTATCGAATCCCTTTGCTAATTAAAACAGTGACAAACCAAAGACTAATCGACTGATCAATCGATCTTTACTATTATTTATTCAATTTATAGACAGAACCGTAGAACCTTCTATCACAAGATCTAAAATAAAATATACAGCCATTTCTTTTTATAGGTAGTACACTTTTGCCATTAACTGCGTATCCGGCACGTTTAAGATCGACGCATTAACGTACTGACGGACGTAAACAATGTTATTATTACTGATTTGTATCGCTGCACGCGATAACTCCTATGGGAATAGATATAACTGGGCTGGTACTGAACACACAAGCACACGTGTTGGACTTTTTATCTGTTTACTAGTTAGCGTACTCACTACTTGCGCTATGGGGGAAAATATGTGGAATATTTTACAGGGGTGAATGTTGGTATGTTAAAAGCATGTTGAAAAGTTCTAAAAACAACGCGGAAAGTATGATAGTTTGTTTTTTATCAACGTTAATGTTTTATTGTATACGTTTTTGCTCTCAAAACGACCCATTTTGCCTTCTTATTAATTATGTCTGTTTTATTCTCACACATAGTAACAAAGTGACATTTCAATTAATTAAAATTTAATATACGTATTTTAATTATGACTTCACAATGTTATAACCCTACATTTGCACACACTATTAAGTTTTTTTATAATAGCTTTCAAATGTAAAAAAAAAGTTTAATTTTGCCGCATAAAACCTGCGAGTGGTTGCCGTTTTACACTTTTTACCGCTTTTTTACCGCCGCCATTATGTCATGTGTCAACTGCACCATCATAAAAGTATTCGTGTTGCCAAGGAATAAATTAAAACTATACACTTATGGCGCATGTGTGAGTCGGGTAGGAGCTATTGTATCGATTTAAGTTGGAAAAAAAAATTAAGAAAGTACTAAATAATGACTTAATAATTATGTGTGGAAGGCTGTTTAATTTGTGTTGTTGTGTAACGTTTGTTGAGAAAGAAAAAAGTTTAACAATTTAAAGAAATTTATAGCTTGCAATTTTAGCGAAATAATAGGGTAGAATACGGTAAGACAAATTGTAGGATTAGATTGATTGTATTTACTTAATATTCAGTTTTATTAATGTAATTTAAAACCAGCCATTAACTTGTAGTGCCAAAAACAACAAAACAACAATACACTTGAAACGGTTCCCCACCCCTGCAACCATGAACAGTGCCATTATTTCTCCTTCGTCACAAACCATTACAAATATTAAAAAAGAAAAAAAATGGCAAATTCACCATTCCCGTCACTCCTTGTACTGCACCTCCATATTGAAATTATTACTGACATTGCCACCACAATATATGCATTCGCGACACGCAGGTAGAAAGTTAGTGAACTTTTATGAATCGTAAATTCATGTTTTAATTGAGTAATAACGCTGTATATTTAGTAAATTCTTACTAAGTATAGTTCGTTACGATAATAAGCCATGTTTAACTGATTTAGGTGGAGATAAGTGGGCAATTTTGTGTGTAGGTGTGGGCATTTCATTCTTTGGCTTGATTTTTGAGTGATTTTTATGTTTAGTATCGCTGTAAATTTTATTTGGTGCAACTTTTCTTTTGGCTGGTTTAACGTGTTCATTTAATTGCATTGTAAGTCGGTTTTACAAAGAAGAAAAGTTTAATGGAGTATAAAAATTAAGTAGCTTTTATTTCTTTTCCTTTTGTATTACTATGTCCAGTGATATATCACTAAAGTAACGTTATTTACAAGCAGTACAGTCCCTAACAAAACAATTTCAATTTATTCCCACGAAATATGGGGACTTTCGAAATTAAGAAACTTAAAAAGTCTTCAGAAAGTTGTTAAATCTCGAGACGTTGGGACAAGGTGCTCCTCCGAAGGTCTCACTTGTAATATCAAGGTGGGCTAAAGATAAAGTTTCGGTTCAGCCAGTATTATAGGATCAGATAGTTAAAATGGCCGGGGTTCGGATCTTTCGAGAATTAGTAATTGAAATTGAAGGAGTTTTCAACTCGAGAGGCTGACAAATGGCGCAATTTTCATCATTGCTATTATATTTCCTTCTTCTAATGAAGATTTATCTGCGGATTAAGATAGAACATGACTAAGTAACATCAACAAAAACTAATCTCATACAGACTTATGACTGTAACGTGACCCCATAAGCCATGCGAACAAACCCTGTGTAGTAGCGATGTAGCAATTTACATACATATGATTTATATACTCAAGTTCAATTTGCGCATCAACGTTAAATCCTTCAAACAAAAAATCGTAGTAACAACGGATACCAGCAAATTACCTACAATACATCATTTAGAGGTTACAATAATTCGCGCACATGCTAAAATTGAGCAGTTTGCTTTCAATCAAAGTCAAATTCGAGCTGAATGCAACATCCTAAATAAATAGGATTATCCTTGAGTTATTATTGGCTGTTCCTATCAAGACATTAACTCTAGTGATTAAATCAAGTGCTTGATACAGATCGACGGGTAACTATGTGATTACTGCAGTGATGTAAAGCATAAACGTCGAGTGACGCCGTGCGATGCAACGTGACCTTTATCACGTGTATCGCTAGTTGAATTTAAAACAAAATATCTTCTTTGTAATGGAAAAGATATGTAGAGCGTGTCAGGTGCTTAGTTTTAAGTAGTTAGTCTGACTGAAGGATTGGGTTACTCAATTGTAGCTGTCGATGAGAAAAATAAAAGTCAGCGTTCTGAGCATGTAAAAAAATTCCAAGACTTCGCTTCTCGATAAAGCTCAAATCAGCATATACCATGGTCCACATGGAATTACACTTCCCAGCCAAAGAAAGAAGTATGGCCACATATGGTCACCATTATTGCAACATAAATCATGAAGACCTGACAACATTTGGTCATATATTTTCAGTCGAGTCTCGGTCCGTTTGATCTCACAAATCTACTAAACAGATCTATGCAGCAAAAACTAACTTACATAAGCAAAAATATTACGTCCACTTTTTTGGACATCTTACAGTTCTTTAGGAGATAGCAATTGAGATCTCTCATGAGGATATTTCTTCATAACGTTTCGTATTTGGTCATAAATGTCATCGCTGTTTTTTGATCTAGGATCTTGTTTTTTGGGAATATAACGGTAATCTTTGGCTACTGGTCTTAATAGCTTTTATCTAGATTCTAGGCTAGTTATTACACATCACCTAGACTTTTTTTATGACCTGAAATATTAAAAACACCAACTGGTTCTGCAACAGACTTTTGCAATGTCAAAAATTCTTTGGTCTTTAAAATTACCTGATATCTTCTAAAG
The DNA here is from genome assembly GCA_002192655.3 of Mamestra configurata. Lineage (NCBI taxonomy): Eukaryota > Metazoa > Arthropoda > Insecta > Lepidoptera > Noctuidae > Mamestra > Mamestra configurata. The sequence continues at coordinate 293,029 of NDFZ01005484.1, forward strand.
TCTTAATAGTAACATTGTTAGGTCTTTAACTGAGTCCTTTAGGGATAAGAGGTATAAGCACACAGCAAGAGTATTTGTTCGTAGATAACTGGAAGGTTGCAAGACCAAAGCAAATGTTTGTTTTAACAATATTTTCTAGCCACTTGGTGTCGACATCAAAATAAACAAGATTCTCTTTTATTGTATTATAAGTTTTTATATTGTTTTCCAAGCTTATCTGAGTGTTTGAGAAAATGTACTCACAGTGTATAAGTTGTTCGTTATTCATCGTATGTAACTTGTAGGTTGCTTTTACTGTCCTTAGGAATACTTGAAATTACTTTAATAGTCTTGGTTGTTTTCTGTCGTTTCATGTAATCAAAACGACATTCCGAATTCAGTATATTATTAGTACAAGAACAACTTCGCTTATTCCTCCTGTACTAATTCTAATAACATTAACATCACACACAAGTCGGATTCGAACTCCCGACAATTTCCGTTCCCCCAACCACAGAACCACAGCTTCAAAAACATAAATCCAGATAAACTTTATGAGACTCATAATAAAGTTAAGTGCTGGTTTTCTTTGATAACGTTAAGTAATAGGATTTCTTTGGGCCTCCCAATTTGTATTAGCTCTGCTTTATCTCAGTCTACATGAGGTTTCATAATAATAGTATGGTTTGCTTCTTTGCTCTCTCGGTTGAAATGTGGGTCAGATATTTTGCATCCTACGCAAGTTTCTCCATGCGGGCTAGACGTCAAAGGATTACTTTTATCGCTACATTATTTTGATGGACCTCTTGGGATGGATCAATATTATGTTCTGGATGCTTGACTGTATTGCTTGACCGAATTTTGTGTGGGGCATGAGAGATCAGTCAAAGTTAACTTAGAAACTGGTATTTTCTTCATTGAATAACAAAACATCAATTAATTTCACAACAATTCTAGAACCGCCTTATAATCATTTCTATTTTAATTTAGTATGTCACTCCTATAGTTAAGCATACCTCAATTATTACTCATGAAAAGAAGCAAATTGTAGGTCGCGAAGCCACCTGTCTCCATATTTTTGCAACTGCCATCGTTCCCATCTGTTGCATACGGAAACGAGCAGTTGTCAATGCGAAATGTTTTTTGGTTGAACACTTGAACAAATACCTGCTTAATGAGGACTGAATTTGCGACATTGTTTTCTGTAGTTATAATGATTTTGGACACAGTTTTCTGGGGAGAATTTGAGATCGTTGAACTTTAATGGATATTTAGGTTATGAAGAAGTATATTCGAATTATATTTTAACCAACGTTTAGAAGAATGAATGAAGATGCACAGCGATCTAGCTATATGTAAAGACGGAAACCACTAGACCGTCTGCTTATCCAACAGATCATATAAGCCGTTTTTATTTCGTCCTTACAAGGAATACATAAATACGTAGACAATGATCGCACATAAAACCCTAATTCAACCGAGATCTGAATCCCGACCCACACCATAAAAAGTCGTCAATAAAACCTGAATATCTATTCATTTCGAAATCACTATAAAATGAAAAAGAATCAATAGTTTAAAAGACAAAAGAATTTAAAGACCAAACTCCAGACAATTTTAGTCCGTATCAAATTGAAAATAAAGATGAAAATAGTTTGAACAAACAAGATGTGGGCAAAGCGTAGTGCGGTAGCTTAAAAAATAATCATGAAAGAACGAAAAATGTTTTTAAAACGAAAACATAGTGGAGTAGATAAGAACGCGTTTTATTGTCCCGAAACATGGGGGCGACGAAAAAAACTCACGATACAGGCTGTTTGTGTTCAGAAAAAAGGTTTCATTTGATAATAGCTGTCTACTTTGTATTAGGTGTAGTTTCTTGAATAATATCTTCAAACTTATTATACTACTTAACTAAGCATATCAGTAATTACGTTTAAACCAAGTTAAAGTCCTAACTATAGTTCTATTGAAATTAAGTACCTACTGAACTTTAACAAAAGATGAAAAAATAATGCTAGAACTTTGAAAGTATGCACAGGCCATATTTTATGTTAATCTGCCTACAAAATAATGCCCCAGACATTATAATAAACTAGGCAAAATCTCGTGCAAGTCCAAGAAAAAACCGATACATTATTCTTAGCTTTCAAATATAAATCAAGATTTGACGTCTCGCAAATTATTTCCCAGACTTTTTGATATAAAAATGAACCTGTATTTCAATGTAAATCGTATCATAATAAATACAGCACATTAATATTATCTGTGTGATACTCAGACATGTAAAACAAGTGATTCGTATCAAATAGAACGATACATCAAAACGTCCTTTATATCTGATGGGATAGGGCTACTTCGAATGCGTCTACTTACGTTTGAAGACAAATTTTTGTATATAGATCTGTCCAGATATGACTTATGAATAAATAGTGTTGTCTTTCCTGTTTTTATTGTATTTGCTATGCTTTTTAGATCTACTGTCTACTTGCTTTTAACTCTTGTAATATTTCGAGGAGTTTTGCATTTATTAATCCTTTTGCCTTTAGATTATTAATCTTTCCCACTGTCTCTATGCTGTTGGTTTTCATATACCGAAACCTTTTTAGTCTTACCACGAACAGCAACTACGTCAAATATTACTTCAATACCGTTTTTTTCTATATTATTATTATTTTCCTCAATCCCATTTCCTGCGGCCACCCCTACGCAATCCCAGTTTGGTAGCTATCTCGTCCGAACGTCCCTTCAATCAGACAACCCTAAATCCACTACCTGTCCTCATCAATTATATTTTTTTATCGGCTGAGTATCTTCTAACATTGTCTAACATCTGCGTCACAGCGTGATCGATGCGATTTAAATACCATTGGTGTTGCCAGGTACAGACTGTTGATTGAAGGGTTTTTTTGATTCGGGGGACGAAATAATGGGTGAATTTTGTCCTGAAAAAACGGTTGCGTTTTTTACTAATTCCATAACAGTAAATTCGAGCCTAATGCTAAACGACGAATAAGTTTAAAATCTTTATTGTGCTATAAAAACAAACAGCCGAATTTTAAAAACAATATGTGGCAACATTTCTCCCATTTCTCGCAAAGTTCCATCCTGATAGACTATCAGTAAAGCTTACCCAGCGTTATTTCGTTGCATTGACTTTTATAATCGACTGGGGACGAATTATCCTATCTCCTTCTTTTTTGTTTAGAATGGTCGAGATAAGTAACTTTCCGAAATGTTTAAGAGTTCTGGGTGACATTGCGAAAGAGTTACTGCCCTCGTAAAATTCATAATTACAGTCTTTTGGCAGGCGATCTTAAGACACAGTGTTGCGAGCTTTATGTCACGAACGGTCTGTCAATACGCTTTCAGAAATCAACGATAAAATAAAGTTGGTTAAGCTGTGACAGACAGTTAAGCATGACTATAATAATGAACTAATGAACCGATTTAATTTAATCAAAGCTTAATAAACTTCAGCATAAAGATGACCTTTTCAATAAATCACAGGCTTTCAAACCGTAAACAAAACAAAAGTAATCACATAATTTACGAGCGTATTATTCTCGCCGAAATACGAAATCCAGCCAGACCACTTCTTAAAACTGCACATCCACAAATCCTGCAAACAAGCAGAATGCACATTAAAAGCACATTTATCGTCAAAACAAAAACTAAGATCGGAAACATTCGTCCATGAACAAAAAGAAAAAACACCGTCCGGGCAATCTCGATCAAATTGTATAAGAGGATTAAAAGATTTATCGTACAAGACTGGAGGAAATTTTCGGGGAGGCACTCGCTTTTATATCGTTACATTTCTTCTCGTCTGGTTAGCGGTACGTGAGCCGGCATAACTTAACTGGGTGCTTAAAACATTCGTTTATTTGACGTGTTTCATGTAAATGTATATTTGGTAATGCGGTTTCGGTCGCTGGGATGTTTCTTTTGTGTTACTGGGGTGAATAAAAATTTAAGTGGTGCGGCTAAAGACGTAACCGTTAGGTCTGTAATCCCTAAAGAGTTAGACAGATTTATTTTTGTTCAACCAGAATTTATTGTTGACGATGTTCGTTTGTATGTGATAAAAGGTGGACGTAAAATCCAATTATTTCTTACCCTGGGTTTTTTTTTGAGAAAGAAAGAAAAATACTTTAGTCAGATGATTCAATCGTTATTTACCTAAATAATATACCTCATTATTCTAAAAGTGGCTATTCGAAAGCCTTCATTTGATGAAAAGAAAAAGTTTTCTCCATCATTAACTACAAGTTACATCTTCCACGAGACAATAAGCAGATGATACTTTACATATTTCTCTCATTTACAATTCAGAATAAAAATATTATTCATCTTTTTTATTGGTTTATCTGTTCTGACAGTTTTAGGTTCTGGTATTTCCGGGCTTTATGAAAAGGTAAATGATTGGACTTGAGGGTTGACCCCGCTGCGGTTTGGGTCTGAATCACAGCGCAAAAAAACTGTGAATCATAAAACCATTTGACATCCTTAACATTTTAATTTTCAATATGCTATTTGATTTTAAAATCAAGTATCCTTTTTCGAACACTCATAAAAGGAATACATGCTGCAATATTTCTTACCTATAGTTTCTTTATAGCCAACGTGTTCGTATCTAACAATATATTTTCTATTTTCAGGTAAATAGCAACATTGGCGTGAGCATTACGGTAAGACGGGGCAATACATAAGGAGGGTAATGCAGTATTTTATATCGACTCCTTAACGGGCACTCAGCCTTTACCTGAAGAAGCTATTGCGTTTCTTAACAAAACTATAACAATAAATTCAGCTGAACTTCGTTCCGGTACAACGTGGAACGTTTAACAGTTTACGTTTACTCTGATAAATACTTCATTAGCTTGATTTACTATAACGTTTAGATACGTTTTTAGTTTATAGTGTTGTACCTAATTAGTTTTGCGAATGTTAGATTCTGTTTACACGTAAGAGGATGGCACGTTTCGCGTGAGATTTTAATTAATGGTCTTAGACATGAACGTGTGCTGTTTTATTTTATTTTAGACTAATAACATTAATATTTTATGAAAGTCATTTTCTCTAATGTGCAAAAATTATACACGCGTTATGTTTAAACATCTCTAACCACGATAATTGTGTCTGGCTTTTAAAATGATTTCAGTCGCGTAGCGTTAGCGTGTTCTTTGCTAAAGTTTGGTTCCAACACAGAGGAAATGTGTTTCAGGCCTATACGTGTATTTGTATATTCTGAACCTAGATGTTTGTGGACGTGATTTGTTTGTACAACATCATGTTTGTGAACGTGATTTGCATATGAACCGTGTCGCCAACGATACTGAATAAATCTATATGAGTGAAACTTTTATCAGCAATAACTTTTCATTTCTTGAAATGCCAACTTCTATTTCTGTTTCGTCTCGTAAAAATAAAATTGAACGAGATTCTTTTCAAAAACACTTTCCCAAACCTGCCTCTTCGCCGCCTCATTCTTTAAACCCCCCTTTTTTCTAGCAGACGTCGGGAACAAAGTAATTAAAAACTTCCCTCCGTAGTTAGAAAGCACTTCAATGCTACCAGATTAATACGAGTATCGCGTGTGGTAGCTGCTTTTATTTCAACTATTTCATATTATTTATGGCTCATAGTTGAATTTTGTATCAAAAATGCATGCCCATGTTCTATATATAACCTCGCGTGATATGTTTCTCTGTGTTTATTTTTGTCTGTGACAGTCCAAATATGTGTAATTGGTTTGATTTTTCGTAGGTTTCGTTTTCCTGTTTATTGGTTTGCCTATCCTTATGAAACATTATAAATAAACTCAGTGTCACCTACTTCTCTGGGCTTATAGTCAATTGCAACAATTACAGCTTTACGTAATGCAATCAAAAGTAGTTTCGCTGGATCATAATTTAACATTCAATTTCCTCATAAAACAGTGCCCACTTCTTCCACATCACAAAACCTACCTACAACAATTACATTTGCCATCAGCACATTTCCCAGAACTCAATTCAAAGGGCAAGAGTTCATGCTCACCTAACGAGTACTAATCCAGTCTAACATTAAATATTATGGTTTCCTGCTCCTATCTTTTCAAGTGACATGTTAATTTGTCTGCAAGTAGCCACTTCCTCATTAAACGTTAGTTGCACGTTCGGGTTTAGCTGATCAGCTGTATTAGTTCGTTTGTCTCTATTATATGATGTGTTTAAATATGTACTTATATAGGAATACTAGTGGTGTGACCTGGTTTTGTGAGCTTTAGTCATTTGAGTTGGTTGATGTAGGTTGTGGGAATGATTTTTGTTAAGAAAATAGAATGAGACAGTGTTTTCTAAATTAACAGATGTTTAAAGATAAATAAGCAACAATATACATACCTACATAGTTGTAGCTGCAAACATCAAAACACAGTAAATAACAGTGATTTGTATAAACACAATGCCCGTGAAAAGCCTTTGATATCAAATTAATGATTACAGTATCACTTCAGAAGGCAAAGTTACTAAACACCAAACCAACGAACAAAATAATGAGCAATCTGACTCCAACAATCAATACACATCCTCCGCATCCTCTCCACAACTTTCCCATTGAAATGAAAACAAACAGAATCAAAATCGCTCCAACAATTTTGCAGATCATATTACTCATACACACAGACTTCCTTTTGTACTAGATACGTTTTGATGATCCGTATCACCGTTGGCCGTTTGATGTATAAATTGCGGTACTAATTAGTGGACGTAGGCAACTAGCGTTGGACGTAACTATGGAGTTGATTTAATTTTAGCCGCTTCAATTCCTGTTTGAATCATGGTCTTAATAACCTCTGTTTAGCGTTTTGTTTAGGATTATGGCGAATTCGTAATAGTGATGTTGCTTGGGACAATGCTCTATTTGCATTTCTAAAATTAATTACGCGTTTGGTTACTAGCTGTCTTATTCAGGTTGTAAATTTAGCCTAAAATGGGAAGTAAAATACAAGACTTGGTTTGGAAAGACAGACTGACATTAAAATTTGGCCCCGACGGGAACGTGCTCGAAATTATTATACTAATATTGATGCAAGGATTAATAACTCGAAAGGAAACACCAACTTTGTGAAACTAAAACTCGTCAAATGAATTTCACCAGTCATGATAAGAAACATTGTCACCAAAGCAATTGAACCAAAAACAACTTCAGAAACTTGCAAAATGAAATAAGACATCTTTTGTTTATTATTATGGACCCCATTGAATTTCTATCGGGGCCAACAAATTGAAACAAACTGAAAGGTCGACTTCCAAAGTTAGAGACAGACTTCAAATTGGGACAGGATTCATTAATTCAGTGTAAGAAGTTGAATTAAATCATTCGAACCTTTAACTCAACAATTTTTGGACACTACCCTTAAATTAAATTGTTCAGTTATTAATTTGTTACGATTTCGAAACAAAAAGTGGATTTCGTTACTTCAAAGAGTTACATTGTCTTGTACAAGTTATAATTTGATGGAATTGAGTGTAACTTGGAGGGCGTCGTATTGGAGCATCATTGAAATTATTGTTAAAGTTTAGAGTGTTTTACTTGTGTAGTTATCTGCTCCTTGAGCCTGCTCTCAAATTTTAAATAGGTTTTTGAATGTTTTTGATCTCAAGAACAACTTTGAGCTCTTCGAGATTTGTAACTGGAAAACTTTTAATGCTTGCAAACGTACTTACTTCGCTCACTCGCAATAAATATCAAATTGTTGTTTATACACGAACAAAACATTGTTTTGGCTAAAATAATGTAAATAACAGAAATAACCAAGTCAACTTATTCATACTGAATTAATGCAGTACTTGAAGTTGGCCTACTTCGGAGCTTGTAATAAAACTACGACTATTGCTATGAATAAAACTAAATAGTTAAGCTGTAGTAGATACCTAGATACGCAAATCAATGCCTCGATATTCAAAACAACGCGAACAAAAAACACAGCCATCAGAACCCTTTAGATCACATTTTTTCCCTCAAAAATTATGAAGTATAATGAACCAGCGGGAAGTAAGTTAGCATTAAGTATTCGCATTTCCATAGCTGTCTCTGTCGTAGCAGTTAAAATTTCACTTGGCTAAGCAAAATTTTCTGTCCGCTGCAAAAATCCTTCCCCTTTTAGGGAGAGGGGAGCGTTGAGCGAATTCTTGCATAAAATTTACATCGAGCGGTCCACACAAATTACCATTTCACTTCTTACTCTGATTAAATGTTGTAGAAAAAATATTGCTCTCTAAATGTAAGAGAAAATTCTTGGGTTTTCGACTCATTAAAATTGATGTTTTGTTTTTTTTTTTTCGTTTCGACCCGCCCGGTGCTCGTTCCAGAGTGATTCCCTTCCAGTTTTGCATTTGACTTTTCGGGTACGAGTCTCTTTACATAATTCAATTTGTTTTTCTCCAAAAATGATACGGGCTTTTAAATTCGGCTTCCAAACCGCGTAGTTTCGTACGAAAAACAGCTGTAGCCGACCGCAGGGAATTGCCGACGTAATGTTCTACAAAAAATGTGCCAGAACTTGGCAATGGCCGAGCGGGATTCGTCCAAAAAAGGTGTGTGTTACAGCATCTTTCACGCAAAAGGGTGAGAAAACAGCGGAGGCGAAGCAAAGATATTTGGCAGGCCTTTACAGGCTAATGATCCACTTGATTGCGGTTAAGTGTCGCTATAAAAATGTCTGGATGTTGCCAACTAGGGGAAAAAACAGTTGCTCCTCTAAAGTGACTATTTTTCCTGGTAGCCTCCCGATATCATGAGACAATTGCCTTTGCGAACACTTTAAGTGGACGACAATTGATGTTTTCCCACTTCGCTTACACTAACTTAATTTTGTTGTGCTCTGAAAAACTTTCTTTATTTCACAGGAGCACTTCTCCTTGTAGCTCGTGTAAATTTTCGTAGAAAATGTTTTTAGAAATTAAACTTAACGTCGATAAAACCGCAAACGGTTGTGTTTAACGTCATCCTGCTTTACAATAAGGAACAGCTTAATTACGTAAAACAACTACGACAATATTTCGGGATCCATTGCTTATCTTCATAACAGCCTTACACAACAAGCTGAAACCATAAAATACGTCCTTCCCAAACTTCCACAGAACCTAAATTGAGTTCAGGAAAAGGCTTCCTAACTTGAACAATCCAAGTTATGCCAGTAATACATCAAAGATTGAAAAATAACTTGTATAAGTGGAAAATTTACTATGAAATCATCATGAAATCGAATGTCTTGATTGAATTATTCTTCCGCAAGCCGTTCCATTTCTCGGAAACCCACCATCAATCATGAATCTGTTGCTATTATATGACAAGCAGTTAGTGTGCCAAGTACGTGATATTTATTTTGATGAAAATCTGACGGCTTGGGGAAAACCAGCTGGATTGGGCGAATTTGATGAGTAATTTTCTTTAAAAGCGGATGTAGCTTTCTATGTAAATGTTCACGAACAATGCAGTTTGAGGTGAGGATACTTGGAAGTTTATTGTAATAAGGAAAAGTTAATACATTGTCTGGATTTCAAATTGATTGACTGCATTTCCTACAACTTAACTTGTGTAAATGATAGTGCCTTTTGAGTTTTGAGGCCTTTGAGTTTTATCCTAAGCTGTATCAGATTTTGTTCCATCATCTGAAACACTGATAATTCCATTGCGTTCTTTAACAGTCTCATCTGTATCTTCAAAAACATCTATAAATACTCCAGATACACCAAAACCTTCTGTTTCTTTTCCTACGCTTTGCCATAAAACATCCGAATCTTTGGAAATAACTCGCAGCGGGTGAGCTCGTGAATCGATTTTGAATTCATAATTTAATCTGTGGCGGTCGCGTAGCTCGGAAATGTTTAATTTGTTCTCTTGATACAAGGGGACACGCTGGTATTCCGTTGACATTGTGACCGCCAATATTTTCGCTGTGTCTCTATGCAGATTTTGAAAATTTGAATGATTTATTTGCTTTGGTATTACATGGAGTTGTTTTAGAATTGTGATTGATGATGATACTGTTGCATGTTATGGTTTTGGCCTTTTATACCTTGTATATGAGGTTCATGTTTATTAAATTTACCATGAAGTTAACCGCAATCGTTGACAACTATTTATTATTTTTCATGGCTTTATGGTAGTTTACAATATTTCTAATAATTTATATATTTAGATAGTAAGAGGTTAGAAAAACTGGCCTTAACCAAATTAATTTAACAACCCCTTCCCTAGTTCCACCGTGAGAAAAACTGAATTGAAATATTGAAAAATTGTTTAATTAACGCAGTATTCGCAACTCAAAAGTGAGTAATTCCTGGAGCGACTTTATTAAAAGTTGATACAGTGTTTCTAAAAGTAATATTATACTTTTGGCGTCGGTCGAATAAACGTTTCAATATTCGAGGGCTTCATTAATCACGGTAATTGACGGGAAGGGGATTCGGACGGTGGACGCCCCTTATCCCCATTTCAGCTGTGCCTGTGCTTTTGTTATTTGATAATGGTAAAAAAATGTTATAATTTCTGTCGGGGCGTCACTTTCTGTTGTTAATTTTGATTCGGTAAAGGATTATGTAATTTGCGTGGTTAGTGAGTGTTAATTTGGGAACAATGGTTTGGTACTTGTGATTCAAATTAATTTGGTTGATTGATGTGACTAAGTTGATGATGCGAAGTGAAACAATGAAAAGGTATTCCTGCAGAATGGCTGTTTTGCTAAATACGTATCTATATTTTATCGTTTGAATTCCCAAAGCTTAGTTAATACAAAAACGATAAACACGATGAAGAAGATACTAAAACCAAATCACCTTCAAACTGCAACCCTATCTAGGTACAAGTAGATACTTCACAAAGCCATTACGATGAGCATCCGATTATTAAGACCATTATTATCAAAAGGAGTAGACAACCTAATTCACGGAAATAAAATAGAAACAACGATGGGAACCCTGCTTAATGTTGCTCGACGATAACGATTTGATTGCCCGATTGTTCGAACAACGAATTATCTTGTACAACCAAATACAAAAGGAATTAAGGAAACTTTTATAAAGTAGAGGAAATCCTGCTATACAAATAACTCGCTATTTTAAAGGTCGAATAGATAGAGGCTAGATGTGAACTGATTAGCTTAAATGGAGGAAGTTACTTGGCCTTTGGTTTCTGTTTGCCCTGTGAAGGACGAGTCGTAAAGATACGTGTTTGACGTAGCTAAGTAAATTTAAGCTAGACTAGGTAAAATAGTTTGTTAATTTAGTTTTGAAATGCAACTTAGAAAAGAGAATACAAAAGATATTGAAGTTCTGACTTATAGCGAAGAAATTGAAAGATCAACAAAATGAAAAAGCAAATAAGACCGCGAAATTTTTCCATCTAAAATACTCAATAGTCAATTTCCCTAAGCCTTCCCCAGTATTCGGTTGTCACATTTAATTTGGTCGGAATCGCCTATTAATCATTTATAGAGTCATTAATCAGATATCAGGCTGATATCTTTTCTCATTCCTTCGAACATTGAGGATTTACTTGACAAATTACTTTTTCGCTTTACTTGTTTGGAAAGGGTGGATTCCTTTTAAAGTTTAGAAGGGTTTTTTTCTGATAAAGCTGTTAAAGCCAGGGTACTTCATTTTGCAGATTGCCAACTCATTTTGGGAGACAAAGATAACTGTGCTTTTAAAATCTACCCTGCAATATATTCGAACCAAACATTCTGAACTGCATCCTTTAGCTAAAGCCAAGCCAAGAATTTTATTGTAAACACTAACAAACCCAAACTCACAGCAGGGAAACCTTAAATCATAGTAGAATTTCGCCAATTCCACCCAGTACTGGGTATGTTTACGTCAAACTTTACCGTAGTCATTTGGGCACGATTTTTATTAACTCCCGAAGTCCCGATGCCTGTAGAAACTTTTGTTGCGCCTTTTTCTCCCTTTTTACGTTCCAAGCTTTTTATGGTTCTGCAGTTCGGTTTATCGTTTATTAAACTGTGTATAGATTGGATATTAAAGAAGGATTTCGTTCTCGTAAAAATTGAGAGATTCTGGGAGATTTCGAGATTCGGTTTTATTCGAGGCTTGAGTCGAAATCAATCGAAAAGTCGATGTGTGATGATATTTAATTTGGAGTTTTAGAGCGGCTGAGTTCGCTCGATGGTTTTATGGGTTTTTGTACGTCAAAAAGTGCTCGTGTGCTTTCGTATTTTCCGGCTTTGCACTTTTATGATGATCTTTACACAAACTGTTATTACACTGCTTAAATTGCTAAGTGTCTTCAACGCGCTACACTTTTGTTAGTATCTATAGTTTAGTTTCATGTATGTTCCAAACCATTTTGTATACACCAAAGGCAAATGTGATTTTCTATAAGAATAGCGTAGCCTTTGCAAACATAATTCGAATTATGAAGTTACCAACGATATCTGAATTGTGTAACGTTCATTATTCCACAGATTGCGTATACTATTGCTAAATATGTCACTGTATGAGGCTTTTAAGCACCCACGCGGGCTTGAGAGTATCAAGGAGACATTTCAATTCGTACCATTACAACCTTTATTTCAATAGCTTTAAGATTCCAACTCCTTTGTAAATTATAAACCAGCTGTCAATAATTTATTACGCTCTTATGAAGGGTAATTTTTATTACGGCGCCAGTAACATTGTATCTAACTAATTGGAATCTTGTTTAATTTTAATTGTATTACATGTAGTTTCAATTAATTTAAATATATTGGCGATTTAGATCTCTAATTGCAGTGATTACGAAATAGGTATGTGATTTAAGATTAAAATCATTAGTCTTAGTTAATTCTTTGAGTATTGGTGGCATTCCTTCTGTAGGTGCGTTTATTATTTCAATTAAATAAATAATAACATTTGTTTCACATTCTGTAACATCGGCTTCACCGTTATTTTCGCATTTCATTATAAAATCTTCAAAAGAATGCTCAACAATTTTCTTCTTAAAAATATTATTTAGTTCGTTATATATTCTATGTCTTTCGCCATACTATATACGGGCAAGGTTATCACCAAAATTTTAGTGTTTTTAAGTGGTTTTGTGACACAATCCAAGGTGTAATTTATGCACGAATACCTGCAATACTTCTATAATATTTTGTTAATGAAATGACATACAAACACAGTTCTGCGGACGTGACTGACTTTTTGACTGTAGGTATAGTTTGGCTATTTATTTTTTATTTTCTAGTTTTTTTGTGTGATATTGCACTTTTGTCGAGGTTGGGGTTTTTCTACGTGTTGGGTTTTAGTGTGAAACAATATTTTTTTTTGGCGTCATTTTAATTATTCTGACTTATTCTATTGCTTTAAAGATAACTGCAGTCCTCTTCTTCTACTTTACCCCTATTAGCCCCATACCCTCCCTGGCTATTCTGACTTAAAGATTATTCTTTCATTCTTTCCCCTTTGCCATTTCCTTTCATACTATATCAATACAAACGAACTAAAGAAACAATTCTAACTCAACACACGTTTTTACTTCAAACCGTTCTCGTTACAATTCCCTTTACTGGCGAGGTGAAGTAAAAAACATCAGAAGGTCAGGCTTATGATCCTACTAGGTAATGACTGTAGCACGTAATGCCGACACGCAAATGTTCTAGTGTATAGTGTATCAGTTTCGTAATAAGCGCGAGGTTGCTATGCTGAGTGATAACGCCGAGTTCTTGTTTGTATTTCTTTTTGTGTTTTTGGTGAACTTTTGGTCGAACAGGGAAATGATATGTTTAATGAATCGAAGATTAAAAATATATATATTGAATCAGTATTATTGTCCCAATGTTGGGCAAAGGCTTCTTCACAAATAGAAAAGGCATGCCCATGCAAAGATATCATCTAGGTTGGACTGAATGCCCAAAGCTTGGCTAAAACTACCAAGTAGGTGGATCCTCATATAGTGATACTCATGAGCGAAAACACAAACCATGAAACCGATAGAATAAGCTAAGAAAATGACGAATAGTCAACACCATCCGAAACCACATCAATGATGGTAATACATACTCATTAGCAATTAAATTTGATTAACTAATTGTCTCATTAATTATAACAGATTTAGTTACATTGCATTGGTGTTAACTGAACTAAATACATATAAAATAATTAATTAATGTTAATTTCTATGTAAGACGGCTATTAGACTTACCCTGATTGTGGAAATGGGACGTTTTAGCAATCTAGTCTTAGATAATGAATGCTATGCAGCTTAAAACTATCGTAGGGTCAGCAGATAAAGACTGAGTAGATCGAACAATCTGCAGACAAATCAAATCAAGTGCATCTGTGCAAAAGTTCTAGAAAATCTTTCTCACTGAATTTGTCATCCCTCTTTTCTTTGGGGAATTAAAGGGGATTATGGATCATCATCATCATCTGCCTAGCCTTTTCCCAACTATATTGGGGTCGGCTTTCAGTCAAACCGGATTCAGCTGAATACCAGTAGTTTATGTGGAGCGGCTGCCTACCAGACCTCCACAACCCATTGACTGGGTAACACGGTAGTTTTTGGCAAGACTGAAGTCAGATTTACTGGCTTCTGACAATCCGTAACGACTGCCAAAGATCTTTAAATGATAGGCGGGACCAACGGCTTAACGTGCTTTCCGAGGCACGAAGGAAACTCGGTATGTTAGGATGGCCACCCATCCATAGACCAACCTTGGCAAGCGTTGCTTGACCTTTATCGACCCGTGCGGCTGTTATTCTTTAGTTACGAGCTCCTCATGGAGCATAAAATTTTTCTTTCTATACCAGTTTTGGTAGCCAATAGTGGGTTTTTAATATTTTTTTTTACAAATACCGAATAGTTATGAGCCTCTAAAAAGCACGCAAGATGTTGAAAGTCTTTCAAAGTTAAACGTACATAGTAATATCTTTGAACGTTCGAATGTAACTCTATCATTTGTTATGTTAAGCGAATAAAGCTGTAAAAGTACAGTCATACTCATAAATATGTTGACACATTTGAATTTCAATCGTGTCCAAATGTAAATATGAGAATTTATAGAGATTTTATTAATGTTATGCTATCAACATTGGTTAACCCTTCATCTCTTGTGACATTATTTTGGTTATAAAAAAAGAACTCATAGCGGTCCGATAGCGTCTATATCTGCCCTTGATGGGAACCTATAAAAGCAGTTTGTTTACTACCGAGTCAAATAACATAGTATAAGAATAACATACAAATGGCTGTTTCTGTCGCACTACTTTATCATTACCTTCCATGGTGCTCATAATAGGCGGTTGCCATGACAACGGATAGCCTTCTCACGGTAGGTACCCAATATCAGGGGAATGGCCAATAAAACTCAAGTATATTCGCTACACAAATTGGTGAGTATACGTGAGTAAGTGCTTAAAAATAAATTGGATATTTTTCAAGTGACTACTTTGGCGCGTGATTTTTTAAAATAGCTAGTGATTTAGGAAATCATGGCACTTTCTGCTGTAAAAAATAACAATAAATGTCTAAAGTAATGGCAGGCAGTTTTTTGCCACTAAAATAGAAAGGTTTCTGTAAAAGACAAACCAAATGGAAGCCTTTTTCTTTGAATATTTTAAGTGATACAAAATTTTGGTATTGGTGCTACTGAAAATAAAATTGGGAAACATGTTGGTCAAAGAATACTCGTGGATAAAGAAATTTCTTTGTGCTCTTATTTATTTGGACTGGTATTTGCAGACCTATATCTAGAATGGGATCAATATATTTTGTTCTGAATTTTCGTAGAAAAGTACCTTGGAGCATGGATAACCACATTTTCGGTTGACTAGTCTCACATATCGGTGTAAAACTCCTCAACTATCAAAAACAAAGTCAGTAAAAAGCTTTCCTCATTTTCACTGTACAACAAATATCGTTCTTACATCGTAACTAAATAACAACGCCCTAAATAACAACTCAGCTAATTCCAACATTTCATCGTGACATGAGCCCAGCAAAATGAGTATATCATTATAAAATCTAAATGTACCCGTTGCTTCAACACTTAAACCCCAACTGCTTGACAAGTAAATACTTGACATTGTAATTACAATTCACGCACCCATTGTTTTACAAAATTGTTAACCGACTGCACAGAAAGTACATCTTATTTGCATAAACTTCAAGAGTTCACGCTACTTTTTAATTCGGTCGGGTTATACTACCAAATTTAGACCATGGCGGTCAGAACACGCGATGTAATTCTATTTGAGATTTTTATCTGTTCAATTGATGGTTATATTGTTACGAAATGAGCTTAAAAATACGATACTGTGGGGTTCGGGTGTGGGCTTAGTAGCAAGCGTAGCGGTGGACGGTTGAATAAATAATGTTGTGTGTGGTGTTAGGTAAACATTATTTTTTGTTGTGTTGCCTACTAACAGAAAGTATACCATCTTTCCATGAATAACTATTAAAATGCAGTAGGTATAACATTGTAAGAACCTTATCAAAGTTTACAATAACGTTATAACTTATCCTTTTGACCGCCACGGTCGGCTAGAGCCGACAAAAAAAACGGCGAATTTGTGGTTTGTCGTCGGGGGCACACCGATGCGTTTATGCTCTGGCGTTCACGTGAACGCCAGAGCATAACGTGTTGGGTACTTTTTTAACTTGTGGGCGATAGCCGACCGTGGCGATCAAAAGTGTATATAGATTTGATAAACAAATCTGTGTTAGTGGTTAATGTTTGTTTTTCAGTTCGTTTGCTTCAAATAAATTTAACAACTTAAATATGAAAGTACTTGTATCACACACTATTTCTCTCATATAGCCATTTTTTTCTGTTTAAGTAAAATAGAAATCCAAAATCCTTTCCTCCTATAAAATCGCTAGATCTTATCCACTAAAACCTCACTCCTAACGTAGTACAGTGCGTGATTTTGTTAATGAAGATCGTTCGAAAAACGTTGTATTTGGTAAAATAACATCTAACGAGTGTGTAAAATCTAATTATTTCTATTATTATAGCAGGTAGTATGTTATTTGAGAAATCTCAATCTGACAGTGAACGATTAAGGTATTAGAAATTGTGTTGTACGTATTTTTTATATCTTCATTATTTCTTAGAAGTTGGTATTTTTTAGGGATTTTGAGTGCATTGGCGGTTCAATTTACGTTGGAAAGTAATTTCTTGTAATATACCGCCAGTTTATTTACGTGGACCTCTTAAAATACAGGTATATCCTAGCTTAACCTTTTGAACGCCAGAGCATAAACGCATCGGCGTGTCCCCGACGCCAAGCCACAAATTTGCCGTACTTTTTGTCACATATTTGTGACGCTAGGCGTACAGAGCACGCGCTTGCTTGTCATGTATACGTGACAATGGCGTTCAAAAGGTTAAGAGAGTATGACTCTTGTACAAAATTTGTAGAATAAACTACAAATGTATTTTTAAATCAAATATCAAAATTTATTTCAAACTCTGTATGTATTTGGATTAATAAAGATTATTATTATTGTGGTCAAGAATCTAGGTACTGTTCGTTATTACGGAAAAGCCTTTACAGATTTTTCACGAATTTTAATTTACAGGCGGTTATCGCTAAAGTGTATCCGTCTACAATTACTTAAGATAATAATTAATTCACCGAAAAAAATACTCTATTATCCCACATAGAAACAATTAATCTTTTTACTGTGTAACATAATCCAAGCAGTGAAACTAACTTCCTTCTTCTAACTAAAAAAAAAAACGAATCAAGGTGATTGAACGAGGAAGCGAACCCGCGCTCCGGCCTTGTTTCGTGAAAGTATGACCTTAAGGTTATGGGGCCTTTGAGATGGTAATATCAGTCCAAAGAGGTGCAGTAAATTCCATTTTTTTTATGAACTTTAGCCAGTAATTGTCCCTTTACCAAGGTTCTCAATCTGAATGAAAAACAAAACAGAAAAACGTGGATTTTCTTTGCATTTCATTTTAAAACCACACTAAGATGCTCTGACTTTCTTCTCTATGAAAGAAGAATCTAAAATAAATACACAAATAAAACAAAGATTGTCTAAGAAGGTATCCAAAAATGATCAACCCCAACCAAGTGTATTCCTAGCAGCCATTTCTCACAATACCCAGCCAATAGCTACAATAAATTATAAAACCTACACCGCCCATTGCCAAGCGATACGTAAAACTCAACTCGTTCGGTCGGAATGAACGATTAGTGAACGAACGAGATCATATTACCACTGAATGGGTAGGTTCGTTCAGAAGATCCATGGTGCAACTTAAGTATCAACGTCCGGTGCGCCCTGGCTGCAGTGGCCATTCACCTTTGATCCGACCTTGCTTTTTTTGCTTGAGCATGAGACATCTTGCAAGATACGAACTGGAAGAGAAATTTTCAAATATGACTGAAACCTTTATTATTTTACCAAAATACACTTATTGCAAGAATTGATTAAATGAAATATAATACCAATCAATACTAGTATTAAAAAAGAAATAGTAATTTACTCGTTTTAAGCACATCTTTATTTCAATAGTTTTTCAAAGTTTCCAAAAGGGCACTTGTTACATAAGAAATAAGTACCCTTACTTCAAATTTTCTAATATTGTCATTTAAATTATACTCTATAATTAAAATAAAGCACAAAGATATTAAAATTTTTCTTTTATCATCTTTGTGCTTCATGTTTCATCAGTCTTCAAAGAAGGAATGAACATTCATACAAACACGGGCTCATTAGGATAAAAAAACACATCATATTTTTTTTGTTTTTAAGAAGTCTTAGCTGCTCGTAAGTGGGACTTCTGAATGTACCTGCGTAGTAAGTCATATTACGAAGACCTTGGTCGGAGATCGAGCGGGATTGCTCGATATCTTGGTAATCTTGACTTTCACGCCAGAGATTAATTGAAGTACTTTGTGGTTTTTGAGTACGAGTGTGCTGGGCCGTGTGCCTTATTACGTCGAAGGAGAGAGTGACAGTTCTCATTTTAATATTCGGCAGTAAAACCGTCTTTATTGCTCTAAAATTATATGAATCGTAACTTGGAAAAGATAAAAAAGTAAAAGAATTAAACTCTTTATCTAGCCTGAATTTAAGAATCGAATAGAATCAGATTTGAACTAACGGCCTACAGATAATTCAAGCGTTAACGTACCGTCTCCGTATTGTGTTCTTTTCCCCCAAGAGACTCTTTTCAACAACTATTTTAGAGATAGAAACCCTATCTCCACCCAATTGGCTTTCAGATTTTCTCTCCATTCAGACTTTTTTCATATTAAAACATAAAAAGCTCTTCTAAAGCTGTATTAATAAACTTCAGAACTCGTTCGACTTCAGTCACAATGATTGAAAACATCCCACGAAATGATTTCACATGAAAATTGTGTACCTACGTATTATTTTATCGTAGTTCAATATCCAAAATACTTTTCCAAAGAGTTGGAACGGAATAAAAGTTTTCAATTCAACAAAAAAGTTGGGCTTATTGACGTAAATCGACTTTATCATAATAAATTTATTGCCCCGGGCATATTACGGGGTCTTTGTGGGGTGAAAACGCCCGTTGTCGGTCGTGAGATGTTTATGTATGTGTAAAATATGGAAATTCGGTATGAGATTCATTTTAGATTGATTTTTGGCCCGTGTTATGTTATGTGTAACATTATGGAGCGGATTGCGAAACGATTTTCGATTGTGCGTTATATTTCTAACCAAAACTTGTTTCAAAACCAGTTTTTTGTTTACTACATCAACGTGTTATGATTAAAACTGAAATGAAGAGAAAAAGTAAGTGGGCTCCATATTGTTTCTTTTTTATTTGTTGACGTTGGCAGAAAAAAAAGGGTTAATACAGATTTAAAGAGGTCGAAAAAAAATATTTTAATGCGAGTTAAAACTAAAACGATTAAAAATGAATTGGTATTTGAGCATATAAGAGCTACCAGTTACCATATAAGGGTAAACGTGGGTAGTATTAATAAGATCCATTATTTTACTTCGTAACGGTCTTAAAGACCAAATGTTAATAGAGGTATTATGTTGGCATTAATAGAAAACCTCTTGATTGTGATTTATGTGCCTCTTTAAGTATTAAGGTCATTTTTTGTTGAAAACAAGCGAGCGTTTTGTTGTTGCACCGTCAAAGTTTATAAGAGGTATTTTAGGGAAGTTAAAAGTTGGATTTTAAGATTTAAAATGTTTTATTGTTTCAAATAGTAATATTTGTGTTTTCGTATGAGTCACACAGTAACTACAAAAACCGTAGTTTTTATTTTTATAAATTGCATTATAATTTATAACTGTTAAAATAATTTAAATGCAAATAAGTAGATACGTAAAGTTGAATTTAATTAACTTCTGAAAAATATTCACGTTGGAGTTTTTCCACAAACAACAATGGAATAAGAGATTACGGAAGAGAACGATCCTATTTTCCACTAATGTAGGGTGAAAGCACATTTTCTCGTCCGTTCGCTTAAAATCTAAATAAAAGTCATAATGAAACCAGAAAGAGTGTCTTCGTAAAAATATATTTAAGGCCATATACTTTTATCACGCACCGTCTGAAGGCAAGCTCTTAAAACTTGCAAATGTTACACCCTTAACGTTTTATGTGTATATTTTAAGCGATATTCTCGTAAATTCCGTAACTGTTACGTCATGTAAATGTACTGATTTTGTAACTGTATTTTTTTTTCGCATTTTTGTATGGAAGATTTACATAATTATCAAGTCGATCTTTGAACAAAAAATGAAGGTTTTCTTAAATTATAATTTTGTTGTTATAATCTACATAAATGATGAAGTTAAAATACATTTAGGATTATGATTTTAAATGCATTTTAAGGAGTCCGTACTAAAACGTGAGCTGTAAAACTTCTTCACTATATATTTCATGGGAAAAAAATCCTCTAGATTATTATGGCACGTAAAAGTTACTAAAATAGTTTTAGACAAGTTTTTGATGCTTTTTTTTTTGAAGTTTTATGTAATATTTACTACCATTGCTTTTTAATTTAATGGTTTACCATGAGAGTAATCCGCTGTTTAATGTGTGTGTGTCCATCTTGTAAATAATGTTGAAAAGTTTTTGAAGAGTGGTTTAAAAAACAGTATCTTTATAATCTTCCTTATATTTATCTTCAAGTTGTTCGTTTGGGGTAGTGTATAATATCTTCTGTCGTCTTATTTTAGTACCAACTTTGATGCGTTTATCTCAGAAATTGCTGAACCGGTTCGAGTGATTTTTACATAAATGGAAAGCTTATGTCTTCCTGATCAACACTGAGATAAAGTATATAATTATGCTTCACTCATATAGGTACTTACACGGTCCTGAGTACTTTAAACTCGACAGATTATTACCGCACTTATGAACGTAATTATTATTGTGCACTTGTGCTGTTTTATGCCTACGACGTACCACCATTTAGTACCATTCAGAATTACGCTTTTCTCATAATTGAGAAGATAGTTAAACTGTTGAATCACCGGTGTGGTAGTTTATAGCATAGCTGAAAGGTCATTCGTCTATTACTTATAAGATTTTGTGGTGGTAGTTCTAACAGTATTTTTACCCGGCTATAGAAACTTGCCAAGAAAGCCTAAATAGCTCGCACTAGGCAGATTTTAAATATTTCCTAAGCTCCAAGTAATTATTTTCATCGTTTTGCACACCAAATAAAATCATAAAAAATCTATAGGTATAATTTTGAACAAAAATCCTTATAATCTGAACTTCTTTACGAGTTAGGGGACATTCAATATAGGGACTAAAGGTGGGCTCAGCGAAGCGCCATTTTATAATAACGCTTATACACATCGGGGTATTACTGTAATTTGGGGGAACTCGCCTGGAAGACGGGATTGGGGTGCCCTCTTGGAACAAAAACTTCAAATTATGGAACGGATATCTAAAGGACGATGTTATTAAATATATTGTTGATGTGCACTCAGAAATTGGATTAAATTAGCGTGTTCATGATGGCCGTGAAAGTGAAAATAATAGTATACTTAAATCTGTAGTTCTAGTTTTAACAACCAAAGCATTAATTTAACTATCAACCGTTACGAATATTATTTCTGGTTGGACAGCAACTGTTGCTTCCACCACACACACCTGAATATGAGAATGATAACATTTTCATTAAAAAAACATGATTATTTGCAAAGTGAAATGAATTATTTTAACAATCCCATTTTAAACATAATTTCATTGAGTGAATACATTATGTAATTAAATATATCAATTAGCAGTTATATCTTGATTTTGATGCATCATTATTTAGAATATGGTATGTAGTAGGTATAGTATGTTTATAAAATCCATTTTTTTCTATCTTCAAGTGTCTAAGTATTAAATAGTATACTGTTTATCAAACGATCAGTCAGTCGCATAACTTTTTCAAACAAAAGTTATTAAACCACGACCTGAAAGAATAATATGAAAACTTACCTCTAAGGATTTGGGCGAGGGCTTTGGTCAGCAGTGGCTAAACACAGAAAACACCATAACCTCTGTCCACCTCAAAAAAACAAAACAAGCATGAACATTATCAATTCTTTTCCTGGTCCACAATGCATTAATCGTACACGTGACAGCTGTAATGAAAACACAGCCACAGACATAAGGGCGTGTAACCATGCATGCGACATAGGAAACGTATATTTTAGCATAGCGTTAATAAACATTGATCATTATACAACACTCCGACGCTATGCTGATGTGAGATCGTAAATAGATCGGAAATATTCCGTGGTTGTTCACTTGGGTTTGGCGCGGGTTTTCTTGTTTTAAAAGAATGTATCACAACAGATACACATAAAATAACAATTTATTAACATTATTTGGGTAGAAAAAACATATAAAACTAATTTACAAATAATATTCATGTCAAAATTCGACATTCTCATTTCGAAAATATACAAAAAAATGTTTGTATAAAAAACAGTGATCCCCAGAAAATCGGATGCGCAAACATTGTTATAAAGATAGAATTTACAACTACTGACCATAATAAAATATTTATTTTGATGCGATTTGACCCCTTCGGGCTCTTTCAGATAACAAGTAAAGGGCAATGTAGCTACCGATCCGATGTCAAACGAGTTGGATTTCCAGAAATTTCTTTGGAAGGGAAAGAGCAGTGTTATGTCAGAAATAATTCGATTATTTTAAGCAAACAAACAAAAAACGTGACTCCTCAGGTATATCAATTACGAAT
Organism: Mamestra configurata; assembly: GCA_002192655.3. Taxonomy (NCBI): domain Eukaryota; kingdom Metazoa; phylum Arthropoda; class Insecta; order Lepidoptera; family Noctuidae; genus Mamestra; species Mamestra configurata. The sequence goes on from NDFZ01005484.1 coordinate 316,218, forward strand.
TTCATAAATACACACGCACAACCAGCCATGTTTTATTCAACTTTTAAATCGTATTATAATTTTTTTTCACAAAATCTAGGTTGTGTTTTAAAAATTTGGCCGGTCGTTCAACTGTATTGTGGGAGAATTCTCATGAACAATGGATCGTTTTCAAAAATTCGGAATTTTTCGGTAAAAAATAAACCGTTAATGATGATTTTAATGGTGGTTTTTTTCTTGTTTTCAGGTAAGCAGATCTTCTTTTTGACGTCCGTAAGTGGATAAGTGAATACTGCTGATATAAAATGTTGGTGAGTGTGCGGTGATGTCTAACTCAGTGAGGAACGGTATTCAATTATTTTGATATGCGTTTGAATTAATTAATCACTTATAAATTGTGATACCTGACAAAATTAGATTTTTGATAAGGTGGGTAAAAATGAGCCTTTACTTATGTCGGAGATATTTTTTTTGCTTATTATAATAAGATATTTAATTATTTAATGCCTTATTCCTCTCCCAGATTACAATTGCTAATAAACCTAAAGAAAAAGAAAATAATCATCGACAATCAGTCTCGTGTCTAAAGCGGAGGGGTGAACGTCCTCATTATCGGCCTCTCGTGAATAATATATGGGACGAATTTCGCGATTCGAACGATGACTGTCGTCAGCGTTGCGTCATTGTTACTCTCATTACAAACACATAAGTATTGGATGATTGAATTTAATATACACGCAATGTCTTTGCCTTTAAAAAGTTGGATAGTTTCTACCCAATAAAGTGACAGTATTATAATCATAATTTCAAACAAGTACCGACTTGTCTCGATGACAACCAACCGTTGGATATTGATTATCGGAACTCGCAAGGAATATCAATCAGGCTACACTTTTCCATTGCGTTCTTTCTTCAGAATTTTTCGGTACATTGCTCACGCAAAGGAGCAATGGATGGTGAATAGCCGGGCAATATGTAGGGGCAATGTAATACGTTTTCTATTACCCGATCGGTTTAGAAATTCAAAGTTTATCAACCTAAACGAGACCGCGTATTGAATATAAAGAAATATAATGTAACATTTGAATGCATCCAACGTTCGTTTTGCAAAAGTTATTTTTAACACGAACCTTTTTCAAAATTAATATTCTGTGCATTTGTTTAATGTGTGTGTTGACATGGTTTTTGGTTTGTGGGGTAAAGAAGGTTTTTCAACTTTCTTATGTTTAGACCTCATAATCAAGCGTGACGGTGGTAATCACCGCTTTGTAAATTCTGCAAAATTATGTTATATTTTTTAATAGAAATAACAATAGATGTACCTACTTGATATAAACAAGCGGTTTCACATCCTTAGGACATTTAGGAACAAATTTCAAATCGGATACATTACATTTCAATGATTCTAAAATTAAAATTAACAGAACCCAATTTTAGAATGTCCAATAGAACCCTCTTTTTTTTTTAGAGTTATTTACTCTAAATAGAAAACCTTTTATGATTATTTTTTTAAATATTGAAAAATTCACAGTAAAATCACTGTAAAATTTCAGTATAGTCAAAGAATTAGTCGCGAAGTCAAGCGCTCTTGTCAATGCGGGGTCAAAGGCAAACAACCTGGGGTCGGTTCAATGCCTTCGCTTTTTTATTTACTGCTTAAATTTTGGCCTTTATTTAAGCAGTTAATTATGAGTTTTTATTGCTAATTTAACTATGGGTTAATTTTAACAGGGATTGCATTTTTGTTATTTACTGGTTTTATAGTTTTCGGTTTTAATGAAAAAAAATGTATGTTAGATATTGCAAATACAATGGTTATATTTTTAGACTACTATATCAAAAAAGATGATTGTTAGAAAATTATCTTCCGAGTCCAGGGTCACAGGTATTTTTCTCCCTTCCTTTATATATCAATTTAAAATATTAAAGAGACAGGTACAGAGTAGATATTTATCATGGTTCGAAATCATCAATTGTCCTACCCATTTTCCAGTTATGTTATCAATTATTCCAGTTGCATTAACTCTGTTAGCAACAAAAATATCAGTGTAAATAACGTCAGTCCTATCCCAAGGTATTTTACCATGCGTGTGTTGTTTGTTTAATAATTATATTATATCAGTATCTAATCTAGCTGAGTTCAGTAACCACTGCAATCTATGTATATAATACACAAGTCATTAAGATAACGGTTTTATCATTTGTCGAAAAAAGATTTTTTTTTATTTAATTTGATCAAACAAACGGTTAGAAAGTTTTTCTATAGTATAAGTGGGAGTGGCCCAACGGTTTTGGGATAGTTTTCGAGCGTAGGGTTTTACATTTGATTCCCAATCGTTTCGAAATTGACGCGAACTCACAAAGCTCTTGCATTCCTGTTAATTTGAAAAAAATTACTTCAACATGAAGAACAACTTTTGACCTTTTTTCTTACAGAGTATCTATGACCTAAAATTGAACTTTGATTCCTGATTTGTTTATTATCTCTACATATACACTAATGAGGTCGTTAACCTTATTTTGTTTTTATCTAGATTTAGAAATAGATAATGATTCTGCTATATAAACAAATTAGATTTCTATGAGTATGACGTCATGCAACAAAATATGTTATTGAAGAATCATCATCTGGCACTTACACTTTGAACTTCAATACAAATAATAGTATTTTCTTCAGAATTTTCATAAAAATTTATTAATATAATATATAATATATCCTGGGACAACTCACACACGGTCATCCGATCCCAAACTAGGTAGAACCTGTACTATGGCAACCAGACAACTGATAAACATACTTATATATTTCTAAATACATACATATTATACACAAATTACACCCAGACACAGAACAAATGATCATGCTCATCACACAAAGATTTGTCCTGGGTGGGAATCGAACCCACGACCTCCGGTTAAGCAGTCAGGGTCACTAACCACTCGACCAACAGGCCAGTCAGGACATGCATTTAACAAAACAAATCTGAATGGTTTACAATTTAGTACATATTACAAGAAATGAGTAGGTGTACGCATAAATACTAGAATCAAGTTTATTGACCTCATTATCTTGGTAGATATATCTACACTAACATTTTGCAGCTGTTAGTCACTCAATAGATTTTTACACTTCAATAATATTTTACAACAATGTTTATAAAAATATTGCAAGTATTTATCAATTAGTAATTACTATTCTCGGTAAAACAGTTCAATTAGTATTGAATTCAATTGAATTACATTGTGAATTGATTATGTCATACTAATTTTCTGATAATGACCTAATGACCCTGGTTCCTGAACGCCCATTTTAATCATTTAGTCTCATGTCAACTGATTTGATTGGCTTTTGTTATTTCCGGTTACCAAATTCAACGGACTTAAACATTTCACAGTTTAAAAAAATCAAAATACAATTTTTTGAAACAAACAAAACAAAATCTATTTCATAGTCTCTAAAACCATTTAATCATGTTTATAATATATTAAACGAGCCATACGATGTGGAGACGAAAAGTTGGCACTATTTGTGTTTCCAAGATTCGTTGCAACGTTGTGTCAGTTAAAGTATGTTTATCAACACGATAGATGGCGCCACGTGTAGCGTGGTTATCGTGAACGCGTGAATGTGTTTCATGCCAAGTATTAGATGTCAATCGTTACTACAATTTATTGTGTCAATTATATTAACAAGTCATGAAATATATAATTATGTAGTGTCCTGTCACGTGTGTTACGCTTGCTTGTTGTTAGAGAATTTATAAGACATATTTTGTAATAATGCCGATATTTTTTAAAGAATGGGTTAAAATAGTAAACAATTTGGATTGTTTACAAAGTAAAAGAGGATTGTTTAGAATAGGTAGGTACTTAGTATACTAAAAGTACAATTTTAAATAAATACTTACTTAGTGGTACCTACAATTAAAACAAATACTTATGTTTTATACCTAGTTTGATAAGCAGTGTAATTAAACCAATTTCAATTAAAGATATCTCAGCAGATACATTCAAAACGTAATAAAAACACAATCTGACCATAAATAATAGAGTTAAGCACAAACAAATTTATGTTTCCCATTAGAAGTCATATATTTATTTATTATTTAATAGTTTAACCACTTAAGACCAATTAGCTCTAAAATTAAATAGTCCAAGTCGTTTGTGAGCTGTCTTTTCGTAATTACTGCATCATTAATGGTCCCTCTTTTTTGACGTCTGTAGTTTTCTTTTATGAATTTATTATGGGTCGTATTTTATGAGGTCTAGAACCGATTTAAATAGAAATTATTTGATCCCACTTTTTATGCATATCATTTTTTATCCTTTCTATAACTGAATTATTTATTCTGTGTCAAATATCTTTTATATTTTATATCAAATCTTGTTCTGCAAAGGCTTTATTAAAAATCTTATTCCCCTTTATATGCCATATTGTTTATTTATGTTCTTTAATAAAACGAGATGTTTGCAAGTATGTTGTGTTACAAATGTGTTTCTTATCTCGGGGTAAATATTTTTAAGAGCGTATAAAAGCTGGTGCAGTTTTCTTTATGAGCATTGCAAGTGGATTCAAATGTTGGTAATGTATCAAGTTGATACTTTGTAAAAGCTTTCAGGTAATTTCAAAGGGATTTAATGGACTATTAATTATTCTTTCTAGTGGTTAATACGTGTCTATATTGTTTATCATAGGTAATGGGCAAATGCTTGTGATAAAACATTAAATATTTTTTATTATTCTGCAAATATAGGGTAACACTTAGTTACAAACTCATTATGATAATAAATATTTTAAAAGCATTGATAAAGAACAATGTAAAATATTGACCCACTTATTTTAGTTACAGCATTTTGTCATTAAATCAATAAAAAAACACTTATTACGTTTATAGCCCCAGACATAATAATAAACTGAATCTAATCTACAAAAACCTAATTTTAATTTCTCGTTGCTAAGCCGAAAGCGGCGGCTATTTATAGTTTATTTCGAAGTGACCCACTTAGGAAGTTCGTCGATAACCTAACATGGTCCCAGACTTTATCTTGATACGACATGTCTATCACTTTCCTGCGTACACTGTTTTCAATATGTAAAGATTATATACCTTGTTGTATATAACTTGTTGGAATGTTATTACTAGAAATAACGTGTAACAGGCAAAAAATATTGGTAAAAAAACTTAGGTTCCTCCTTTATTTTTATAAGAGCCCATCTAGAAATCTTCAATGGGCATATCGATCACTTTTCTTAGGAAATTAAACCTTAATGGTCTATGACAGTTGCAGGGTCATAGCTCTATATTTATCATATCATTGGAAACACCATCCCTGATTTCATTTAAAAGATTTATTTTTTCAACCCCACAAAAGCACGTTTTGGGGCTAAACATGAAAAATCTCACGAACGCAAAGCAAAAATCGGCGCGAAAATATTCAAAATCAGAATGCCATATTAAAAACATGGGCGGACTTTGCCGGATTAAGGGTGATGTACATCCTGGTTTAATCTACGTTTATCGGCGACGGGCAGGCGGGCACAGTCAATACCGATCGACGGTTTAATCCGTCCGTCCTGCCTGTTACCTATATTGTTTTAATAACTTGTGAATTTATGCCTTTTGAGCATTTTTCGGGGAATCGCAGTGGAATGTTTGGGGTTTTCGTGTGGTGGGATTGTTGCAAAATAGTGCAATATTTTTTAGAAATTCAGTTTTTGTGACAAGCTTTTTCCAAACATTTGTCGTATTTTTTACCGGCCATTGTCATTGTTCTCGTGTTTTACATCCCGTAAAATGCTGGACACAGGGCTTCCTCCCAAATCTTAATGTCAAAACAATATCCGCATCACCATCTTGCCATTTGGAGTTCAACTCCTAAATCTGTCACAACATTTTAATGCGTCAACTCAGAAATATTTACCCCAGTAATGAAACAAAAATAAAGTCGATTCAAGACATTATTCCACTTTGGCAAAGAAAAATAAGTGTAAATTATTTGTGTACACAATTCGCCTATAGATTCGCGAGTGTTTTGGCAAATACTCTTAAGGCTCGGAAAGAGTCGGCGAAAAGTTGTGAATTTAACAAGTTTTCTAATTCGCTAAATGTCTTGTGTTTTTATTTAGGGTACTGTGGAGTAGAATGGAGTTATAATTTGTAGATTAAAGTGAAATATGAGAAGGTTCATAATTGATTAGTTTAGAAGGAGGTGTTTGTTTCATTTAAAAAAAAAAACGGTTCACATTTAGAATGAAAAAGGGGAGGCAATGCCCAGGCCAATGGGGCAGGTATAAAAAATCTTCACGCGAGTCCACCTTTTGAAATCAAAAAAGTTGAATTGACAAAATTTACATGAAAATCGAACCCCATACCGCCACGCCAATTAGGTTAACAAATAATTTCCAAATCGGAAACCTGCAACCTTTTTTGAACTACCGTGTAGGTACCCTGTTTACCAAAAAAATGTAAACCCACCACTCACTAATGCAAGGCACTGTAATCTACCGTGGTGTTGTAAAGGTTAATGACCGTCGTTACATCGGCTGGGGGGTAGAATCTGAGCACCGATGGGTTTTCCTTCTATATGTATATATTATTTATCTTTCTAACTGTTGGGTAAGCACGTGGGGTGTAATGGCTTTAGTAAATGTACCGGAGATGATAGGGTGAAGATATTTTTTTGTTGCGAAGTTTTTGGAAGAATATGGTAGCGGTTTCTATTTTTTTTCTGTTTTATATGTGTTTTCTTGCTTATTTATTACTCCGTAGTATTTTACTACAAGCTTCAAGAGGAAATTTTAGTAATTCATCAAGATTGGTAGTGGGTTTGACCATTGTATCCTTCTATCAAGAACAGGCCTTAACATAACGATGATAATTAAAAAGAATAACAATCACGACACGTCTCCAGAAAATTTACAAAAGATTTGACCTTGTACAAAATTGATCACGTTCCGGCTGACGTATACAACCCTTACAAAACCACTGTAGCATTAAAACAATTAGCTCCAAAGATAACTAACCACAATCCACCCTAAACTTTAACCGACCCACCATAGTTCACCATGAAAATAATACGAAACAAAATACCAAAACACTGGTACCTACTAACCCAAACTATTAATACTGCTGACCCTAAATTTTGCAGATAACATACAAGCAGCTTAATCCCGTGTTATCATTAGACACACTCGCTGTTCGATAATGTCCTAATGCCAAGATAACCTGCTTCACCCACAACCTCTATCACATATGCAATAGAGTCGAAACTCACATTTTAGGTGTGTATTCTGTAAGGTGGTATGCTGGTATTGAGGACAGTAGATTGACGGGTTGATCCTCTTTTGTGATAAATATCTATTGTTCTAGTGTCTTTTCTTTGAGGGCTTATTGGTAACGAATCTTGATGAAAGTGTATCATTAACTTTAATTATAGGGTAAAGGGCAGATATAGAGAGATCAATAGAGTTTTTAGATAATGTAATAGAATTGATGATTCCTTTGTAGTGATTTCGTCCGAATATCAGTGCCGTTGGCGTATTGTGACTAATAAAATAAAGTGAATATCGGAAATGGACTTCCAACATTCAACTCTGAAAGCACTAAACTGCATCGATCGTAAATATAATCTAGTGTTAAATATTCAAATACAAACAAATTGTAATCTTTAACACGCTTTTATCTCTAAAAGATAAGAAATAAAAGCATATTTTTAAAAGCTCTTAAATATTGATACGGCCATTCGGATTGCTTCGGATATTGTCGCCTAAGATCGTGACTCGACAAGCACGAAGCGAATATTTATTTCGACAGACCACGAAATGTGACCGAATGCATTTTATGTCATTAACTTTTAACAAGAATTTACGATTGGAAAGGAAGTATTTAAGGGGTTTTGGACACTTTCAATCACGCAATTAAGTCTGAAAAGTTCAAAGCTGTCGAATCTAACTTGATGTTAAATATCATCGATCTATATCTAGTCTTAATGTCTGATTTCCTATCATCCGGAAGATGACAGATTTTTCGTACATAATAATCAACCACTAAAAAACTTATAACAGCGTCAGCGACAAGACTGCCATTTGATCCTACCCTTAAAATTAAGATTTCTTATAAGAGAGACGTGTAACATTTCGGTGTATAATAAAAATATTCTACTCTACTCGTATCATAAAGCCATCCCCTCAGGTCCTTTAATTTCAATATAAAAAAATAAACAAAATACAGTCGACCACTCAGCTCTCTTCAATATTCATTATAAATAACAGTTGAACAGCGATCTATCTTCTGTTGAACGCCGTACTAAATTGTCTTAACACGGACGATCCATTTGTAAAGATTTTGTTGAAAAAAAACGTTATTACTAATGACTTGGAAGTAACAGGAAAAGTGCTCGAACTAGATAGATTTAATATTCTCGAAATAGAAATAATATAACTGTTGGATTTTATTCAAGGTGGAGACTTTTTTGTCTTTAAACTGATTGCCTCCATCACTTTTTTATTATTGGGAGAGTCTTATTTGACTACAATTTCCCCAGAGTACGCTTGCCTAGAAGTAACCTATACACTCTTGACTTAAATATCTACATGTTCTATCTGTCTAGAAACACGAACTCCGAATTCCACTCCTTAGCTGTAAACATAACAAAAGTATTGCCAAAACGATTAAGCTTTTCTGGTATATTCTTCCAACCAATCATCTCATTCTATAGGAAAATCTTCGACTGAATACATATATTCCGATATAGCTATCTTAATATACTTCTTGAACATTTCCACGCCTCCTTGAAAATGGAGTCGCTCGCTCCACTGGCCAACACAACATAAATCTGGCTTCTAGTATCGATTTTTAATGCCACTTGGACTCCTGCCCACCCCATAAAATCACCCTTTTACCATAAAACAGAAACCCATTAACGAAACCATCAAAATTCACTTATAAACTTTCATATAATTCAAAATACTTATTTGAAAATGTACTTTGGTGTATCGTTCTGGAATCCCTTTTCTCTCTTTTCATTCTCTGTCGATGTCAATAATGTTAAGTGTCATCTTGAAGTATTGCCAGACGTATATAATTTTAGTTTTAGATGTCTAGACTAAAATTAAGTGTCGGTTATAAAAAAGATTTTAGTAAACACGGCTGGCTAGGGCTGGGAAACGTCGATGGTTGCTTGGTGTAAAATTATCGATGTTTTAGATTAGTTAATTGCCAAGTTTTATAGATTTCTTCTGCAGCACGATAAACTTTAACTTACAATTATACGTGTGTTAGTATACCCCAATTATACACCACTTATTTTTTACTCCTTATATACGGTGCTGTAAATATATAAAACCACAAACAAAGAATCTAGTAAAAACATACAAATATGAGATAGATACGATAAGTAAAACTCGCAGAAAAACTTTTTAAAAACAGCAGTAGCTTGTACACTATCATAACTTTAGTTTATCATACCGAAAGAAATCCACGAGAAATTGCAGCCCGCTACGAAGTGGGGTTGAAAACATTTTCCTCCGATATATCGAAACGGTAGCAAAAATTGGCACGGAATATATCGTAGTGCATATCTCGATCTCCAAAACCCGTATTTACGTTCGCAGGTAACAGAGGAAAGTTTTAGGGTTCCTTACGAAATTGGAAAAGGACATTTTCGTTTTTGCTTACTATTTGGCTCATAAATGAAGATGGGATTTGGTGTCTCTGCAATACGTGTCTTTCTTTCTGACTACTCAGCATTTTGCATTTCTGTACACACAAGCGAGGCAATTGAACTGTTCAAGTTATCGATACTATTTCTTTATTATTTCCCAATACTAATGCTCAGAAGTAATTTAAGCACATATTTAAGTGACTTAATTTGTATGATTACAAATTGTTTGATAGTCTATTTTGACAGAATTTTAAAAGCAATACATATAATTTACAACTCATATTAACGTATAATTTGAATTAAAACATAATATATTTTTATCACATTCATAAGTATAATTATTATTATTTTGATCTCCAGACTGTCTGCGAGCAAGACACCCACGCAACCAAAGTCATACGGTTCATTTTATTATAATAATGTAATTATTTTAAAAAATATCTGAAATAAAATAAGATTCAGAGGGGCAATTTAAAACCACCTCTAATGTCTCCACCCTACATTTTGACAAGTATTTGAGATTTACTGTCGCTGAGATGATATTGCGTGTTAATTTTATGTAAGAAAATTGGCCTTATGATGAAAAGTAAATATTAAATTATTTGAACAACGAACTGCCTAGTTTTTTCAAGGCTTTTAGAAACCTAAGACGCCAATGAAAAAAAAAATAATTGTATAGTATTTATTACTCTAAATTGTATGTACATATTTTCCACCAGTTAAAAACTTTGGATCGAAAATGACTTTTGTTTTAAATTGTCGACGGAACCACAGTGTAAGTTTTTATTATTTGTTCAATCGAACGTTGCACATCTGTTTGTAGTGTAGGTTTTTTATTAGGCTGTTATTTCTGCAATCGGAGCCGACTGCCCGCCCCGCTTTACATGTTTACACGCTGCGGGGAATTAAAATTTTGTTGCTGCTTTCAATTTGAGTTTTGGTTTTCACAAAATAATGTTAATTGATTTCGTGGTTCGGTAGTTTATTTTGGCATTTAGTTAGAATTTTAATGTTGGCAAGTAGTTTATTTATGTTGTCTTCTTCTTCAGTTACTATGTTATATTTGTTAAAACGAATTTGAAGCGAGATCTGAGAGTAAAGCAAGTATAAATAATTGTGTTTAGGAATAATATGAGGTCCCATTAAAATAGATGGACACACTTTTAGAAATCATTCAGACCACCAAAATAGGGACACTGGTAAAAAAAAAAAAGAAAATCGCATAATATACTTATAAGAAAAAAAATCAGTAAGCATACAAAAATACACTAAAAATTTTGGCAATTTATTATATTAGGTAAAATATAATAACTTTAATCAGTGCTTTTTGCTTGTATATCTTTGGTTAGACGTACGAATGCTGTGTTAAAATTTGTCCATCTATTTTAATGGGACCTTAAATAACTACTTGTGTAATGTTTAGTTCCCAACAGAGATAATACTAAAATTATAAATAGAGCACTAAGTAACAGTTAAAAGCTTTTGCACCAATTCTGCTTTCTGACAGCCTCAAGTAAAACCAACAAAGTGATTAGACCCCTTAAAATACCCACAATTTTCTTCTCAAACTCTCCCAACAATTACTTCAATACGTTTCTCTTAATATCACCACGCTATCGTTCAAAGGAGCAATACAAAAGCATTGTTAAACCACACGTAGCCTTTTCGACGTTGTCTTTAGGCCGATTTCATTTTACAAAGTAACTTTGAAAGGGACACTAGACAGCTGTCGTATTCCGTAATATTCTGGGGACTAGACTGGACGTGGAGCCAACATAGCCAATGTTGGCAAAAGCCATGTGCCAACTTAGCTTTGGGAGAGTGGGGAAGAAACGTTCGCCCTTTTCCAACTACCAATATAAATAACCAATTTTTTATCAATGTGCCCAAGGTCTGGTTAAAATAAATTATAGCACATTTTTCATGTTATCGGTACAAAGGGAAGGTTTCTCCCCCAATTCTTTACCTCTCACAATCTGTTTATACCTACGAAGTTAAATTGGGAGTCTTTCAACGGCAAGTTAATTGAAATTCCAAGAAGATGAAACATGAGGTATTTTGCGAATAAAATTATTCTCGGTATATTATAAATACAAGTTACTTTATTACTTATTTTGTATATTGTAAGTCGCTGTATTTTATTATGAAAGTGTCATTCATTAAACTAGTTATAAATGTTTGCCAAACATTTGCCCAAACTACGTTGGCGGCCAACCCGTCGCAGACACTCAGTGCACTGCTCTTTATTAAATTCTGGGGAGATTGTTTTTCTGACTGGCGTCGTCAAGTTTCAAGAGGGTTGAACTTCGAAACTTTATAGTTAACTTGTTATGATTAATGCTAACTAACTATGAATAGATTAGTTTTGCGAAACGTTTGAGAATCGCCCCTTTTAGCGTGAGTTTGTGCTTAAAGTTTTGCGTGGAAAAATATAAGTTTTTGAGTTGAATTTAGATGGTTTACGGTTGAAAATATTGTGGAAAGTGATGGTGTAGGCAGCTTCTCGTTATTTGCAGTTTGAAACTATAACTTAACGTTATTCAGAAAGTCGTCCTATTCTTTTTTTTTTTACTCAAGTCTGGTCCTGCACAGAGTCTGTAGGTCATTGGTCTACATCCTCTCCGGTCTATCATCTAGTTGAAGGTTTGCTCCACCTACTCTGGTTCTGTCATCTTTATGAGTAAATTATGACGAGCATCAATAAATCCAATTATACTTCAGAACTCAATTCGACCGTCAATCGATCGACCGTTGACACAGCAAACTTTATTGTTTGTTTATTTTTTTCATCAATACTAAAATAAAATGTCGTAAATTTTTTACGATTAACGTCGAAGTGATATCGCAAGGTTGGTTGAACGAACTTCGTTAGTAAATAACCGACGACATAATAACACATGTAAACACCTATAATATATGAATATGCAACACATAGACTTAACATTGGAAATGAACTAGCAAACACACACATTCAATTATTGATAAACTATCAATGTAATTTTTTTTTAACTTGTATTTATTCTGTGCAACGGATTTTATCACTGACACAGTTTGTAAATAAGAATGTTTTAATTAAAACTCGGGGTTATACTATGTGACTTTTGAACATTTGACACTGGTGATAATACGTGAATACAAACTAATACTAATTAATATCAATCACAGCGTTGCAACTTAAAAATACCTTTATTAATATATTCGAAATATTCATCTAAAGTATCCACACCACTACAAAAATACAATTTGAGATTAAAATATTTGTAGCTGATAAAATATTTTAAAGTGTTTCCTTTCGCGTGTTTTCCTTACACTGCCTATCGGTCACGATAACCAGTTATCTAATCACGCCACCTTTCACCTCCGAGTCAGTGGGTTTTATCGTCTCTTCTAACTTACCCTAATGACTGCCATTTCCTTTAATTAAAATTGATTGCTCACCATTCTGCCTAAAATGTTGCAGTTTTGCTTCTTAATCACCCAACGTAACACTGAAAACGGCAACATCTAGACCAACATTACCAACATGAATAGGTCTAAGTAGACTATCAGGAGGCTCAATGATATCATTCTCAGCTAAAACAAGTTCTATAAAACCGATCGAATCAGAATAAATAAAGACCTCATTTTCAATAACGTTAGTGCCATTTGAGACGATCATCTCAAAAAATACATTACATCTTACCAGAGAATACCGAGCTAACCGCAAGACAATTGAGTTACGCATATTACGTCAAAACAGCGTTGGTAACGAAACACCGTCGGGGTAATTGGCTGAAGGATAGCATTCAATCTTGGAGATACCACAAGAATAATAGGCTCGTGTTACTGGCTCGATATCTAATAGTAACAGCCTATTAGAGATCTTGTTCCTGAAGCAGATACCGTGAGTTTAACATTTGTAGGGTTTGTTAGAGATAAGATTGATTTTGAATAGCTTGTGGTTTTAGAATTTTTGGACTTGGTCTTTAGGTTTAGGGAGATTACAAATTGATTTGAAAACGTTATAAATTAATTCCCGTTTCCAATCTAGAGATTTTACTAAATCAACATAGTAAGATTACCAAGAGAAATTAAGTACATTCAGATGTGAACTGATGTAACTTCTAGTCTCTTATATCGGACACTGAACCTCAAATAAAAATCATCCAATTTTACTCAAAATGGACTCAAAAAATCAATCAGCCTTTCTCTAACACACCTAGTACCTAAGAACAGTAAACATCGAAATTAAATTCCAGCCATACATCATTCGCCCCAATTCGTTAGTTGAGAATAAATTGCAAGCGAGGCGTCCGCGGTAGCAAGCCCTCCATAGTCAAATTATTCACTCTCGCAATCCTACTAAAGCCAGCAGTCTCCGCCCAAAGCGGGCTGTTCGTGTAATATTAAATTATAGTGGGCCAAGTAAGACATTTCGAAATAGAAAATTGTTTCCATTCGTTGTTTGTGGACTGTGCTCTTAACTCAGATAAATGTGTTTATGTTGCTGTTGGTTTTGGCTTTAGGTTTTTTGTAAGGACTCTAGAAGTATCGCTTTGCCTGTATTGCTTTCGGATCAAAAGGTCAGGCCTTTTTGGTGGATTGGTTAATTTTCTTGTTTCTTAGAATTGGGACGTCTTAGTTTATCTCAATCTATCCACTGTTGAATTTCTCTTTAACTTTGATTACTTTCTCATTATTAGCTTTATCATTAAATATTACTGCAATCTCTTTATCTTCTTACTTTTGACCTTTACTTCTGTTCTAGTACAAGCTTTTGTAAATGCAAAGCTCTAAATTCTCAGAATTATTTATTGTCCTTTAATACGCAAAGCTCATAACATGAATCTCTCTAAGCTTTAATAAAGCATAGCTGCTTTTTCAACACAAAATACAATTATACCTGTAAACAGAGAATTATCAAAGCCATTCCTAGACAATCTAGCAGCTAATAAGCTTTCAGAGTAAAACAAAAGGGAAAAGTCTACTACTTTGTGCACTACATTTTTAATTCCTGTTATAAAATTCTGTTTGCTCTCGGCTACTTTAATGGCAGGGACACGAGAGATAGACTGCAGCGTCAGCATTATGCATGTCAGAAGTTGTTATTTTGTATTTAGGGTATTAGTTATCGCCATCTTGAAAAAAAAATTGCCTTTTCATCTTTGGCTGAGTGACTTTTACTTCGAAGTACTAATACTGTTAGATTGAGCAGTGTATCTTGTGCAGGTTACTTAAGGTGTAACGCTTCTTGCTCTAAATATAAGTTTTTATTCTAATTTAAACTAATCTAGCCCGTTATGTCACACTGCTGGGCAAAGGCCTCCCTCTCCCTTTTCCACACACATCTGTCCTCTGCCATTGCAGGCTAGTCTTTTCAGTAAGAGTCGAGTTCGTCTCTCCATCTTTGCCTTTGTCTACTGCGATGTTGCCTAGCATTGAAAGGGACCCAATTAGTGGTTCTTTTAGCCCACAGCTCATCTGATATACGATTGATTGGTCCGGCTCAGTCCCACTTAAGATAAGGAACTTTCCGGGTATCATCTATGTTTTTAGTTTTGGCGCGCAGTACCGTGTTCCTTATACGGTCCAAAAACTCCCAGGAAACATGGCTCGTTTTTATTAGTTCTTGTTATAAATGGATTAGTTTTAACGCTTGCACTTATGATAATTGCTTATTTGATATCACGACAGTTTAAAACATTTGAAAAAAAAAATTGAAAGCCTCACATATAGAAAAAAAGCAAGAAACATCATCATTTAAAAGCGGTACTTTTTCAAACACAATAATTCTTTGCAGTCGTACAAGCAAGTACAAGTTGACATCAAACTGTTGCCTGCCTTTTATTTTTCCTATAGGCGGGCGCTCCTTGCCAAGTGTTCCAAGTTGTGGCTGCTTCGCGGCCCGACAACTCAGCCATATCGGCGGGACTTTTAAAACTCGACTCTGATACGTTTAATATAGTGTCTACAACAGGCAAAACTTAAATAATGCCCATAGAAAACTTGTTTCGTGCAAGTTGCGGGCACGCCGCTCCCGACTAACTTTCCTGTTTGCTTTCAACCGTACGTATTTTATTCTTTCCTCTTTTAACTGTGATGCTTTGCATGTCGGTTACCATCGTAGACGGACCGTGTTTTAAGAGCAAACCTTCTGGGACGTTTTCAAATAGAGGCGTATTGCCTTCGAACGTCGGATTGTTCTTTTAACGTGCGGCCCGCGGGGAATCCTTGCCTGTCCATTGTTTACTTGTGAATATTGTAATGCTCGTAAACTCACACGAAAAATAGCCTCCCTAAAAGGCAATAAGCATAAACACAACTCTAGAAAGTTGGTTTGAAAAGAGCTTCGCGATATTCAAAATAGGACGAGGGGGCTTAATGTTATTCATGAATGTTAAAGCGTCGCGTTGTTCCCAAACATCGTTTATATTTGTAAGTTACCAAACAATGACACTAACTTAAACTCTGGATGTAAAGACGGGTGTTATCTTGGTTTGATGGCTCACATAAACAACTGATACGGTTTATTGCTTCGCCGCAATTTCGTATTAAATTTCAAAGTTTTGAAGTCTCCGCTTTAATTAAAAGTGACGGTGTATAACGATATATCACCTCGGGCGAGATACAATCTCAGCTAGTCCAGATTTACTTAAATTTGGAGCTAACGAGATATTTCAGTAGTGTAGTGGGCTAACAAGTATCTGTTAAAGAAAGCCAAACAAATTTATGTCTTGAAGGAGAACGGTGAATAAATGGCTTTAAGCTGAAACACCAACGGGGAAATAAAAGCATAAGCGTGTTTGTTGCTTTAACGCAAAATGAAATGATGTCCAGTGAACGAACGGAAAGAGAATAAATTAAAAGTAAGGACACAACCCAACCATTGTTTTTTTGTACACTTCGTATGTTTTTGCACAAAATCGTAAGCCGCGTTTACGTTTAGAAATGGATATTTCGGGGTTTTTATTTAAACCTATCACGGATGACAGCTCGTATGAAATATGAAAACTTGGACACAGGAAACTGTTTTTCTCTTGACCAAAAATTGTCTGCCGCCGATTTCGTTTTCTGGTTGCAGACGGGCAAAACAGTATGATTCATAAGTATTATCTCTGGTCTAAATTTCATTATTTCAAACAAACGTTTCCGAAGCCAATCATTTTCAAGCTTCATCTGAATCGAAAGAACCGTTCCATCATTTCCAATAACCGTGCCCAAGTGATGCCAAAATTCTCGCCGAAAAAACTCGCAACACCGTCAGGAAACATAACAAATATTTTAGGATCATCCAATTCGTTTCGTGAAACGTTCAATATCTGGAGCACCATACGTACGGATGGACAGGAACGTGATAAATTCGAGGGAATGACACAGTGATCCCCGCTCATATTTCACAATATCCAAGCGACGCTCGCGTTGTTTTAACACGGATAACTTTGTGTACATCCACCACGTTTTATCTTGGCTCTTTGATTTTGTTGAGGCTGACGACCTTTAGTTGCTAGTTAGTTTCGAAACTACATCAAATACAGCTTTTGTTGAAGATCTTGGTACATTAGAAAAGATGTCGTGATCATTATGGACTTGTACTACAATTTCTCTTGGAATTATTACATGTGCGTTTTCTTCGAATTGACCTCTGCCAATTTGAGCACAATAATCCTGGTATTAAAATACAATACAACTACGAGAATTTATGTATAACATCAGTTTAGTAATAACACACATAACTTCCGGCTAGCATAATGCGAAGGTCGTTTCCTATGCTCCTTGAAAACGAATCACATTCAAAACTTATAGTAATCTACTCGTAAAATCCTCACATATTTCAATGGAACACAGTCCTAAGGTCCTCAAAACAAATTGGCTATTCAACTTGATATTTGCCAGAATTCCAACGGACCCCGGGACCCCTTGGGGACAATTTTGACAAATAGTTGGACTAATAAATTTTCATTGAAACCCCCGATAACTTTTGCGTCAGCCGTTGAAATTGGGACATTTCACTGAGTTACACTTTACTTAATTAAGAGTTCAATTAGTCTTGACTTAAGTATGATTATAACTTCTTAAGATGTTGTGAGTTCTCTTTGACTATATCTTAATATATATCAAAAGTCCCGCTTAATTTTGAATGTTTTAATGAAACTCCAAATCCTTTTGGTACACGCTGAGGCTGTGGGAAGTCACATTTAAAATGTTTGCTCCAGTTTCATTAATTACACGACATTTTGGAACTTTCAATAGGTAGACGAACGACATTGACGATAGCGAATACAGCATATTAATATCGATACGCGCGTTTATTTTCGGCTCAAATCATCCAAATCTTGTACGCGTAATCTTTAATAACAATTATCAATTAATCAAATATGCTTCATGCCCTCGATGCGTGCAACATGTCTAAATAAGTTCAAGGTACAATTAAAAATGTTTTGCATAATTAAAACTGTTTACCGGCTAATATATTCATTCGCATGTTCGCGATCATATCATGCGGTGGTGTTATTTTTTCTTGGCAACATTACTCGCCCATTATTAGGAGATTGAATCTCGTAGCGTGCACATGAAGCATTTTTTAGTTCACCTCATTTATACGTTACCTTGACGCAGTAATTAACGCAGTGAATTTCGAATGCAGTTTTAGTATAAACATTTATTTTGTTCGCTGCAAAAAAAATCTGATGTTTTATTTCATCAAATTCTTTTTTTCATTTAGCTGAAGGTTTTTGACCTGTATGTGTTCGTTCATCTTTGAAGCTGCGAATGGAGAATTAAGACAGTATTTCAAGATAGGAATCTTCTAAATGCTGTGAAACTTCAGCCGTGTCATTTAATTAGTTTGATATATTGTTTTCCATTGCAACGTTAATATAATCTGAATGCGCTCTGGAAATTGCAGGCTGCATAATATTATCTGAAATTCAAATCAGATTTTAATTAACGAAATCTGAATGCGCCCGTTGAAACACACATCTTACCTGAATAAGACTGTTACCTGTTTATTCAGATGGCAGACCGAAACGCAGACATTCGGAGTCTAGCATATTTGCGAAGCTAGCGTTTTTGAATATAACCGGTCGCACAACGTGTGTTCTATTTAGTATTTGTCGGTTGCAAATGTAATTTCGTTTTGCTTACCGTATATTTTAGAGTCTATATTTATGAGGGCATTCAGGTTGTGTTGCACCTGCTGGATATCTTGGATGATAAAAAATAATAGGTACCTGAGTTCCGAACAGTTTTCGATCACACTCAGAATTGCCAACGGCTATCGTCTGTTGACGCCCCTCGCTACCTCTACATATACTCACAAACCTTTTTTTACAACCTAAGTTATTCCAAAAGCTTCATAGTTTTTTCCTTAGTTGATGGATCTACCGAAGGGCATTAAAATTCTAAAGCCTATTGCTAAAACTTTTATAGTTCAAAAAATAACTAAAGCAACAAACTCAATTAAAACATCAATTGAAAGTCAAAGTATCTGCTCGAACTTTAATCCCGGATCATAAAGTATGCAATTCGTTGGCAAGTAACTTTATTAAAGTTCCATATTAAGAGGTGCAGCGGTTTCGTTGGGACTTCGAGTTTTTACTTCGGCAACTTGAAACATTGACAGGGTGGATTTACGAGAGTTCCCGCTTTTCAACGATAACCGAGATGAGCTGCGGAATTCCTTGTAAATATTTTGTTGCTTCTTGTTTTTATGGCGCAGTGTTAGAAGGCTTTTGTAATGGAATATTCGAGAAAGTTGAGATAGTATGGATGGAGGGCGGAGAAACTCGTGTTGTTGGTTGTGTGCCTTGCTGAAAAAATTCTAACTATGATTACACAAATTGATGTAACATCTTTTCAGGTATTGTGCGTGGCCATAGCCTTACTAATCACTATATCATAATTTGAAAGCACACTTAGCAACAAAAACTTAGTGGTCCTTGATAGTAAATAATTTCATTCGCTTGGCACCGCATACATAAGTAGTCCAAACGCTTTTTATAGACGTCTAAACATAGCCAATGTATAATTAGTTGATAAAAGACCTAGCATTAAGCTATGTTATGCAATTAAGTCTAAATATTTTTTGGTTATTCGAGAATTTCGCGATGTTGAAAGGAATTTTGAATACTTAAAAAACAGAACAGTTTTATGAAGAAGATATAATAAAGGAATTCAAAGTATCTGAAAATTTAAACCTTTTTGATTGCAGTTTTTATTTTTATTAAGGAGATATTTTTCTTAGATAAACTTAAACGATAGAAAGTACTATGATAACAGATAACGCTTCAAGATACTCAACAACAGCCCTTTAAACACCAACTTCTTAATATGAACAACTAAATAGACTTTTACTATCAAAGCTCACATCACGTCTGTCGAATTATTTTTCTCTCTCTTCTGTCATAACCTCTTCACGAATCATGCTTTCTTTAAACGCTCACGAAAAACCTATTCCATCGTACTCTGGTCGAATTTATCTCATTTTATTGGCAACCGTTGTGGTTTAATGGTCTCCGTGACATTTCACATCATCGTCATTTGTCACGTTTATCTCAATCTTATCGCGTTGCGTTTGAACAGCGTGAAGTCTGTGCGTAGCCTTAACCGTGCGTGAAAACCGTGCCAGAGTTTTGTAGGGGTTTTAAGAGTATGTATTGTGTTCGTTTGTAACTTGGTTTTGCTTGGAACAGTTATTTTGTGAAGTGAGGTTATCTTACCTTGATTTCTTCTCTGAAAAGCATATACGCTATTTCATCTGCGTTAAAGGCATTGCTGCAGTGGCAGATTTATTACGAATGATCTTTTAAACTCAATCAATCTGATAATTCCATGCTAACCCCAGCAGAACTGAAATCATGATAATGTAGTTAGATTGCATCAAAGCTTCTAACATTATTCTAAGTTGTATTGTGTTCATTTCCAAACCATATTCAGTTTCTTTAAGCTTGGTAACATTTTCTGAACAAAAATGTGTAATTACACCAGTAGGTAAGTCAAAAGTTAAGCAACGTTTGTCACAAGAAACTTTCATTTGATTGTAATTAACAAAGTTTGCTCATACGACTCTCGTCTGTTGTTAAGTTTCTAGATTTATTGTCTAATGTCACTTTAGTTGTTTTAATAAGATTCTGGATGGTTAAGTTCTGGTTAAATCATGTTTTCGAGAAGGTCATGCTTTGACTGCGGTTAATAGGTACATAAAATTCAAGTGACTTTGTAATAATATATCCAATGGTCAATGAATCATGTAGTGACTAAATATTATTTGTAACTCCTCTGCTACAACTTGTGGTTTCATTACCATCCTCTGGCTGGTTAAATTAAAGGAAAAACAAGTTCATTAACAGCATTTTCCTGATCTCTTATTAAGGAGAAACTTAAAGTAATAAACAGCCTGCTAAATATTATCTATTTCGCACACAGATTAAACACGAATGGTAAAACTCGTAGACTCGTCATTTGCTACTTATAACTTTGCTGAAGAACAAGTATTTACCAAGAGTGTAGATGTTACAAAGTCGCAGGTTTATGAGGTAGAAAATTTCAACTCTTTTTCCTATACCAGCTATGGTCATAACTGCATTTATTACGCATGCAGTTACTGAAAGTGCTGTACAGGTATGAGACTGAGTTTTATTGTATGACATTAAGGACTTTAATGTCTTTGTGGAAGATAGGTATAAAATGCCTTTTGGTTGTTTTGTAACAGTAGGATTATAAGTTGCGTGGTTGGGACTATAAAGGGCCTTTTAAGATGTAAACACTGTCAATGACTTCACTGTTGTAAAAAAAATACGTGTAACATTCTCGAATTAGGTAAGGTCTTGACATACAAAGATATCGACATAGAAGCACATTGACAAGAATACCAACTTCTTTAAATTCTTAAAACATACGTAATAGAACATCCGTACCTCAATCAAACACACTAAAAACAACAACAAACCCCGTCTTATATTTCCTAAAACCTCATTTCTGAAGGTCATTGCCCTGTCTCCATTTTCAGCGTAGTCTCCCTTATAAGTTGAAGCCTAAAGTGCATGAAAGTTGGTAAGCGTCGAGGTGTTATTCCAAAGAAGATGCTCGCATACGTTAAAGCAAACAGCAAGTTTGAATGCACTTCACTCCATGTTGTTTTTAGCGACCACGAATTTTCCCCATCTTTGTGAAACTTAACTATGAAATACTGAGATATGAGAGATGTTTTTTTTTAGTATAATTCTAACGATTATTTTTTCTATTGGTTGGTCTTATAATCGAAGATTCACCAAAACTTTAAGGTTGAAAAACATTTTGTCATAACCCAAAAAAGGGGCTATAGTCACCTTGTCTCTGAAACAGAAAAAGAACGAAATTAAATAACCTTACAATTTTTAGTTCAACCCCAAGCGTTCAAAACCATACAAAAGATTTTCCAAACATTTCTGAATTCTGAAATCAACCCCATCCCCTGTTAAGTCCCTTTAAAATCCAATCACATTCCTCGAAACCCGAACCCCTTGCCATCGTAACTCCTCAGCACAGAACAGGCGACATTAGTTTAGAACCGCATCCAGTTGTAAATGATATCGCAAATTGCATTAACACAGTTTACTTTGCATTCATATCGCGAGCAGATTTAAATTTCACAGCTGTTCTTGTCTTATAAGTCTTGTTGTTTTATAACTTCGCATTTCCTCTGAGAAGGTGACACAGAAGTTTAAATGTTTCTTTTTCTTGTGTTTGTTTATAATTTGAATACCTGAGTTAGGTTTCTGTATGAGATTTCTAAAGTTTGTTTTGTTCATCTTTAAGATTCGGATTTTGGTTATGATTATTTTGATCATCAACCTTATCAATCATGTATTGTTAGAGTCATCAATATAAAAATGCAATTCTACTGGTTTAAAATGTATACCGTTCTTATAACAATTTATAAAATATAACAGCAAGTTCATCAGCTAAATCAATCTCAGTCTAGTCTTTAATTTAAACCACAGTTAACACTTTTCCGACTTCTCCTCTCCCATCATTATCTTCCAATTGTCCCCAACTTTCAGGACTAAAACCAACTGATACATTCCCTTCTCATCTTCGAAGTCTAGACCAAAGCAAATTGCATTACAACTGTTTTATTTTACATTCATTTCATTCACGGAGTCCGGATGATTTAAGTTTTACTTGTTCAAGTCTGGTCTCGTTTGTTAGGGTCGGTGTTTGTTTCCGGATGACACCTGTATAAATTCTACTGGTGTTTTGTTGTAGTTGAAAAGATTTCTGTCGTTTCTTGTTTAAGAGAAAGCTGCTTTCAGATTGAAGTTCCTTGGATTCCTCATGCTCATAATATATTTTAAATTAAACATTACATTTCTTGTTTTTAAGACACACTTTTCATGAAAATATAGCCTTAAATATTATCAAATTTTTGTGACCCTCTAACGTGTAGGAAAATAATCCTTACTCACAATCTACAGAAGATTTTCTTCTCATCTAAGCTGTAAAATAAATCAGCTGATAGCACTACCCTCATAGTCTCGCATTAACGACTGTCCTAACCTTCATTTGTGTGAATATTACTCCTACCTATATCATACAAAAATGGTTATTAAAGTGATAACTTACGGGAGGGAAGAGGCTTATATCTCTGATACGAGAATATGAGAGGTCTTATATTTTTACGAGCGATTTTAATGAGGATGTAGTCTGTCGTTTACTTATATTGTCGTCTGTGGTTTTCGGAGGATTGGTCCGTTGCCCTATACTTGGGTCTTGTAAAACAAATGACGGATAATATCATCACCCAACTAATTGGTTACAATCGTGGCTTTTTTTACTTTTAATCATAGCGATAATTGAAACTGCATGGACAGCAGCGCATGTTCCTTTCTTAGTTTGATTTTCTTTGTTTAGCTCCATATACATATGTAGGTCTGTTTTTTAGTTTACTGAGCATTTTTACTTTTTATAGTATATGTATCGCAAATCCGGATAAGTCATCATTTCCCCCTTACCTAGATGGATGTCCGATATTACAGTGATTATTTATATTTTATATGTGCTTACAAATAATTCCATGCCCGTATATCGGTACTTTAAGGTCACCTTGGATTGTCGAACTCGTCAAAACTTGATAATGATTTATATGACGGAAGATTCCAGTGTATTATGCATATGCATTGTTCTGTAACTGTCAGTCAGCCATGTATTGGTTTTTAAAATATTATTATGACCTTAGTCTGATACATACAGACGTAAAGTTGTTCTTGTTAGGGTGCTAAAATGTGGATTTTGGAATATTAAATTATACATTGAGAAAATTGCAACATGCACTATTCATAAATTTCAAAGAATTTTCAAAGAACATTTAAATTTAAAACTATTAATTTCCAAACTGGTACTGTCCTAGTGCTTTAAGCAGTGGCCTTATAATCAAACACAACCTTATATTAACGACACATAATTTATATCACATAAACAGAACGACTGTTCCAACGAGCCTATTTGGCCGTAAGGTCATTCATAGCCTCAGTTTTGATCTACGCAAGTCAATGCAAGATTCAATAAACATTACGTGGTGGAACATAAAAAGCGTTCTATTGACATTCGGTGAACGTTCCCGAGTAAAACGTGATGCGAGCACTAATGACTTACAGATGACAAACAGATGTACGTAATTACGCATGTTTTATGCCTATGTACTGTGTAACGCTTGGAGTAACGTGAGCAGCGTTAAATGTTTCGTTTTTTGTTCCCCTGATTGCAGAAACTCATTATTTTTATTCACTTAATGATCTAATAGGCTGGCCCGACTTAAATGGGACTTGGCAGGATATGTCTGCCGCATATCGAAAAGGCCTAAAAGCAGTGGGCGCGTTAAACACAAGATTGGTGCTCTGAAATAGTGGCTAAGTAGGGCCCGTGGTTGCCCGCAAACGAGATGGCGGGACGACCTGTATATCTTCCTTAAGATTTGGAAGGAAGAGACGCAAAATTGTAAGTGTTGGAAGGAATGGAGAGAGGCCTTTTCTTTGCCCAGCAGTGGGACAGTACGGGTTAGGAATAATTATAATTATACCTTTGACAGCATTATGCTGTTTCATAGGAAAAGTTTCACAGCCCAGTCAATTGTGGTTTATGATAATGTGATAATGTAACCCATTAACAAGCTGCTCGCGAATGAATATATTAAATAAACGTTTTATTACTATGCAGTAATTTCTATGGCAATAAAATAATTATTCAATTGCAATCCTAGATCGTTAATGTGGGACATAACTCTATATAATCCGTGATTATGTTAAACAATTCGATTGAATGCACACTAATGTAGTTACAGAACTAATATTTGCTTGTCATTTGCCCCAAAGGATTGTAGTCTGATTCCAGAAACACATGCAAACAGTAACGATATTTGACAGGCTAATCTAAAATCACGGTACGTCTTGAACCTATTCGGAAACTTAGGTACAATACCGACCTAATGTAATCGAACTGTCGTATCTGCGTCGACTTCATAGTCTATGGCAGCTTTTAAAGCCAACAAGCATTCGTCCGCTCTACAGAATACATTATACTCAGGAAATCACGACCCATACTAGGATCAATTTATCTTCCAAAATCATAAATTTTGTACGTAATGATATTTCGCATCCGCCATTTTGGTGTTTAAATAATATTTGTTACTTGAGGGGTGGGCTAAATTCAAGGTCGAAGTTTCGATAACTGGTAGTTTTTTTAATGGGACATTTTGAACTATTTTTTTCTGTATCGGATCGGAAGTAATAATCATAAATAAGACATTATTGGCACAATGCACTAAATAATAGTTCGGATATTTTATTGGAATATTTTATCGGCGTCCCAACGGAAAACATAACCGTGTGAAAGCTTTGATAATATTTTTTATCAAAATGACGACACAATTATCAGAATTATGATGATAATTATCTGAGAGAATTAAAACAATCCGAAATTTTATGACGGTTATCTACAAAATAATATCCCTTTCTATATACACTTTCACATTACAAAAGTACCTAATAACAATATTTTTTTATTATCAGGAACGCACCCTGTAAACGGAAAGCTTTTAAAATTATCTTTATTTTCTTACCATTAAACTATAAACTTAGAACTGTCCCAGTTGATACTAGGTCAAATTAGAAACGGGCTTCAAACAGGAATCGAACCCGAACATGACAATTATCAATTATTAACCACTTAGCCGTTGTGAAACTTTATCATAAATAAACTGGTTCTTAAGAGGCTTTCGTTTACGACTTTCAGATGGAGGGCTAAATGTATAACCGTTTATTTATGTACGATATTAGTCTATAAAAATAGTCCCTTTGAAAAGCATTGTTTTCTTAATTCTTATTCTACCAGTTTAAAAAAAAAACTAACACATGAAATACTCTTAATAATTATGCACGCCGATAAGTTCTAGAAAAGATTAAAGAAGAAAACAATTCATAGGACGTTACAGTGGACGGCCTTATTGCTAAAACAGATCTTAAAAAGTCAACCTTCGGATGAATTTAATAGAAAGAAGGAGATAAACTTAGCTCAATAATAAAACAAAATACACACTAATAAACAAAAACAAAACATCCCAACTCATGTAGTATACAGCCCGAAGCGTTTGTAAGGCATTAATAATATCTTATATTACCTACATTTTTTTCTACTCTACTTAGTGCCCCAGGCGCCATTCTACCTGTAATAAAGCTGTCGGGCCATTAAACTAGCGATATCAAAGGGCTCCATCGAAAAAATCATTTAACACGAAATTATTCTGTCCTTCCGTATTTAATTTGGTGTAGAGAATAAGCGGTAGCGACATGAAAGATAAACTACAGATAGTACCCGAATGTGTATTCGTTTATTTGATGTTAATGAATTTTTGACATGTGTCAATGTGACAAAAGTCAAAGTCAAAGTCAAAATGTTTATTTCAATTAGGCCATTAAACGGCACTTTTGAATGCCGTTTTTGACAGTGACATTTCCCAATTAAACATCAACCAACTTTATTGTAAAGACTAACTTAGGAAATAAAATCTTAGGCCTTTAGAAAAAGCATTTTCTAAAGGCCTAAGATTTTATTTCCTAAGTGTATAATGTTCCATAGTCATAATAAAAATGGTTTTAAAAAGTTCGTCATTAAAAACTAGTTGTAAAAATAATTGTTTAGATTTTGTTTTCAAACAGTAGCTCGCTTATTATTTACACCAAAAATAATTACAGCCATTACTAAACAAGTAGAAGATGTATAAATTACATTTGCGCCTGTGGGCGAGTTTCGTAGTTCAATCGTAACACACAAACCAACAAGGTCGAGCAGCGTGTTTAATAGTAAAAAAATTATAACTATCATAGTTATAATCATTTAATACCGGTCCCATTATACTAAGGAGATATGGTTTGTAACGTCAGAAAAAATAGCTTTTCGCATAATTGTACGAAAGAAAAAAAGAGGAAATTGACTCAATTAATATTAAGAAAGAAAACAAAAAAATATCTTATAACGGCTATCTATTTATTTTAAAAGCTTATTTTCGTATAATTCAACTAATCTCGCATAAAATGCTTGTTTCTCTAACTGTACCTCAGTCCAATCACGTCCAGAGATAATCACTCGGATTATGTTTTTACAAGCAAAGCAAATACCTAATTGTTTACTGTAACATAAGGATCGTGGAACAGATTGTCTTGTTATATCAAGTTCTTGGTAAATGATGGACAAAAATTTATGAATCATTGTACTTTTTAAGAGTAAGAATGTCTTCCTTTCATTTTCTAAACTTTGATAAAAGAGGATATATCGATGAAGGCACTGTTGGGCGGCTTTCAGTCTACCGGGGTGGAACTCATTATTGTTATTACTAGCCCGTACTGTCCCACTGCTGGGCAAAGGCCTCCCCTCATTCCGTCCGATGCTCATGCAGTGGTGCCTCTTCCTTCCAATTCGTAAGGAAGACATCCAGCTCGTCTCGCCATCTCCTTCACGGCCTGCCGCGGCCTCGTCTCGCTGTTTCAGGCTCCAATTTAACGGGCCCACAGCACAGACATGTCTTGCCCAGTCCTATTTAAGTTGGGCAGCCTCTTGTGCCACAGCGACGATTTCCGTTTTGGGTGGAGCTCAATACAATATTTATCATGGGGCGACTTCCCATCCGACCTCCACAACCCAACAACTGGGTGAAACATAAACCGTAATCCCAATCTATAAAAATGGTAAGCATATCGGCAAAAAAAAACAGTATTTTTTTCCAAACTTTATTGACACTTAGCCCACAGTGCACAGTTACTAAGCATGACATATTAGTATCACAATACAAAATGCGCAGTGTTATTGTAACGACAGCTACAATTTGTTATTTTGACCTGTTTGACGTGACTCGAAGTCATTCCGTCGTTATTCAACTTTTTGCTTCGTTTTTTACGTTTTTCAAACTATATTTTTAGTTCGCCTATTAAAACTAGGTATTGTCTAGTTTCAAGGTGATCCGGGATTATAATAAATAACAGCTGCTTGTTATTTTGTGAGCCAGCTGATGTGGACTGGTTTACGATCGTAAGTGACGGGTAATCATCGGTTAGGGCTTGAAATGACGATCAAGGAGGCGGCTAATCGTGCAATTGCCCGTCCTGTGAAGACGAGATGTCAGTAAGTGAAGTCGATTTTGAACGTGACTGCATATATGTAGCTATAGAGATATAAATAAAAATAGGCCACATTGCGAGTTTTTAAATGCACACGATCGCATTTACGTAAACGTTCACTTTTGTGTATAGAAAAATAAAAAGTTTTCCGTTAGTGTCACCAGACGGCGCTTATTCCACAAATTAAGGTTTACGTTAACGCGATGGAGTACATTTTAAAAGTCTCACTAAGGCCTCTGAAGTTTAAAGCAACGTTTAACTATGTGTCCATCCGTCTTTAAAATGTTTTCATAATAAATTACGTTGCTCTCGAATTAAAGTATTCAACGAATACAATTTAAAAGCTCATATCACTTGAAGTGGTATCATAACTAAAGGTACTTAAGTGTAATCAAACAGTTTCAATTGAAGGTCTGAATTGACCAAATCATATCTATATTGCGCAATAGTAGCAGAGAATAATGATACGAAATAACGCTCCCAAAACATTTTGCCGTACCACCTATCCATCAAGTTTCGTAAGAATTCTTTTATATTACAGTATTGTGTTAGATCAATCTGTGTTCTGCATTGTTCGCCTAACGTTTGACTTTTACTCAAGGTTAAGCAAAGGTTAACTGTATAAAATGCCACGGCATCGGTTTATGACATTTTAAAATGTAAAATGATATGAAGGATAAAATTGTATTCGAAACTATTGCATCTTGTAACTCGGTTTGTACCTACACAGTAGCTTACTCACCTTTTTACTGGTAAATTGTCAAAATAAAATAGTCCTCAAGACATGAACGCGAAAATCTAGCTTCGCTTTTTATCACTAATACGTTTAACAATTGGTTTGAAACTAAAAATATCATCACTTTACACGAGGCATCTTAAAATAACTCAAAACATTTACATATAAATGGGTGTAGAATTTCAATCCGTGTCCAACATTGGAGCCTTAGAACTAGCGGTTTTTTAAAACTCTTCGGTCTATCATAGAACATTCTAAATTCTGTAATGGTACTGACCAGAAATCTTAAAGTACATTGTAAAAAGTAACGGAATATAGTATTTATTATGCTTTACTTAAGGCCTTCAATAGCTTCAAGTACAATCTTGATCTAGAATCCCTACTTTATCTACAACACCCGGAAAGCCAACACTCAAAAAATCACGCCACACACATATGTACATACATCATCTTCTGACATATCGCGTGTTTCGTAGCCCCACTTTAAAAACCGTGAATTTATTGTTTAAATATAAAAAACCCTACGTGATGTACGGATCAACCTTGGCCTACAAATGCATGCATACTGAGAACAATGTAAAAAATGCTTCTTTTTATAACAATGTAATTCTGCATATACATTAAATTATAAAAAAAAAAAAAACAAAAAAAAAAACGTTGAAACTGTAACAAAAATTTTACATAAGAAACCAAATACACTGTACTAAATACAACAAGAAACTCAAAGCATTGTAAAGCCCTACTTATCTCCTAATTTAAATTTTATTTGTGAAAAAATCAACGCAATTATTTTAAGTACACTGCGAAGTGAACAAGCAGCGTTGATTTTTATTTTGCCAGTGCATTAGTATAAAATTTTCAAACAAAAAAATGGTCTCAAAACAAATGACAACCAGGACAGACATTTATCGCTTATTTAGCCACAGAACGCTAAAAACATAATTCATTGTTATTGACACAAGTCGAAATCAAATCACGTACAAATTTACCACCTTTATATTTATCTGTATACCCTTTGTTAAGGACATTTTTTATCTTAGTCAAATGTATCGTTATTTCAGCCCTTTTAAAGTTACATGAAGTGTAAGATCAGATTTGATGGGTATTTTTGTTTCCATTGTATTGTCAAAAAGGTGATTTGTTCTGGCTGTCAGGTCGAGTGTGATTGTGTAGTAATTCAAAGTTGTCTGGCTTTCTGACATTGTCTGATTCGATCTTAGGTTGAATCTATCAGTTTTATTTGTATATACGTAAGACATACACAGTCGGATCAATCATGAAGTGAGTACTAGAGGTCTGTAGTGAACTGTTTCTTATATACCTATTGAAAACCTTGTTTATAAAATAATTTTGGTTGTCAAACACACACGAGATGAATGTCAAATTGACATCTTGTTTGTCTGCCTATCTCAAGTTTATACAAAAATATTCTTCTTAGTTTTTTGTAGTAAATCTTATTTATGTTTATTCAAATGATCTATCCATTTATGTATTTGTGTAAAAGCTTAACTTTATGCACACTTACTCTGTTATTTATGACTAAAGCTTAAAGATTGCGATCTTTTTCTTTCAAACCACTTTCTTGGATTTAATAAGAGGTCTATTTATTTGCGTTTTCTTGGTAACATCATAATATTCTAGTGTTTTTTTTGAAATTTTATGTTCCAAAGTCAATTTTACGACATGAATATTATGCCAAAATGTTCCACGATTTTCCCAAATGCTCCACGATTTTCCCAAAGTCACACAGTGTTACCAACTTACGTAGGCTGCCAGACAAAAAATTATAATTTATTGATCATTCATCAAGTAAGTAAGCATTGTAGAACAAGACAATAATAATCGTCCGTACTTGGTCATGCTAAATTAGTAGACAAACATATGTATATGGTCGCCTGCCTATTTGTATAGTATTTGAATACGTTACGACGCTAAGAGTGGGTCACAGATGCGTCAGTGTTTTAGTTAAATTTGTTAAAAATATATAACTAGCTTTTGCCCGGGACTTCGTACGCGCACATCCCGTTTCTTCTCGTTCCCGTAGGAATTTCGGGAAATCCTCTCTTAGTGCTCCCCTACACTCCCCAAGGAAACTACATTTTAATTTCAGCTTTCTACGACCGCTATACGTTGTCTGTCAGTCACTCAGTTAAGGAAAATCTTTTTATATATGAGCCATTTTCCTTAATTTAGGTATAAAATAAATAATACGAATAAATGAATGGTGTCTCTGTTTTGTGACACAGTGAACCTATCATTGAAATTTTAAATAACCTAATCATCTAGAAATCTCATATACGATACCTAGGTGAATGAAAGACTTAAAATCCCTACAAACTCCATGGCGCAGAAACATTACACAGTGTAAAGAAAAAGGTTCATAATATACAGTCACAAAAAATTGACACAAAATATACCGTGCCACATATACCAAACACTCACCAAAGTAGCACATCTACATACATTTGAGACATGTAGCTTTATAGGTTGAAGTTTGTTCAAAATTCACGTCATGTACACTTATGAATAGACGATTATTGCGAAAAGTGGGTCAGAAAGGCTAGTTTTTGAAAAGGTCGGTTTTGACCGGCCATTGGTCTAAGTAGGGACTTTTAGGGACTAATAAACAGATGTTAATATCTTAAAAGTCATGTTCTCAGAAACAGCCCTAAAAGTATACATTTCAAAGCTCACATTCCCTTAATCAAATAACCTTGAACAACCTTTTAATTCCATAAAATGAACATAACAGAATCTTACAGGAAATGATTTCCTGATTGCTAACTTTGTAAATTGATACAGTGTAGCAAATCAATTTTACTTATAAGTACCGAACGCGGAACAGCCCGCGTGTCTGTTTAATAGTCTATGGCTGCATACCATTTTAAAAGTCATTACTTTGTACCCTTGTATCTTTAATGGGTAGGCAGAGTTTAGGAATAGAAGGATAACTTTGAAGGAGTAACTATTGATCCAAGATGCATTGGCAATAGTTAATGACAAAAAGTAAACAAAATATTATAATTCTGTAAAGTTGCAATAAGTATTAATGTTTGGATCGAGTCATCCAGCCCCAACAGGGTTTTAAAAATGATTGCTGACAGAGTGGACTGTCCGGATGTGGTTCACTGCTGTCAGTTACTTGTGTCACCGTATCGTGTTGTTTACTGTGTTATTAGTTAGTTACTCTTAGCTCGAAATATTTTTTTTACATTTAATTGAATTAATATACTGTAATATGGTTTCATAAAGATTCAAAAATACATTGAATTTTCTTATTCAATTTTAAATAGGCTTTATTTCAAATCACAATAACAAAGTGTCCCTAGGGCTCTTGTTTTTTAAAGAAGCAAAATAATAAGCAGACGCAAAGGGCTCAGATTTTGATTAAAATCTTACTAGATTTCGAATAGTGCTTCAAATATCACTAGTTAAAAGAGTCACTTGAAAGTCTTGAATTGTGTGTCCCCAGTGGGATGAAAGCATTGGGTTGTAGACAAAATATTTTATTCATTATAATCACGGTCTAAGATACTGAATAAGTCGTTGGAATACATTTTACGACTTTGGTTTTCGTTTTAGATTTTTCAATATTAAAATAGACTATTTTAAGAATAAAAAATGGCCTTTCAAAGTGTAGGCACTTTAGATTTTTTACGATTTTGCTGCATATGAAATTAAAAAACGAATTTACGATGGTCACTAAGCCTAAAAATATAAAAATAAAGCCGAAAATTCTTTTATACGGCGCTAAATCCGGCAGTATAAAATAGTGTCGGCATAAAGTAAATAAAATGCATCCCTGTTGCGTTGGGCGACAATCCTTCACTTATACGCAATTTATATTCGCCTCCTAGAGCCGGCATAATCCTGTCTTTTCTCTGGTGCCTGTTTTACATATATCGAGTCAACGCCGCCACTCTACGGGTACATTTAAATTTAAAACCTATATTCTGATACAATTTTTCCCAGATTTTACAGATTAAAAGATGAAAATATTTTGATTCTTTTTTTGGCATTAACAACATTGAATTTATATTCGAACTCAATATTTCCTTCTGTTGTGGTAAAATAATATGTTTAACAATTCAAAAAACCAAATTATAATGTTAAATTCCATTATTAATTAAGCCTTCCCCTTTATTCTGAAAATGATTTATTTTAAGCAACCTCACTTTTTCAGAATAATTTGAATTGCTAATGAATTAATCTTAATATTTTAATCAACAATGTACACTTCCTAATCGCAATTTAAACCAACAGTACCTACACGAAAAAAGTTATATTGTGAAAAGAAAATATTGTCTGAAAAAGTATCATAATTCAAAGACAAAACATCTAGAAAATGCCTAGTACCTACTAAGCTCTATTGTAAATAACATCCAACACGGATGACAAAAAACACACAACTCATTTAATCTCCGAAAAACACCGAGAAACAGAAATCGCCTGTTCAATAACCAAATAAAAAAATAAATCAAAAATTATTATGAACAGAAATTCCTCGCGAAATAAAATCAAACTTAATAACTTTCAATATGGCGCCAAATTCCAATCTGTATTCCTCGAACCAGTCAAATTGCTTCAGTAATAGGGGCCGATTTTAATAAAAAAGGAACTTTCATTTTGACTATTATCCACAAACAAAGTGCGGACATCATCTGGGCCCCTCTCGACAATGGGGGCCCATAATGGGGCCTTCTTTGTTCCGTGTTAAAAGCCCCAAAAGTGTCGAACATCTTCTTCATTAATAATTCCCGGGAGTTCGGCTTTGTGCCCACAGTCGAAGACACCGATGTAATCTCTTAACATGAGACCATCTTATTGATTGTTTTAATTAAGTGCATTTACTAATCATTTAATGAGTCACTGTTATGCAGTTTATATCATAATAACATTTAAAACAAGTAGCGTTACTGGAAATACAATATCAAACACATTCATTATCACGGACACTGAGTTAATCTCTACAAACAAGTTTTGATGTATTAAATTAGCGTTGAAACTAATTAAGGAAGAATCGTACATTACATGAAATGAATTAACCAAATTATATTATTAATAATAGGCCGCTAATCACTTTTATTCCTATTAATTTTCATATTTACCTATTACAATTGTTATATAAATACAAATGAACGCGTCGTTAAAACAAATAGATCAATAAAATTGAGTATTATACTAGAACAAACTTCATATGGTATAAACAGCTTACATACGAGGATCGGCCATTAATTTTGGCATTTCAAAAGCCATTTAGCTGGAGAAAATGCCAATACGGCTTTAACGCTAAACAAATGCCAGTTTTCACCTAAAATAGATACAACTTTACGTATATAGAAGTATTTAAATATTGTAAGCATTATCTAAAGTAGCTTTTATCTGATTGGCCATTAATTCCTTTTAAGCTTACGCTTGATGGTAGAAAGACGATCGGCATTGATAGTTTTGTTGTCTTAGTGACAGTATAAGTGGTAGTTTTTGCATAATAGTCTTGAAACTGAAGAGGGTGCTTTGGACTAAATAGAATTGACAATAAGTACGTCATTGTAGTACACTTTAATAGTGTTGTTTTAAATTAAATACATTAAGTTCTTTACGCGTCTTCACGCATTTATGTTACAAGAAGGTTTGACTATAGATATATGTATAATATTGATTTAAAAGATTTACTACTTCGAAAATATGAGCTATTTATAAGCCATATCAATTTAATCCGATGACTATTTATTTTTATCGATCAAGCGATTTAACCCAGTTTCCATACACTCTAAATTCAACCTAATCTCAAGAATCATAAGCTTCAAACCACATTAAGACACATCACAGTGTTACACTATCAAAAAGTCGTAAAAAGAACCGGTTGTATTTAAATAAATTCGTTTCCTCAAAGGAAGTCATTATTAATCATCTTCAAAACTTTATCCGAGTCGACCTTGTGAGTCGAAGGCTCGCGAAAATTCCGGAATTACATAAAGTGACTAGGAAGGTAGTTAACCTTGGTGAGACCGATACAGGGTGTAACATTAGTTTAGTTTGTACAGTTAGGGACAGATTTGGGATGACACTTTTCACCCGTATGCTCAAAGGTATGGTTAACTGGCTTTGTCTGTGATGGTACTTATGTTCGTTTTGAATTTTAGGTATGTACAGTGTACGTACTCTCGCTTTATTCTATGTGGCGCAGAACTTATGTTTTTATTTAGAAAAGAAAGAAAAAGAGTTTATTTGTGCCAAGCGTGACGCATTCCAAAAACCAAATTTCATTTATTTTAAAGTGTTAATAAATTTTAAATATCATTTAGAAAAATAATATTTTGAAATAATTTAGTATTGCATTTGGTCTGACAAACTAGAGTCAATATCAAATGACAAAATTCATAAAACTGTAAATTACCTAAACAGACAAGTTGAACTTAAACAAGAGAAAGGATAATAGTGACTCTACGTCTAAAAATAACATAAAACAGAATGTACTTCTAAGCTAAGGTCACCTAAACTCTTGATTAGTGAGACATTGATATATAGAGCTGCGGTAGAGCAATCTCTAGCTATCCAGGAAACTAACCGGCTGCCCTTGTAGAGTCGGCTGTACGAGTGTACGCGCTTACAATAATAAGCGACTCATAAATATATGGTGTTGCCAGCTGATACAGGATGTTCCGTATAGTAACGTGATATAAAACTTATGAGTACGTAAGTAGATAATATAAACAAATATCTGACATACGTATGTCTGAATTATGTATTCTGAAGCTATATGAAAAAAATATTGAAGCTAATTAAAAAAAAAATCACACATAGTATATTTAATATTATTATATCCTACTTCAAAGAAGACATGATTTTATTTCATACAGAAAACCTCTCCCTGCCCAATCTGTGCCAACGGTATTCAACGAAATGATACTGTTTAAAAAACAAGACAATGATTTTCCTATTTTTCTATAAAGAAACATTGGAAACTTAATACTTAACAACACCGTCCGCATCTATTGAGTATCTACTATCTCATTTAGAGACTATAGCAATACTCATACCATAAAAGGAAGGCTAGCAAAACACTATAACTTTGCAACGTCCACGTGCGGGACACGTGTATTTAAAGCCTAGATCGTGCAAACACAGATAAAATACAAAAAGGGAAAGACATAAGGACTGAACAAGTGAACACACCTTTTCCGGACAAACTACAGTAAATAATATGCCAGGAAGTCAAGTATTTGTTGTATGTAAGGTAATATGAAACTAATAACATTTGATTTATTATGTTTTATGAGTTAATATGTTAATGTTTTATTTTTGCATATAAATTTCCATAACAAATGTTGATATAAAGACAGACTTATTACCCGAATCAATAAATAATAATTCTGTATTAATAATATTTTTTCCGTGAAAGCAGTTAAAAGCGTAGACGACAAAGAAAAAATAAAGACTGTTTAATATGAATTACTAAAACATTCACTGCGCATGTTTACAAACAAAGAACTCGAGTATTCCATCAATCCTGAATTACAGGCTAGCTTGCAAGCGAATCTATTAATTTACTCGATTACCTACAGTACAGTCATTAAACGATTCCTTTTCAAGTTATATCGATGGAACTCACAATTTGCTGAAGTCTAATCGTTCAGCTGTCCTTTCTCGACCGACTCTATTATAGGTCTTCATTTGTTTGCTGAACTATTGGAATAGTTAGTGCAATAATCGTCTTTTTAGTATTGAGAAATTAAATGTCTTTGTCTCATACATAATGTAAACAGTAGCAAGCATTGAAAAATACTGCAATGTTTATACAAATCTGAAGAAAAATTTATTCTACCAGCAATATTCTGTTGAAAATATCACCATGTTAAAAACAAACAATTTGGTAACAACGACTTCAATACTGCTCTTTTAATTAATAGGTATCGAAGCCAGGACATGAAGTAAATACAAAAACACATGCGACATTTATTGTATATTAAAGATGCAGAGAACTACAAAAAGTGATACGGTCCCTGTCATTACGTATCACGAGACAGACATGATTCATCAATGTCATTGAATGATTGGCTCTACTATATTTAACTCTGAAGTTCAATTATCGTGCATCCGCTCATAATGCTCAGGATTTTACAATTGAATAAATAATAATGCAGAAAAAAACGGGATAACTTTGGCTGACTTAACTCACCCGTGACCGAAAAGCAAAATCCCAAAATGGCCGCTTAAAGAAGTTTCATTTTGAACCACCAAAAATACTTAAACCTACACTAGCAAGCCGAAGTACGGAAACGACGAAAAAAGGTGCCTAGCAACAGACTAGTCTCGAACAACAAACACGTGATTAATCCAGTCACAGCCGTTGCAACTCCTAAAACAAATTTTAGGAGACCAAAAAACTCGACTCAGTAATAACTGCGTTTTCAACCTGGATAGCGGACCGCAAAAACTGCCTCCTCAGTTCACCTTGAAACTGTGTGGGTGTTCTGAACTTGATTTAGTTGCTATCGTACAAACCCTTTTTTGTCTTGAATATAAAGAAGTTCGGAAAAAACTTTTTGTGGAGTCTCGCTCAACGAAAGTGGTTCGATTTAGGGATCCGAGGCCAAACGATGGCGTGATTTAGTAAAGATCTGATTATGAGGAAGACTTCTTTCCATTTGCATTGTTAATTTGTTGATATCTGGTGGTTAGCCTTGACGGAGCAGCTTTCTTAAGATAACCTTCACACAATGTTTGACTCATTCAATATGGTCACTTTTCTATTTGAAGATACGGCTTCATTTCCTGTGTGTCATGCTTGTTTGTCAGACAGGACGAGTGGTGTTCTTGTAATTAATGGTATTGGTTAAGAATGCTAGTGGGCCCTTTAGTATACCGACCTCGACTTCTAATCTTGTCTCATGGCACTTTCCCTAAACTCGACCGCTTATCACCAAGGAGACACTGCCGGCTTCTGTCCTCAGATCGCTTCCTACATGATTCGATAATAACTTCCTGCGTCCTTATACATCCTCATCAGTCAATGTTGTGTATAAACAAATTACGGAAATGTTTATTGCACTTGAACGTTTTATAGCTCCAGTTGGAGATATCGTTTCAAATAGAATTTCAAATGGGGTCACTAGTGGCAGACGTTATCGCGGACTGTTTTTGGTCTAATTGCGCTGAATTGTGTCCGTGTTTCGTGTAGGTTTTGGTTGCCTTATCAACAGATGTATAGTCGCGTGAGAACGTAAACTAACGTACACCGAATCTATGCGAATGCTAATCTAGTTCTACAATATTATATAAAGTTACTGAACTAATCATGATCAGGGCAAACTCTGGAAAACTCAATATGTTTCACTAACTTGAACAAAACATATACAAACCGACATAACAACGCAACAACTGTGTACAGTATTGTTTAGAGATTTCGACTTGTTTGTAATAATAATAATTCCTATGATAACAATATCATTAATAGTAAGGACACTGAGTTAATGTTGCACCACCTCGCATACTAATTGGACGTGGCCCGGCTCCGCGAATCGGACATGCCTGAAATAATAATAGTGCTCCCACAATTAAACAGATAACGTTGATTTTCCACCTCGAACGCGAATTTACATTTTAGTTGGGCACAAATTGCCTGTAAAATTTGAAAACGTGATCTCGACTAACAGGATTTTCTCTCTTGTTCACAGACAAAGAAGAACAACCCGAACCACATAAAAAGGCCGATGAACGCGTTCATGGTCTGGTCGCAGATAGAGCGCAGGAAAATATGCGAGCAGACGCCAGACATGCACAACGCGGAGATCTCCAAGAACCTCGGCCGCGTGTGGAAGACACTCAACGACGAAGAGCGTCAGCCCTTCATCGACGAGGCGGAGAGGCTGCGGCAGCTGCACATGCGGGAGTACCCCGACTACAAGTACAGGCCGCGCAAGAAGACCGCCAAGTCAGACAGGTCCGGGCCCAAGACCGGAGGCGTAACGAAGCCAAAGCGCAAACAGCGCGCCGACTCCAACAACAACAGGGGCGTCGCCAGGCGGAGGAGACCTGTTCCGACCGTGCCGAGTGTACCCATGGACACTCCCGCACCTCCGCCACTGCCAGCGAGCCCCGCGGGTTCGCCAGACTCTCCTGAATCAGCCTGCTTCTACGAAGACCACAATCGTCGCGAGCAGGCAGACCTAACAGATCTCTACTCCATCACGGACCTGCTGCCGCTCCCTACGGACTGCGAGGTAGACCTGGAGGCCCTCACGACAGACATCGACTCGTTCGAGACCGCATCGTCGTCGTCGGGCTCGCACTTCGAGTTCTCGTGCACGCCCGATGTGTCGGATATGCTGAGCGAGATCGGCGTGGCGGGCGACTGGGTTGACCACACGTTCTCGTCGTATCTGACGTCGTCTTAGAGCGGTGTTCGGGTCGCCACGGCCGCTGCCGGCCGGTTCCACTGATCTCATGCGGTCGGCCACTGGGCCGCCACACGGAGGCCGACGACGCGGCGACCGCTCGCCGCTCCGCCTAGAGAGTGCCTATCCAAAATGACGTGTCGACATTTGGATTTAATGTACAAAGTTATTTAATAAGGATCGAGGGTGAAAATTGTTTTGACAACCGACCTCACGGTCGCGTTCCTCTTCGGTTCGTACGTTTACTTTAATCGTTTAGTTTTACAAGTTTCATTTTCGATAACGGCGACGCTCCGTCTAGGAAGCGGCATCGGGTTTTATAAACGTAGGCTGTGAGTTGGTTCTTGTTTTGTCGTTTTGCTTTCGTTATTAAATTGTATGGTTCGACACATAATGGAGGTAATTTCCAAACGACACGTCTCAGACGCATCTCAGTAATTAAATCCGTCTGCTCTCCGTCGCCTGGTTAGTTAGCCACGGGCCAGTAAGGTCGCCCGCCCCACGCTCGCGTTGTCGCGCCGTATTCTGTTCGTGTACATTACACGACTTGGCTTCTAGTGCATTCTAAATTCGTGAGTTTGCATTCTACGTCACCCCGTCTTTTTTTATTTTATTAACATTTGTACTTTTAAGGGTCGTCTTTGATTTTTGAAACGTCTTAGATCGAAATATGTATCATTCTTCTTGTAATAGAAAAATAAGACTAGTTATAGTCGTTTGTCTTGCGTTCGTATATACTGTACGTAAGTTCACTTTATACTTTGATGCACACGTAGAGATAGTTAAACATTATTATTTTACTATTGGAAGCTGATCGGTATGTCATTGGAAGAATTTCGGTGTGCGGGAGTAAGAGTTTGTCTCGGTTGGATGCGGTGGGCCTGTACCACGTTAGTTGTCACCGGAGCGGGTCGCGCGTACTCGTTCACTTCTGTCGCTGCTGTATGTATACCGTCTCTTCCGCTACGCGAGGTTCGCTCCCTCCCTGTATGAGTGCAGTGGTAGGGGTCCACTGTTGATTTATATTAAATGTTTCGAGTCGGTCTTGTAAGTTAGGATTCGTTAAGTAAGGTAATATTCGTTCAATGGTAAGGTATGAAATTATAATGTAAAGCATGATGGCACCTATTATGGATCGATGTGAAGGGACACTTTCAATTCTCGTTTATTTACTCTTCTCGCTATTTGACAACACAATAATGTCTATAGAAGATACATATCAATAATTGGAATGCGTTGTACCGCGGGATGGTGGGTTATAAAAAAAATTATATTGGATGGGTCAACAAATTGTTAGTTTTCAACACAAAATGTTTTGCTAATTCAAACTCTGTGATTTACTTTATGGATTTTCTAAATTATAAGGTTCTAGTGGAGACTGATATCGCATAGATTAGTTTTAGCAGCGCTAGCTTCTCTTACTCTTTTATTTTTTGTTAATTTTTAATATTGGGCATAACATTTTATATTGTGAAAAAATACGTACCTACATATTTTTGATATTTGCGTTGCTGTGGAATACGGACATCGGACATTTTACAAAATTTGTCAATATTATAATAGATAGTCACAATATTTCAGGAATAGATAGCTAAAAATATAACAATCAAATCAAAATATTTTAGGTAAATGAAATTGAAATCCATTTAAATTCCGATTTCCACAGCAGAGCATAAGCTAAACAAATTGTATTTAAACAAAAAAAAAATTAAAAACTTTTGCTATAAAATCTGTCAATTCATTGAAAATCATGTCAGTTAAGGGGTAATGTTTAAAGGAATATTACCTCATTCATTATTAAGATAGATAACCCTTCTACATAATATACCTGTTTTCAAATTGTAATAATATTTGTAGATACTTCTGTGTCCCAAAAATATAAGGGATCCGTTGTGCTGTAATAGGTAAGAAAGAAAATGCTTTACCTATATTATATTCTTTATATAATATATTATATATGTAAAAATATAATTAAATAAGTGTCTATGAAAACCCATTTAAATAAGGAAAAATGCATAAAAAGCGTTATCTATATCTGTCTTGTGTGTCGTAGGGCGATTGTTTAAGAAAGGACGAAAAATAAATTTGTGCCTAATGAAAAAAAAAAAACTTGAAAATTCTTGTAACACTTATTTTAGTGATGCTCAAACAAGTATTTTAAGCGCGTAGTGTTTAGACGCTGTTAATGGACAAAACTTGTATAAAAGATATTGTAAGATTATATTATTTGATACCAGATTTGCATTTTGTTTTATCGTTTTGCTTCATTCGTATGTAATCTAATGGAATTCCTTATTTTTAATCTGCAATTGCCGCTAAATATTTTTCAAGTTGCCATGATATATTTTGATCATTCCGTTTTTCCAGAATATTTTAATTTTGTCTAAATTTTTTTTTTTTCTACAGCATTTTTGTGAGGTTTGGGTTATCAGTTTCTTGATTTTTGTTTTGGTTTTTACCACTTTGCTACCTTTGAATAATTTTATCGTAACTATTTCATTGCTCAATGTTTACAAACAGCTACTTACTTGTTTTCGCCTTGTGGTTGTCATAGGTCGTAAAATAACTTGCAGCTAATAAATAGTTACGTGATAAAATTTTAAAGTTACATGTGGTTTGGTTTTCACTCGAGTAAATTACGATGACTGTTTTATTTTTATTTTGAAAAATTTTGCTGACTTGGATGATTACTCCGCTTGTTCTAGTAAAGGTTCATGTCAATATGTCTTTCAAATTCGTTTTTCAATTGATTATGTTTAAAGTTGTCTTCAAGTATATTTGTGTATATATTTGTGTTTGAATGAGGAATTTCATTAGGATTATGTTTTGACTGTGCATCCAGTCCCTCAGTACCTTCAACTTTGACAATAAAGTGTCATTTATTTTTGCTTTATCTTTTATAAGTTTTTCTGCGGACTTCCTTATAACGTTTGTTTTCAAAGTCGCTGTATTTTTTCCTTCTTTCTGCAACTTTTCATATATATATAAAATAGGGTTCATAACCAATAATCAACGATTGAAAGCAATATAATATGTCTACGAATGTTGACATCACGCTCAAATTAGAATAGATCTCTTCTACTAATAAAAATTGTAAGTCCATCTGTCGTTTTCAAACAATAGGCATAGATTAAGAAATTCAAATACCATTTTAAATTGTTATATTGAATATAATGTTGAACATTTTCCGAAACAAATATGTACGATGTGCTTCGAATGAAAATTAATTTTCGCATTTTATGCTTGTATGTGACCAAAGTAAAGCAATGTTTAATTTTGATTCAAATCGGGGCGTTTTACCACAGAATTTTAAAGTTATATTAATCATGTTCGTTTGCAAAGCCGCTGTTCAAACTCTGTGAATATGATTTTTATTAGTGGGGGAGTTGTCAAACCCCAAGAGTATTTTATAACACAACATCGAATTTAAAATGTTGGAAATTAGCGCTTCTCTTTCAATAATTATTGGAATTATCAGGGTTGAATAGTTTTTCATTTATGTATTTTAGATGTATAAATGTCCCTAAGATTATCATTGCCTTCCTTGGACAATGTTCTTCAAAATTCTTTGCTTAAGGCTTCCTCTCTTCTTAGCCTTAAAATTCTTTTATTGAATACCATGGAAGTATATTTTAATCTCAGGTATGTAAGTAAGTATTGAAAAAAAAAATGTTTATAATAATGAAGTCAAAATGAAGCGACACTGTGACAAAAAATTAGAGAGTATATAAAGCGTCTTAAGTAAAAATATCATAAATGACGTAGTTGTTGTAGGTTATGTATGTAATTATTATATACTTATGTATTAAGTACGTATAACACGGCCAAGTACCGAAGTTTTACGAAGTTGCTGGGTGGGTATTGTGCAGAAATGAAAAGTATATTTCGCGTCTTGTCTGGTTAGATGGAGAACCGAGTAGTTTGACCGTGATATATGTAGGAATATTGTTGTGTATCAATTTATTGAAATCGCATGAAATTAAGCTTACAATCTCGCTTTGAACCGACTAGATGTACATAACCTGGCAGGCGGACATGTTTCGAAGAAGTAATTCACTTGTATCATAAGAATTGGTTAAAACTATAAATGCGATAAAAATGTTAGTGAAATCATTCACAGAACTGAAAGTTGATATTCTCGTTACGTTGTTTAAAAAAATAATTGATCGTAATTATATCTCTGTATTATATGTATCTACGCTATTGTTGATTTATTATAAGCATATTCTATCTTAGTACCTCTCCTTCGGTTTCGAAACAAATGGAAAACTTTCAAGTTTTAAATTAGGACTTTCTCTAGACCATAACCAGGCCTGTAAATATATCTTGTACATTGTGACGATTTTTTATTGAGATGAAAGAAACCTTGTTGCTCCTCTTCGATATTACGTCCATATTTGAGTGTATAGAAAGCGACCAACTCTTCAACTATGTCGATAATTTGGCCGCTGTTGAAACTATAACCGATGGTCGCGATCTAGAGTTATATGTCACTAAACCTATTTGCTTCGAAATATTTCAAGACACAACGAATCTTCTGTTCCCTTCTCATACCCTCATGCACT
Source organism: Mamestra configurata (assembly GCA_002192655.3). NCBI lineage: Eukaryota > Metazoa > Arthropoda > Insecta > Lepidoptera > Noctuidae > Mamestra > Mamestra configurata. Next base: position 360,181 of record NDFZ01005484.1, read on the forward strand.
TCATTAATATTATTAAATAGAAAATAATTGGTGTCTGTAATTCAATATAAAGGATAATGTATTATCACCAGACCGTAGTACGCATATATTCGTTGTTAAAGTAGAGTGTGTCATACTTATTGGTATCTATAATAACTATTAATAATTAAACAAGAATAATAAAAAAATAACGAAAATATTCGCACAACATGATTCAAGGAACTAACATAAGAATAAAGTTGATAGTTTTAAAACATAATTACATTAAGAAAGAGTAACTGTAAGATGCGTTTTATTGTGTTTACGAATACTTTATCCAAGGGGATACGCCTATTCTATTATTATATATGTATTTTCCAACAATCGCAACGAAAGCTGCTTATGCGATTGACTCTGTCCTTAATTGTTGAATTAAAAGTTTCAAGTTGATTTACTGTATATAATTACTTTGAACAAATTAGGAACAAAAAATGGTCCATTAAATTTTAACAAATAATATTAAGGTAGACGCATGTATACATTCGGAATATATGCTTTGGTGTACAATGCCAAACTTAATACGATGCTAGAAAGCATGGCTTTAACAAATATCGCTAAGGATTGGACTGATGTTTTCATTTTCCAGCTTACGCCATTTGACTTGTAAATATTTTTGGCCTCGTCGGAAGCTGCATCATTTTTCCGAGACATTCTAGTCTGATCTATATAGACCTTCATCATCAATGGCCCCTGATACCTGATTATTAGTTTGTGTTATTCAATTTATACCAAAAAAAACGAAGCTCTTTCAACACTTGTTACCGATGGATCTCTTTGTATGTAGCGATAAAAAAAACATTCGGCTTACCAAAAATTGGAAACTGTTGTTTTCAACTTTTTTTGTAACATTGGTTTTAAAGATTGTACATATTAGATCAGTTTGGTTTATATTTAAGTAATTAACCCTACACGGGTACATTTATTCATCTTTGTCCAATAATTTAGGAGTTCTATTATGTTAGTTTTCATACAAGACATATTTTTAACATCGTTTTCCCCTCGTCCGTTGTATAAATTATTGTCACTGTATCTTTAGGTATATACATAAAATGTATGAGTAGTCTTTTAAATGATAGGTATGATTAAATAATAATGTAGTTATTGGTTAATTATAAGACAAACTGTGTAAATTTTTGTATTTGTAATTTGTTTCAATGAACATATAATTATTATATATCGTAAAGTAAAACATCCAGTTTTTAAAAAATAACCCGATTTTTATTGAAAACATCCTTCCCTTACCTTTAAACATAAGTGGCATATTTAATAACACTGAAACAATACAAAAGCACTTTTGAAAAAGTGCTACACAACTTACATAAACACACAAACAGCACTCATACACTTATAATATATAATAAAGTGAACCCAGACTTTATGAGTTCTTTGAGAAAAAGTAATGAGTGAAACGAAAATGGAATGCAATTACGTGCTTAAAAATATAAGCATCTGAAGATGAAAACTGCAGTGAACCGTCGCTGTTATAACTTGCAGGGAGCTTAGTGGAGCCTGTGGTGATCTGTGATAAGCTGAAACATAAGTACTTATAATTAAATTTTAAGAGAGTGAGTATGCTATAACAAGAATATTATAGCAATGTAAATAAAAATAAGAGTGGCAATTCTACTAATTTTCAAGTAATTTTTGCATTTCAGTCGTAATCTGGCAAAAATTAACAGGCTTCTTCTGGGTAAACTCGCTCCATCGTCGACTTTGTCTCTGTCATCTACGACCTAGACTAGAGTCAAGAGCAAACCCATATTAAATTAAATAAAAATAAAAAATTAGGTTTTTAGAAAATTTGTAAAATTGGCCCTAAGCAATACGAGAATCTATTTCTACAGCCTACATATGGACACTTATTGACTGACCTGTTGGTCGAGTGGTAAGTAACCCTGACTGCTAAACCGGAGGGCGTGGGTTCGATTCCCACCCAGGACAAATCTTTGTGTGATGAGCATGATCATTTGTTCTGTGTCTGGGTGTAATTTGTTTATAATATGTATGTATTTAGAAATATATAAGTACGTTTATCAGTTGTCTGGTTGCCATAGCACAGGCTCTGGGATCGGATGACCGTATGTGAGTTGTCCCAAGATATTATTATTATTACTTATAAAACGTCGGAAGACGGTTTTAATTGGTCCTTACGTATGGAGAAAAACAATAAAACACTCCACGGTTACTCTTTAAAAAAAAAAAATATTATTGATTTTTACAAAGTTTCCAAATTACAATGTCAGTATATAGGTATGAAAGGGCAGTGCAGACCAGCTCTAATTAATTAAGCTAAGGTATACTACACTGTAATACTATAATAGAAAACATGAACTCAGCAAGTGAAATAAATATAGACATAATGGATTCTTATACAGACTAGCATAAATAGAAGCCTGAAAGAGGTCAAAATAGCAAAACCTATTTCGGTAGTAGCTTAAATTCATAATATAGATCCATATATAAAAAGAGAGTTAGTATTTCAGGACCATGTTATCAATAAACAGGGCTAAGGCGATATCTTATATTGAGGGACAGTGAACGACGATAGGCCCAACTAAATTTATACCCAATTCTAGAAACTAAGAGTCCAATATAATCCCCTGGGTCACCTCTCACGTCACTAGCCAAGATAGTACGACTGTACGACCTACTCTCAGTTCCACTTAGCTAAATAATAATGTTAAGAGATTATCAATAGAAGAGCATACTAAATTCTCCCTTATGCAATTTCATTAAACGAGCCTCACAAATAAGGCCTGGGCCGAGGGCCCTATCATCATGTTATTCAAATTTATAGCTTTAATTTCGTATGCCACAGCGCATTAGACGGATCATTACTCATTTTTGATGATGTCATCATATTTGGAGCAATTTTGCAATGCCCTCAAAATTATAATGTTGAAATGTACGCAGATGGATTTAATTTTGACTTAATGGTTCCACGTAATAGCTATGGAGATGACCTGAGATGTGTCCGTGTACGGAATGGGCGGTAAACAAATGTGGGTCTGATGGTACGTTGTAAATTTAATAGGAAGCGAAGGTATTATGTGTTAGCCTACAGATGAAACATGAGCCTGTCTTGCAATTACTGTTGTAAACGACCTTGAAAAGGTGATGTTTGTTACTACCGTGATTAATGATCGGAATGGCCACCCGTACAGTGTTATTGTCAAGAGAATGCTAGTTATTGACTTGATTTATTCTTGTAAGCCTTATCACTATAGGTAATATGACTGTGTCCATTATTTCACACTATAAAATCAACAGCAATAATTATTTCAACAAACATCTGTAATGTATTCAAGTTACTTCAAAGGGCTTACTCAATTTAAAATTAAATACAGGAAAACGAAACACAGTAGCATTATTTATTATTGACAAGGAAGCTGCTATCCCATATAAAGAAAATTGTTATCTTTATAACAAGGTAAATGGTAAGTTTATATGTTTACGAAGGTACAATTATTCAGGAAGAAAATAATTTATTTCAATGTAGACAACGCAATTATTGTTGGCGCCAATGAAGTTCTTCTTCACTTGAAGGAATAAAATGATGTCACATAAGTAATAAAAGTATAGTTGATCTCAAGTCATATTCTTTCTAAAATATAATATTTTTGAATACGAAAATAAGAAAACATCAATAATTTAGTAAATACCTACAAACAATCTCCAACTCATGTTGAAGTAGTAGTATATAGTCTACCTGCGGCTGACATTACTTTTCAATATTTCTCCCAAAACAATTCAAAATCCAGAAAGCAATAAGAATGAAACCCAAAACAAACAAAAAAATAAAGACCCGAATATCCCAACACATCGAAATCAAATCAATCAATCAACTGAACCCACCGAGATCCAATGCTACCCGAAGCCCGCCACGATACATCAAAGGGATCCCTAAAACCAGAAATCACATTCCAACTACCCGTAAATGTGGCAAAAAAAGTCCTGGAGCATTAAAGCCACTAAAACAACGAGAAACGATTGTCTGGTAAATACAAATTGAAATCGGCTCAAGCAACGCCGCAGCGTATTTTTTCATCACGTTCGATATCTAGGAGCGGATGCCGTGAATGCTAAACAGTGTTTATTATTCAGCAGCCAGCGCAAGGTTCTTATCTGTTACATTACAGAGCTAAATATTTTCCTCCTACCTACATATTAATTAACTTGATTGATGAAGCCCCTGTTTTACGATACGATGTACTTTTCAGCTCTAAAGTTGGAAGAAAAGTGGAGTGTTGATCTTGAGCTTTTTGAAGGTAGGAATTCATTTAAATAAATTGTAATGCTGGAATCCAAAAATGTCGTAGCAAGTCTAAGACAACTCAGAAAGAAAATAAGATTTAATATCAATGATGACACCGTCTAACTGCCACTACATTTGGACAAAATTGCTAATTAAGATGATTTAAGCGTATTCTATTTTAATGTCACACTATAAAGCTCGATTTCTTGGTTCCTAAGTTGTTCCTTGACACAGTCTTTAGAAAGGACATATGATATTGGCACAAGTAAACAGACAGTTTCATCATCTAACACAACATATTCCATCGGAACCACTCTAGCAATTTGATCCACCATCCAATCAGCATGTAAAACAGACTACCAATAAACAAGCTCTATGAAATCGAGGGCAAAACTAAATTTTCTCAGCTCTTAATCAACTAGAAGACTTTATCAACAACAGTAAATTAATTCAGTTGTATTAATACAACATGGGGATCGGTACGTTCGGAATGAATGCTAAGTAGGTGGGTCCAAATTAATTTCGTATGTTCTTGTAGAGGGCGGTGTTCAAGCGCCTGCTCCTCATGAATATACATAAACAAATTGAACATTCGATTTCCTATATTTAATGGATGGACTTGGATTTGGGATTTTCAGGAGGATGGTGGTGAAAATAAGAAAGAAAGTGATGTAATTGGTCATGGTCATCATTCCGTGGAACAGAAGGCCAAATCCACTAATTTTTAAGCAACGTTCGCATTCATTTCTCATTCGCAATCTATAAAAACGCCTCAATTTCCATAAAATAAAAAATAAATATATATAAATAAAAACTTTTTTTTTTCATCAAGCATTTTTTCGTCTTCTGAGAAATTTATTGGTTTTGAAAACATAACATCAGAGCACCGAGGTTCGAGATTATGTTCAAACTTGGTAAGATTAATAAGTTCTACAACCGAACCTCTTAGACAGACAACTACTTCATTCTTCATATCTTCAGGCTGTTAAAATACACAAACATGTAGGTCCTAATATAAATTAAAGAAGTATCTGTTAAATGTTTCCCTCTATGCATGTAAAATAATAATCTTATTAACATTTAAATTTACTTTCCTGATCAAACATCCAAAGTTATAATGCAGATTTAAACATCCTAATACCATCCAAACAGCCATATATGACTCCATAACATTCCTATATCAATTTTATTGCTCGCCTGACAAGCCAGTGTTTCATTCGCCAATCGGAATGGCAGACAATCTGTCGCTATGATAAGACAACGTTGCTTATCTAAGCTATTTTTAGTGTCACATACACGACGTTTCCTTGACGGGGTGAGCAGATAAAGTGTGACCTTTTGAGGAGACGAAGGTATGTGACTTGAAGACCTTTTAGTTCATTGGAATGGATAGGTAGTTGAATCATATGTGCAATAGTCAGTAGAAAAATTATACCATGTTCTAGGAACTGGTGAAGCTGATAGAGATGAGATAGTGGAAATATCACCGGTTAATTGCAAACTCCGTAAGACTACAAAATTTATTGAGAGATTATACACTCTCGTAAAATTGTCAACTGAACATTTCTTCTACAAGGATATGAATCAAAATTCTGTAGTCTATAATCTCTCCGTGTCATTTCGAGAAATTGTGAACCCACATAAACTGCGACCAATTAGCGTCTTCTTGACTCGTGTGATTAGAGAGGCCTATCCACCAGTGGACTAACTATGATGACGGATGATGATGATGATGATGATGATAGGGTAAGGTAGGAGAAGCAACGTGTACAGGGGGGATTACATTATTGTGTTCATCGTATATCCCATTTCTACCCACTTTATAAAACTTTGTGTATTCTTTACTAGCGTTATAAAATGGAAACGATTTTGTCCTTGTTTCAGTAATTATCTCATCAATTTACACAGCAATTTAGCACTCATAGTAAAGTGTTAAAGCATTTTAGTATTTATTTTGCAATTTTATTGCACGATCAAGTAGATTTAAGAGATTAAAATCGTGTGTCCTTAGCTTAAGACTTACTATAAAGAGATAACATTTTGCTAAAATGGTAGTTTCTTTTTTGTTTGAAATTCAAGCAAATATCATAAATCACAATATTAAGATTATTTATTTATTATTTATTTATTTATTTGAACTTTATGTACAATAGTGGTAGTGGTGGTGGTGGTGGATTATTGACTTAGTCAAGAATAATACAGCCACGCCTGAATAACTTAAAAAAATTTAAGCATAGAAGTAGATATTAAGTTTTATTTGGAATATTACCGACAAGAAAATAGAGATAACTTAAGTTATAGTGTATAAATTAACCACTTTTCGGTAGTCCGCGCAAGGATAAAAAGTAATGACATTGAATGACTTCGGCAAAAGCATTAATAATACCCTCTAGGTACCAGAAGAATAAGATAATTAAATCAATTCAGTTTGTTTTACATAGATAAAGTGAATGCAAATGTACCTCAAAATCAAAATGAGAATTCAAACCTTTTGTTTCTTTCCAAACATTATAAAAACTCATGCTGCATCAATGCATTTTCCAATCAAGATTTTTTTATTAGTTTTACAAATATTTACTTTTAGCTCACGATTACTTCTGATGACGAAATTTTACGTCACATCAGACGTCAATTTATTGTCATTGCCGTCATCCTTGCCACTTGATGTCAATACACAATGTGACCTTAGGATATCAGAGTATTCTTGCGTCAGGACTTGACCGATTATAGACTAATTCCATGATGATATGTGATCAGCTGATTGATTCTAAATGTCTGCAGCGCAGATTGGACTATATATGGCGTAGCTAAGGTTCAACGTTCAGTGGGTAATCCTGGTGACTGTTTTCTTTTGAATGCAACGCTAGCAGTATTACCTTTGCATGACCATTCATTGTATTGTTGTTGACTAACCTGCCAGTGACACGTTAAAGTTTATTTAAAAATAAAGAATTCTGACAACATAGCTGTTATAATTTATTATTGTTCCGTATTTATACAGACATGTTAAAAATAAAAAGATAATAGTAGCTAAAGCAGATGCGAAGTTTTGGGATGTTGTTTAAAATTTAGATTTAAATATCTTTTAAAGTTAAAATTGGTATTCCGGTATTCGTGACGACGCGACGTTAACAATTGAAAAAAGAGCGACAGAAGGATTTGAAACAGAAGACTATGGTTAAGTTATTTTTACCATATTGTTTGTAGTTATCAACTCACCTCCTGGACACTACCTCCTCATTGCAAACAATGTGATAAAACCCTACTTATCTACAATTACTGATTGCGAAAATGCGTCTAAAACGTATATTTTGCGCAAAACAAAACAACTTTCTCTAAACCCAGACACTGGTGACGAAACTGATAACAGCAAAGACACACAAACAACTTGTTATCAATTATCACCATCTGACCTTGGGTGAGGAAGCGTGGCGATGAACTCCTGCGGACATGATCTTGGTATGATGCAAGGTAAAACGATGATTGATGATCAGATTATAAACAATATTAATTCAGATTGTCAATTTAATGATAACAAATTCTTGGTAGGTGGTTGTTTAGTTTTTGAAGGGTACCTGATGGAAGGCCATGACCTTTGTATTGCATCATGAGCTCTGCTTCAAACAGTGCCACCAAAAAAAAAAAGAAATGAAAGAAAACAATTTAATGAGCAGTTTCATGAAATGCGCACGGTACATAGAAATAACAAACACAAAAAAATGGTAGAAAAAACTATTACCACAATGTTAGTGGAAGGAGAAATCTGGACCATAAATAACCAAGACACGCTATGCAACCTTCAAATGAATTGATCATAGCTCATGTCTACACTGTCCCTATCTAACCTAGAGCTGTCATGGTGGAAGTCTAAAGATGTGGCTTACGATAGAACGGGCCTAAACATAAGAGAGGTGTTTCAATATAGACGGTTGATATCACCACAGCCACAAGACATTATAGCATCATTTCCTAGACAGAATCAAATTAATAAAATTCTCTAGATATCCCATTATTAATTTCTCTATTTATAAAAACTTTACCTCCATATTCCGTGTAGAGTTATTATGATTCATTGGATTCAGATACCTACGTGACTATAGACTTGTAGTCATATCTAGTAATACTAGTAGTTACGAGCTATAATTTGTATGAATTATTTCGTCAGCCTGTAACCGTTGTGGATCGTCGACACCTGTGGTTTCTAATGCACCTGATTTAACTACATTATCTTCTGAATTATGGATGTTTGTTTCTTTGTGTGACGTTTTGTAGAGTTGTGTTTTTTTAATTAATTTTATTATCTCGTTCCTTTTGTTTCTTAGAAAGGTGGCTTAAGCAACAGTGCTGTTGGTATGCTTATTATAAATAAATAAAAATAAATAAATAAATGATTTTATTACTTCCTCGAAAAAAGTGTTTTTTAACTGTTATTTCTCTTGATTTGTTTTGTTGTTGTGTTAATCATGTCTGTAACACTTTGTCTGTTTATAATACAGGTGTGTAACGTTTTTAATGACGGTTTTAGCTTTCGGGGAAAAACCTTTTCATTTTATTATCATCAGATTTAAAAATAGCACTCCACCAAGTAAATTTGATTACTAATTGAGTAATAATAATTGAGTGTATTAATGTAGTTCCATCTGTCTCCTGTCAGTTATCATTTCAAAGTATCATCAACATTTAAAAAGATGAGGCATCATATAAATGATGAGTCTACACATAAATCTAATGACAAACATTACCTTCTACAACTACTACTCATAATAGACCAAAGCAATTATTCCAATACAAATTAGTTCTAAAAAATCATGCAAGGCGAACAAACAGACAACACTGACCTAGTGTATAGTTATTAAGTATTTAAGTAACATTGAAACGCACGATGGACGAAGGGCGAGTAACCAGAAAACAGCTGCAGTACAGTTTATGTATGTATTGACTCACTTTTAGATAAGGTACAAGGTTTTATGCCACTGCTGAGCGTGTGGACTTGGGTGGATATTGTTCTGTATACGTTTTAAGGTTATTTTTTTGTAGTGCGGTTAGTTTAGTTAATTTTATTTGAGTCTTCTTTCGTTATAGCTTGGCAAAAAAAATTGCTACAGTTTGTTAAATAGCAGCAGCATCTTTGTGTGTATCTGAAAATAGGAAATCATGGTTTTTATTGCTGTTAATAATATCCAATATTTTAATAATAAATCATCTTTATCGTAAGCATCAGCCATTTTCGTTGCTTTATTATTTTTGTAACTTGAAGAAAACGTCGCGTTCCGGAAGGTGAGTCTGCCGTTATTCTTAGGTTTTGGGAAGCCCTTAATAAGCTGGACCGATGAGCAGGTAAAGGGTACAGGATTCCGCTGGATACGAGACGCATAGGACAGGTTGATATGGCGCTTTCAGAATAGCACTATTATTAACACAAAGTATGCTTAAATGATGATGAAGCACATCCAGAATGTTAAAATGATAGTCAATTTGACCAAGCTCCTAACTTAGCCTGGTATTACCACGGCACATGCAACCAGTTGATTCACCAGCGTTACTTCCTACATAATTTATAATTTCATGGAGCTTATGCCTCGATCGCTATATCTGGGTTAATTGTTTCATACAATGATTCATGGACGCCATATTGGATTTTTAATCGTGTGTTTGTTTATCATTAGTTTTTAATTCGGTTTCATGGGGTGGATTTTTAAAGTTTTTTATTTTTTGTATGCAATCTTTGTTCAATAGAATCTACTAAAATGAAAGCAAAACTTTTTGGACTTTGGGCTCCCCGGGGTTCCTATCTCGGGACCGTGCGAATAGTACTATATTTAAATTTTGATATGGCAAGGAGCACAGGGAAGAATTGTTTTCATAGAAACTAAAACGGTAGGTTACAAGTAATAGAGAAACAAACATGATTTAGTTCTGAAATTAACAACTACCTGGGAAGAGTTCCTCAAAAAAGTTTCAAAACTGGACGAAGAAAGATATTGCCGAAGGAAATATAATAATATGTAGGTACAAAGATGCTGCTGTGTTGGGGTCGCCTTTTTTTTTTTTTTTTTTTTTGATCTCGGGGGGAAATCCTCATGGAAATCCTCCACCCTGGGGCGGGTGGAGGGGTCTGTCAGACTCTTACTGACTAAAACCACCCCGGTGTTCCATCTCCCACCTACGCCGGGGATCGCGGGAACGTA